>JAMFNW010000030.1:0-423460 GCA_025768815.1 Aspergillus sp. PM3604 | reverse complement strand
TTATTTATTTACTTTACTATAGTTAAAAAACTTATTAAATAATCTTTAAGTTATTAAATCTTATTATATAATTAATAAGATTATTATATTCTTAAAAATCTTTATATCTATAATAATACTGCCTGTTTATCTTTATTATTATAGTATATTTATTATTATCTTATTTTATTTAACTTAAGCTAGTACTGATCTAGCTTAGCTAGTAGTTAATTAGTTATTCTAATACTACTATTTCTACCTGGCTGTTTGCTTTATTTAATGAGACATCTTTCCCAACCACTTCAATTGCCACAGGCATTGCCACATTTAGTATCTTATACTTAGTTTTCCTTAGAAATCCTACTCATTGCTTTGAAGGAGTCTTACAGAATCTTACATGTACCTGTCCGCGACAGGAACCTCTCGGTTCAGCATTTACACTATTCCAGTTACGACCTAGCTCTGGATAGTCAGTTCTTCCAAATGGCACCTGCCTGCCGCCCTAAAACCCTACCCAGAATAGGAATAGCGCCATAAGTAGGCCAAGGCTGCATTAGGGGCATGTTTAGCCTACCCTAGAAAGAGCCCATGCTAGAAATGGCAAAATCGATAAGCATCCATCCCCAGAGCACATTTCCACAACATCTCCGTGGACGACGAAGAATCGGGCGTGCTGCGATCCATATATTGATTGAATTGCACGACTACTCCTTACCATGAAGCCGAGTAAGAACCAATTAAGACGGGCGCGAAAAAAGGCATTGAAATTTCAGGTACGTCCTTCTTACAGCACCCCTGGCGTAGCTAAAAAACACACACTGACTTTAGTTCAAGGGCAATGAACCGGCCCACGGCTCATCAGATACAGATAATGAGACAAAACCATCAGCCGCTCCAGAGACCAGTAATGTTGACTCAGAACCCATGATCTCGCTTGACCCCAACGACCCTCTATGGCAAATGTACAAGGACATCGCCACGAAGTTTGATGAGGTCGAAGATGTTGAGGCAACCGAGGCCGAAACCCAGAAACCGGAGGTTTACTATGATGATGATGCCGATATCCCAGAAGAAGAAGAGGACAAAATCCCCGCGTTATCGAAGCGAAAGCGAAAGGAATTAAATAAACTGTCTGTTGCCGAGCTGAAGGCAATGGTCAGGAAACCGGAGTTAGTGGAGTGGACAGATACCTCAGCGCCGGATCCCCGGCTTCTGGTCCATTTAAAGGCACATCGAAATGTTGTCCCAGTGCCATCTCACTGGTCCCTAAAGCGAGAATACTTGTCGTCGAAGAGAGGAATCGAGAAGCCACCCTTTTCCTTACCTAAGTTCATACAGGAAACGGGGATTTCAGAAATGCGCGATGCTGCTCTCGAAAAACAAGACCAGGCAACACTGAAACAGAAACAGAGGGAGAGAGTGCAACCAAAAATGGGTCGACTTGATATCGACTATCAGAAGCTCTATGAGGCTTTTTTCCGCTTCCAGACCAAGCCGGAACTTACCCGATATGGTGAAGTTTATTACGAAGGAAAGGAATTTGAGACCAACCAGCGCCACCTGCGTCCCGGGGAGCCTAGCCCAGAACTGAAAGAGGCCTTAAATATGCCCCCTGGGGCGCCCCCACCCTGGTTGATAAACCAACAACGTTATGGGCCCCCTCCCTCCTACCCAGCATTGAAGATCCCAGGTCTCAATGCTCCGCCGCCCCCGGGTGCTATGTGGGGTTACCATCCGGGAGGCTATGGCAAACCTCCTGTCGATGAACACAATAGACCCCTATATGGAGGTGATATTTTTGGGGTCCTACAACCCCAACAAACCATGCAGCAAGGCGAGCCTGTTGAAAGGGACCTCTGGGGAGAGTTACAGGAACCGGAATTATCTGAAGAGGAGAGCGAGGAGGAGGAAGAAGAAGAAGAGATGGATGAGGAGGATGTAGGCACGGGTCTACAAACCCCCAGCGGCCTTGAAACCCCAAGTGGTTTAATATCAGCTGTTCCATCAGAGTTAGGTGATGTAGAAAATGCGTCTGGGGAGTTTGACGTGCGGAAGAATTACCGTGGAATACAGACCGAGGAGTCTGTCGGGCATCGAAGCGCTTTTCATGTCATCCCTGAAAGACAAACACAGGTGCAAGGCTTTTTCGGTGGTGACCGGGCGTACGATCTTCGGCCCGTGGATAATTTGCCGGTACTGGGCGCTGAAGACCACACTCGGAAGCGTAAGAAGCCGGGGGATGTCGACGTGTCCGTCGATCCAGATGAGATGCAAGGCAATGACGGAATCAACAAAGATAACCTGCAAAGTCTTTACGAAAGCCAGAGGCAGCGTGAAAATAACCCAAGCTGGGGCTTTCAGGAGGACTTGAGCGACATGATTGCCCACGAAAGCAGGAAGAAACTGAAACCCGAGAAAAGAACCAAATACTAGGGCGTCCCGCTGTTCACCTGGCCATGTCGCGGAAAAGCTGTGTAATATCTCATAATCTGCTCGACAGACCGGCATGACTGACTGTCCTGACATAAACCCGTCTAGGCAATATTCTGTTTTCAGAGCCCTACCTACTCTTTACCTACTATCTAATGTATTTTATCGACTGTTCGGCAATCCTGGCGGAGCATACCAATTCATCGTTCGGCTAGCCTTCTTACAATAATGGACTGATTTCACCCAATCCCCTCACAGTAGGGTCGTTCTTACTGTGATGTACATATGAGTACGTTGCAGACCCCTGTGTATATTCTGGGTACCAAGCTTCTTGTCTCACGTTACGTCAACCTCCACTTGTTTCTCTGATTACTGCTGCGGTGGTGTCAAGAAGATATTGGTATATAACAAGTTGTGATGTGCAGCGGGATGAGTCCTAACATTGCACTCTCCCACCAAGGCTCCTACAGCACTGCCATCATTTCAAGAAGCACTGCATCATATGACCTGCCATGGTGCCTTAGGGCTACCGTAATACAGTAGGTATTAAATGTGGGTTCCGAGTACTTAATGAACATGCATGGACTGCGCTGTCGCACAGGGCCATGCCTCGGTTCGCCATGATTACGGCCCTAGGATACTGGGCTGCAGCGTCAGGTAGGTTTCTCTCTCTCTCTCTACCCCCTTTTTTTTTTTTTTTTTTTTTAGAAAGAAAGGCCCGCAACGCGTGTGTAAATTGCGGCGGAGGGCCACGTTTGCCTATTTTACTTGTTACTGAGGAGAAAGTAATAAAAGACCCCTGGAATGATTTCTTTATGAATACTGATAGAATAAAACCTTCAGTGGTGGTGTTTCCTTAGTCACGGATGGTTATTGTTGTTCAAGAGTTCCTGTAAACAGGTAGAACTTCATGGAGAGCCTCGCTGCTTAACACGTAACCAACCACTGGGAGCGGCTTTTAAGACACTGCTATCATACCCCGAAGAGAAGATAGAGTCAGCATTTTGCTTGAGCTTAGCAGACTTCTAGTTTCGAAACGCTCTACGAAATGTTGTTGCGCCGATTGAAAGGTGTACGTTCCCTCCACTGACCCAAGTCATTTATTCAACGTAATGTCAAGGTTGAAAGCTTCGCAAGTGCCTGTATTTGTAATCCCGGCTGGCCATGGAACAGCTCTACGCATGGGTCCACTGAAAAGTATCACGAGTCGTCGGAAATACTTAGCCAATATTTAGCCAAGGGCACACACTCTTGTCCGCAGGAAGAACTGCCGATGCGGTAGGGATTTGACAGGAGAACAGGGCCTGGGTTCAGGCTACCGCCAGTTCCCCGGCGTTTGGGCACCCGCCTTTACTAGTTAACTAATAGGTGCGTGACATGGGCTTTGCGCTGTACCTGCTTTTATGAGTCACTGTTGCCTCTGAGAATCTGTTCAGGGTGTTGCTGCAAATTTCAGCACTGAACATGCGATCGAGAGTGATACCGAGAAGTCAGACTCCTGCGCAAGACGGATATTACACCACCAATACAAAACCTGTCAAGGCTTTGGGTAGTAATATTATATTGAAGAAGAGCCGCGGTCGGAGTGCCCTACATTTTCATCGAAAGCGTGATCTCAGTTCCATGTGGGGCGCTTAAGGTAGAGTCCACCCTGGAAAGGCAGGCAGAACGCTTGCCACATTGCATAAGCCTCCATTCTCAGCCAAACAATTCCTTCAATTAAAGTGAAGGGAGTCCTGTATACGACTGGCTACCCTGTTCGGAAATTCAATTGTTTTGGCGCTGTTCCTGGATGGAATTTGAATTGACTCATTCAAGACCTAAGTTGTTAAACTCCTCAGGGTGGGGAGAGCCTGAATAGAACATTATGTACACTGTAACTATCTTCTCCGTATTACTACTTATTATTGATGACTACAACAATGCACGCATCATCTCACCCCCCCCCCACCACCATTCTTAGAGCGAGTGTGATCTGACTCTTATCCATGGGTCTCAGGCTCTCAGCCCAATCATCAAAGCGACGGCTCAATGAAGTGCAATCATTGGTGGGCGGCCAGACCTCCTCAGGCGAGCCCCTCAATCAGGCGCTCGGACAACCAACCGTAAAGCCAACCGTAACTTTCTATAATTATGCCTTGTCTGAACTGCCCATGGCGGAGCGAATCATCCCCCACCCCCTTCCCGTGACAACTGTCGTCATGTGGGAGATCATCCACTCCTATCCAACGATCACACGCTCTTTGATGCCTTGCTGGGCGAAGAATCCGTTGGACAGTTTCTTGAATATAAGAGCGAGTGCTCATCCCACAACTACAGTGTAGGCGAAGGAGGTCATCTGGCGGACCCTGTCTGTCCGAAACATTCAATTGGTCTCGTATGAAAGAAATTGGCGTTCCCAGCTTCGACGGCCACGCGCCAAACCCCGCAGTCTCGTGAACGTCCATTGTACAAGAACAATCCATAGAACCTCAGCCCCGTCCATCAGCAACGCACTGACTCATAGCCCAATTTGCCCAGTCTGCGCCTTCCCAGGGGCGTCTTGGTTTATCCTTCCTTAATTCCATGGTTATCTTCTCACCTGTCGGGCTGCCTCTTCTTGAACATAAGTGTTGGGCCCTCTCGGTCACTGTGGTTCTTATCGCCGAGATCAGGTCATCATACTTGCTGCCTGTCGCCACAGACAAAGAAGCACTGACAAATCACTTTCACGTGTGCTCAGCCAGTATTGCTAAACTCCATTTCATTGACTACTATAAACACCATCCCATCGCCATCATCCATCTTCACGTCTATCCCACTATATATTCAGGTGGTTGTTAGCGACCGTGTCTTTAGGTGTTTCCCACCGCGAATACCTCTGTTTTCCCCTGCGCGCTATACCGGGCTTTGCGGTCACTTCGTTTGAGATGACGCCGTTCCCCGCAGCCTCATCATCGCTGGACCCAAGTGAGAAGCCTAGCATGGGTCGTCTACCTTCGGTGTCCAGCCTCATGTCCCCCCCAGAGACTAAACCATTCGAATCGTTTAACCCCCCTTTCCCACCTCATAAGTTGTCGCAGGATCAATCCTATGCAAATCAGATGAAACTGGCTCCAATTTCAGTTGATCGAAAGCGAACACAATCCGAAATGGATCTACCATCGCCACCCGTGACGCCGTATACTGGGAATAAGAAGAGCAAATCAATCGACCCAGAGCAACACGATAGCGATGCCTTGGTTACCTCGTCAAGAGATCCTGTTCTTTTCCCAAGGAATGAATCCTCTGAAATTGCCGACGAACCGTTATTTGGCCCCATGCTGCCACCATCCCCCAAGACGCTGATGGAACAGCACATTAACTCTCACATGGCAAGGTTCGAAAATAAGCTCAATAAACCAACTCGCGATGAGTATCTTTTGGCTCTTTCTTGCGTACCAGTTGTGTCGGCTCAATACAATCGGAACCCCGCAGCGTGGGCCAAAGAAGAGAGAGAAACCCTTGAGCGGCAGTTGGTCATGATGAACCGACGTCGTCCTGAAGTCTCAGATGGCAGATTGAAAAGAATCGCGCCAGCGCCCACAAAACGGGTGGTTCCTGCTCAACCCCGTGTGCAGCGGACACCCAGAGTAAAGCGCACACCAAAGTCTACCCCAAAACAAAAGGTTTTGGATTCGTTTGACGTACAGACGCCGAATCCTAAGCCTTCTCGTGCCATCGGCACGAGTAGGGATGATACAGATTTTAGCTCCATCAAGGATTATTCGCCTCCCTTAGAGATTCTCGGTGGCAATGCGAAAGCATTAAAGGCAGATTGGAAAGGTCAGATGCTGGACCTTAGTAATGATCCGGAGCGGCACCTGTTGAGCTCAGCTGAGATCAATCTAGCGGCCACTCTAAGGCTTTCTTGTGCGACATATCTCTGCAGCAAGCGCCGCATTTTCGAGGCTCGTGTCAAGGCCTTGAGGGTTGGCAAGGAATTCCGCAAGACGGATGCTCAACAGGCCTGCAAGATAGACGTGAATAAGGCAAGCAAACTCTGGACTGCCTATGAACGAGTTGGTTTGTTCAACGCTGGCTATTTCCGGGAGTATCTCAAATGATGAGACATGACACAGCAGTCACTTTTTCACCTCCTGCAACGATCCCCTGATTGATTTTCTGAATTTCTTTTGTTCGATTATGGATTAATTAGCGACTTGTTTTTTCCGGCTCCATTGTGCTTTAGCATAATATGCTGCATTCTTAGTTCTCCTTCCCTTAGCATATCACTGCATTGGAACATGCCTTTATTCACATTTTTCTTTCATTCATTCTTCTGGATTTCGTCCATTTAGTATAGTTGATTGATTGACGTGTGACATGGCGATTGGGTTTCGAATTTAGTAACTTGGCTTTTTGTTTTAACACCCTTCAAACAGGCGTTTCTGTTAGGAACTGTGTTTTCTGTTGCAACCGGTCAGTGCTTGTTTAGTTCATATGAACTTGCCTAGATAGAGTTGTGTCCAGTGGAGTTTGTGCTAACCATTTATTATTATTATTCCTGCTGTTAGTTTTGGTGATATGTTCTAGTTCCCCAATCAATGAATTTGAATTGAATGATACTCACCCCCACCCCCCCAAAAAAAGGCGAGGCTGAAGAGGGAGGAGCCGGGAGACCAAGCTTGGATCGTACATAGTCTCCCGTCGTCTCCCGCTGATTAGCTCGAGCCCCAGTGTGGCTGAAAAGCCGAGAATCATCGGAGAATGGACTTGCTTTGCTCCTTCATGGGAGTCTCTGTAGATTCTAATTATGTACTGAACAGCACATGGAAGAATGCTTAACAGTATTTATACCTTCTCTATGAACTTACTCATTCCAATACTACTATCTGAATAGGGCGTTGAACTATTACTTTGAAGACGGATACCCATTTGTGTAGTTGATAGCTGCATTTCTACATACTAGGTAGTTTTATGGACACACCTAACTGGTACTACGAAACGATAGGTAAATATATGAAAAGACATGTTGGGAAATAATACTAGGTTGTGGACTATGGTTTTAGTGACTTTACCTACTGGGAAGCTTGATGGTTGTGGGACTGCTGAGCCACAGCATACGAGTCAAGGCGGGCTGTTTAGCAGTACTTACCGTATCCGTAGTCTACCTTGATTTACTCCTGGGGCGAAGCCCACCAAGTCCGCAACTGCTTGTGTCCACGCCACCACGTTTTGCGATTCCCAGATTATATTAACGTCTTTCGTCCCCCCCGCACTCTTGATTGTTACCACACCTTTTCTCCTCTATGGAATAGGATTTATGAGAAACCATGTCTCATTCCCAAGCAAACAACACTGAACCTTTCAGTGAGCAGGAACATAGGGGCGATGCTGACATCGATAATAAACCCAAAAACCGAAGGCCAGCAAGTGAGAGCTCCGCGCCCCGAGTCAAATTTCAGATCATTTATAATGGATATAGATACTGCGTTCCGACAACAACGCCTTAAGGCCTGGCAGTGAGTGCAACTGATCTTCCTCATTTAGGACAAGACGTTGACGAAACGCAGACCGATTTTGACTCCCAAGAGTGTCTTACCTCTTTTTTTTGTCATTGGAGTCATTTTTGCTCCTCTCGGTGGTTTGTTACTATGGGCAAGCTCAACGGTATGGCCTAAATCCTCGAGCATCTTGAGCCTCTGATCTCTGACATTACTTTGCATTTTGCAGGTTCAAGAACTAGTGATAGACTACTCTGATTGCAAGAACGCCAACAATAACGGCTTTGTACCAATTCCCGATGACAAATTCAAATATTCGTTCAAGTCGTCCCACAAGTCACCAACTTGGCAATACGATAATGGAAAATGTCAGCTGATGTTTCACATCCCTGATACTATTGGACCGCCGGTTTTTATGTACTACCGCCTCTCGAACTTTTATCAGAATCATCGAAGATATGTGAAGAGTCTTGACATCGATCAATTGAAGGGAAAAGCCGTGAAAAACGAAACAATCAATGATAGTCCCTGTGACCCCCTCAGACTTGATGACAACGGAAAAGCATTCTATCCGTGTGGTCTCATCGCAAACTCAATGTTCAACGACACGATTGATAGCCCTGTACTTCTTAATGGCCACGGAAATTCGCGTGAGCCGTACAATATGACGAACAAGGGCATTGCCTGGGACAGCGACAAGGAACTCATTCAAAAGACCGAATATGAACCAGGTGCAGTTGTACCTCCACCCAACTGGCGGGACCGCTATCCAGACAATTATGAGAATGGAATCCCCGACTTGCATGAAGATGAAGATTTTATGGTGTGGATGAGAACGGCGGCCTTGCCAACTTTTAGCAAGCTATCTCGACGAAATGACACAACAGCCATGTCAGTGGGAATGTATCAATTGGACATCAGAGATCGTAGGTCAATGGAAATCAAGGTGTTATTCGGGTACTGACGACAGTTTAGATTTCCCGGTCACTATATATGGGGGTACCAAGTCCATCCTGATTTCCACAAGGACTGTTCTGGGAGGGCAGAATCCATTCATGGGAATTGCCTATGTTGTTGTTGGCGGTGTATGTGTCCTTCTTGGAACACTATTTACGATTGCGCATCTAGTCAGGCCGAGGTAAGGCTTTTTTCCCCTCCTGAGTTGAACGTGGTTGACATCTCTAGGAAACTGGGTGACCACACATATTTGACTTGGAATAACGAACAAGAGACCTCTGCGACTACGACAGGGCGGGACGATAGAGCCGGGCCACGCTCCAATTAGAACACTGATGCCATTCAGGTCCAGACTTTCTGTTTAGTCTGTCCCCGTGCTGTATATTGATAATGCTTGCAGGTGTGCACATTACTCCGGATGGTACCGTTTTTGTTCTTTTTTCCTTTCCTTTTCTTCTTTTTTCCAGGCAGCTGAAGTTGGCAATAGGCAGCTGAAGCGTTTGAGGCGTCTTTCGGTGGGATTAGCGCATAACGATCAATTGATTCAAAATTTTTTGCTTATTTTTTTACTTATTTTTTTTTTTTTTTTTCTCGGGGTGCTGGTTGGAATGGCCTCCTATGTTTTGCAACTTCCGTACCCCTTGCTGTCTCATTCCTGGCTTTGCCCGAAACCCCCTCGTTTGGACAACTAGGAAAAGGGTTGCATACCAATACACGTAACTGCTAATAACACTGGGTTTTTTAATCCCACCCCAGCCTCTCTGGTAAGTTTTCACGCATCCAGTTTCTCAGACGCCATGCTCCATCTCGTTCGAATCCAAGTTTTGGTCCTTGTGATAACCAGCCTCCAGCGGACATGTTTTGCTGCCCCTCGCTCGGGTCGAGGTTTCTGTGCTACTGCGGGTCCAAATGATTCGTTAAGGGAGGCATTTGTGAAATTGACTATGCCCGGAAATGACGGCGCATATGACCAGGAAAGTCGAAAGGCCGTGGAGCCCATCGAGATAGAGACATGGTTCCATGTCGTGAGCAGTAAAGCGAATGCTAATGTGGTGTCGGACGAAATGATTACCACCCAGGTTAGTATTGATCCGAGTCCTACTACAGTTGGAATTATCTATCAGGTCGTTTCAAAACATTAACTGAACTTAAAAAAGTTGTCGTATCTTCAAGACGCATATCAAAACGCGACGATAAGTTACCGCCTGAAAGGAGTGACGCGTCAGACCAATGACAGATGGGCTCGCAATGAAGACGAACATAGCATGAAGGAAGCCCTTCGTAAAGGAAGCTATAGAACCCTGAATGTCTACTTCCAAACCGATCTCCAAGTTTCGACAAATTCCGAGTCCCAAGGACGCCACCTTGACTTTCTCTCGCAATCATCATCTAGCGTCCTCGGCTTTTGCACTTTGCCCGACCCGACCATCAACGGTAGTAGTCCGCGTTCTAGCTATGTGAAGGATGGGTGCAATGTACTTGCAATGACTATGCCTGGTGGGTCTTTGACTCATTATAACCGAGGCGGAACTGCTATACATGAAATCGGGCACTGGAATGGCCTCCTACATACATTCGAAGGGGAGTCATGCTCTCCTGAAAACGAGGGCGATTATATCGACGATACAGCTCAAGAATCTGTTCCGACGGACGGATGTCCTACCCGCAAGGACTCATGCCCGGATATCGCGGGTGTTGACCCGGTGCATAACTTCATGGATTATTCGTCAGATGAATGTTACGAGCACTTCACTCCGGGCCAGATCAAGAGGATGCGAGACATGTGGTTCGCAATGAGGGAGGGGAAGTAAGTGCCTTCGATATACGCACATATAATGGCGACGCCGGCGAGGAATCAACATAATTAGTGGTCTTACAGCCCCGACCAGGTGGTGGAATAAGACCTCTCCTGTTATATATTATGATTCTAGATTCTAATGTACTTTTCTAATGGAAGTAAGACATGGATTATTATTTGTGTTGACGCCAACTCAGCATTACCTACTTGCTGCATAGGCCCTAGAATGGAGACGCCGCTGATTCAAACCCTGAGTCGAATGTCCCATTTTCATTTTCATTTTCATTTTCAATTTTCAATTTTCAATTTTTTTTTTTTCTTTTTTTTTCATTCCCTTTATATTGACGGTCTGCACACGAGATTTTGGACTCACCGATGTGATGTTCTTTCGACACCTACCCCGAACCTTTTTACGGCCTGGGTCAAAGTACCCTGCTCACTACTGTAGTTAGTGTCCCTCTTGACGAGCGATACGAAGTCCTTCGTGGCCACCATAGGGATTGGTTATATTAGACGAGTACGTTGAAAAGAAAAGGTAGGTAAAATACAAGATCCTGGTAAAAGATTGACCGTTGGAAACAGGGTATAAACTGCGGAGGGTCCTATCACCTTTTTCGTTTCTTGCTCCGGTCTTCCTCGTCTAACCCGCTTTCTTTGTCCTTCTTTTTAGCCTGATGTTCCAATTCATCCCAATCCTCACCACTTTCCTCATCCTCATCCGCACTAAAATCATCATCCGCACTAGCATCATCGTCGTAGTCGCTCTCCTCTTCAGAGCTTTCGTCTGCAGCAAGCTCAGAATCAGATAATTCAAATGCGGACTCCTCCTCTTCATCAGAACCACCTTCCGAGTCTGATTCAGCCGCCAAAAATGACCAACCACCGTCGGAAAAGAAACCGTAAGGATCACTGACAACGGTCTTCATAATTGTGGTCCAATTGAGATTGAGGGGCCCTTCTGTGAATGCAATATCCACAGAGTCCAGCCAATCCTTGACACCCTCCAGGTTCTCCACGGGAATTGTGTTAATATGAACTGGAGCCCGATGAAACTCCTTGAAAACAAAGACCAGATCAAAGTTTTTGAGCCCGAACTGTACAACGTTAGACCCGCGGTAACCCGAAAGCTTATTTTTTAGCTCACCTGTACTCGCTCAAGATGCGCGATCTCGATTTCATTGAGACTGACAACTAGGAAAGGTGGTTCAGTCAATTGAACAAGGGCATCTGTAGTGGGCTGAATGAGAACATTGGAGCGATTAGGGACACCGGTGAAGCCGATCTCTCTGAAGGGAATGTCAACATCGACTCCCTCGTCTTTCCCAGCATCTGCTATCTTCTCAGCGAACGATTTGAACTCTCTATCCAAGGCTGCACGTCGTCTTCTTTCCTCTTGTTCAGCTTCGAACTCCTCCTCATCTCCATACCGGTGCTTACGTCTCCGGTTACCAGTCTCGTCGAATTGCATCTCAGTGGCCTCCCTATAGAACTGAACATCTCTTGTCTTTCTCTTACCTATCATGATAGGCGTCTTGAGGTGGACGTGAATAAGAACAATCAATTCATGAGCACATGGTTGGAAGAAGAGGTGCTTGACGTTGCTGAACAGTACATCGACGTGTTCGTTGCGGAAGGGGGAAACATAGCGCAGACCGTTCTGATGTATTTCGACCTCGCCAGGCACTCGTTTGCCATCGAGAGGCGGTCTAAGGTAAACATCGGGCAACTTCACCGGGCGGCGATCTGAATAACTGTTAGTCCCAAGTTCATTCTTCTAAGGGTGTGAGGCTGACTCCTGATTTCGACTAGCTTGTCTTGCTCGACCACATCCTCCATCTCTTTCTTTTCCTGTTCGCGTCTAAGAGCGTTCTTCCTCAGTTCAGTGATATCCTGAGCCACTTGCCCGAATCGATCGTTGTCTTTCGATCTAAGGGTTAAATTCCTTAAGAAATGTGCAGATAAGTCTTCAAATGGCTGGTCATCTTTCCTCCCAACACCCTGGCCAGGGGAAAGAAAATTAATTCGAAGATAGGCGTATTCCCCCTCGTCGCTTTTGCTGGCATTCTTGATAGTGTTGATGTGGAATGGCACTGGCCGACCCATTACCGGAACAATCACAGTCGATGCCTTGTGATCGACGTAAACTGTGAGATCCTTGACTCTAGCTGGTAACTGATTGTCCCTCTTGTATGACTCAAACCTCTTGAACTTCTTCTGTGTAGCGCCGTTTTCATCGCCAGTGGTACCAGCGAATCGATCTAGACCCTCTTTGGTTTTTTTCGTGGCCAATTCCTTCTGATGCTCACGGCGCCTTGCTTCCGCGCCCTCATTGACCTGCGTCGGGCGCTCGGCACGAAGTTTTGTCCTGGTAACATTCCTGCTCGCAATCGCACTCGACTTGGGTTCTTTCTTTTCTTTTGCGGGCTTTTGTGGCTCTTCCTCATCTCCAAAATAAAATGACACCGAGTCCATATCAATACCGGCATCCTTAGTGAACACATGCGGTCCTTGTTCACCGACCCGAACTGTATCTGTGATCATCATTGAATAAGCATTCTTTTTGTCCTTCACGCTCGGTTCTTCGACGTCCACTAGTCCAACTGTGATAGAGAACGTCATTCCGCTCTTTAAAATTCTGTTGTTCTTTCCATTGAGAACCATGTTGGAGTCGCGTAGCTCGATTCCTATCCCCGAACCGACGTTTTTCACGAAGTGAGGTTCGAGTTCGGAGTTTTTAGCGCGCAAAAGGCTAAGCGCCTTGTTATAAAGCTCTTTGGCCACTACACCATCGCGGACTTCCTTCAAAACGGCTTCGTGAACACTCAGGAGTAAGGTGTAGTTCGCTTCCTGGGACTTGGTTGGGTCAACGAGGTAGGTACGTCCAATTATTGAACTGTAAGTCTTATAGCGAATTCCCAGCCCAGCAATGATGATTCCCGGTTCTAGATTGCTGTCATCAGATAAGGCTGTAAGCTTCAAGTCATACTTCCCGCCGCTCTGAATGACGGGCCCATATGCCCAGTCAATTTGTTGCGGATCGAATTCAGACGGCAATTTTGCTAGCTTGTTGAAAAATTTGGCATCGTCTATCTTAGCGTCAATACGCATAGAGAGAGTTTTATGGGTCATCTGCTTTTCTTCGTCAAGCAACCGAGACATCTCATCGACGAAATATTCTGACATCAGACCGCTACATGCTCTTGACGCATTTCGTATGGACACCTATGCGAATTAGCCTACTTAGCCTCATGTCACTCTCTAGGAAACGTACTAATTCATCAGTGTCTTTTATCGAGAAGCAAGCGGCTGAAAGAGCGGGCGCAATGTCAACTTCTTCTACTTCGTCGGAAATATTCGCATATACGCGTTTCCAGTCTTCCACAAATGGGCCAGCGGTGGTGTTTCTCGGTAGGACACCGACCTTGTTCTGTTCGCAAGCATATGGTTAGCGTCGAAAGTTATCGAGCCACACCTTGATAATTTAACTTTTTTAGCATGTTGGAAGGCGTACCCCAGAGGATTTTATAACATCTGTGCATTTCTCAAACACCTTGGTCTTTTCTTCCTGATCCTTGGTGGTTACTAATATCTCGACCGGAATCTTTCCGCCTTTCAGCGGTTCTAGGTGTTTTGCTGTTGTCAAGTTAGATAAGATGTGTTTTGGAGTATTTAACGTTGATATTAAACTATACCTTTTTTTGCTGTCGTCACCACGTACATAACATCGGGCGTAAAGACTAGAAGAGTGGCCGGAAACTCATAGCCGAGCAACCAGAACTGGGAGGCATTAGCACTAGGTGATATATACACGAGACGATTATCGGCGTACGTGGATCGCATTGTTCTTTTGGAAGCTGTTTGCTTCATCTGTCTTTCCCATCAGGATAACGATTGATCCCACGCCACCAAAGGTTGGGTGAGGAGATCGCTTGTCTGTTTTCCATGACGCGTATAAGCTGGACAGACGACTGAAGAACGCCGTTTTATCAATGAGGATTTCGTCACCCATGGTGCGGCTGCCTTTCAAGTAACCAAGTGACCTGGGGTTTCAAAAAGCCTGTGGATCGCGCAGGGGTGAAGTTATAAGCAAAATTGTCAGATTGGCGCTGAGGCCTAAAATTAGACAAGTCACTGACTTCAAGGGGAAAAATAACAAGAAAAAGAAAACAATGTTATGGAGGAGTTTCTAATAAAGTCAGCAAATCTCTGTAGCTTAAACACGAAAAGATAGAGGCGCGCGTCTTCAATTTCCACTTGGCGCGGAGCCCATTCGGCATTTCGTGTTAAATGTTTGACTTGTTTGCATATATACTCGTATCATCAACATATGCAACTCGGTCAATAATCACAAGGGTTTACTATCCTGCCCACTTCATGATTCTCCTTCTCCCTCCACCCTAATGATAAACATGTATTATTACATTTCTCTCCTGAGATTATGCTTCCTTGCCTAAACCCTGGTCTCTCAGTGGTTTTATCCTTACGTTCCTACGTGAGATCCAGCAGTAACCATAATGTTTTTACCCAGCTCCTATGTTGATTAGTTCTACTTCAATATTGGACCATAATCTCTTCGATCCGCCGACTTTATTACTACCTCAGTATGGACAGATCCCCCGAAGTTTCCCATCTATTGGACCGAGCGGTAGGGAATCGTGACCTACAACCGGATTTTGAAGACACCTCCCGGCGAAATCCGCGAAGCAATGCGGCCACAGGTGCCTCAGCTGCAGGTGTACGTGCCCTCAGCGCGCAGCTTGTTGCCTTTTATTTCAGAGTTCCCGTAAAGGCGTTTTTCCGCACTCGGGTTGAGTAGGTGTTCACCTACTCCGCTCTAATTATTGTTGGTAGGCTGACCCATTCTCTTTCCTTTCTATAGTTATATGGTATACTTTCCCTAATTTTCTTTTATCCATTATTCTTGACATGGTCATTACTGTGACTAATGCAGCCCATCACCTTTGATTTTGGATAGGCATTTGCTAGAGCTGTTTACCCACATCAGCCTGACGGTGGCCGCTGGTCATTACACACAACCACCCCCGGTTTACTCATTCATGCCGTTCGTACTTACGGATGGCGGTTTATACCATATCAAGTCATGCCTCCTCTGTTGGCTAATGCTGGGTAGGTGGGCTGATACCGTTGGTAGGGAGAGAATAACGCAACTGAATACCTTGCTAATAGGGTCGGAGCTGTTTTATACACGTCTTACCTTCAAGTCCTAGGCACTTTGTACGAACCTGTTTCACAAGGTGTAAAGCGTACGTATCCACCAGCTACGCCCACTGATACTTTCACAGCCGGGTTCGTTGCTGGATCGATACAGTCCATTGTCGCTGCCCCCTTGGATGCTCTACAGGTTCGCCTTAGAACAAACGACATCATTGAAGGCCGATATCAAAGCATGTGGCATTATGGGCAACATAAACTTCACCAAATCGGATTACGTGGAATTTTTGCCGGCTGGAGTCTGTCTGCTTTGCGTGACTCTTTTGGGAGTGCCGTCTTTTTTTCTTTCTTTGAATACATCAAATCACAGGCATATTATTCATTTCTGACGCGCTATTACGGGCCCCGTTACTCGCAAAGGGAAGGTTATCTGCACCAATCCCAGTCTAGCGACCGCGGAGTACCACTCATTAAACCCCATTACACCCTGGAGCCGTGCTTCTTACTTGCTGCCGGCCTCATTGCGTCTGTTGCCCAGCAGGCAATTCAGCATCCAATAAATACTATACAAGGCATTCATGTTGCGAGGCTGGAGTATCTCGATCACCAGGCCACACTGCGCCCTTCGAACCGGCAGATGCTACAAATTTATTATTTAGCGTACCAAGAAACTTATAAGCGATGCAAAAGAAAGGCTGCGCGGGCTGGAAGCTGGGCAAGATGGTTATATCGGGGGTTCTTTGGTAGCGCGCTCCGTCAAGTTCCTAGCACGAGTGCTGGACTGGTGATTTTCGAGCTAGTGCGCCGCAAATACGCGAGTTTGGCAGACTCCATGTACATACGGAAGGACGGCTATGATATTCTTTTGCCATGATACCCCATTCCGATCCTCGGTCAATTCAACCTGTGATTTTCTGAGATGAGTCTTCCATTAATACTTTTGCAACCGGCAGTCCGGTCGGTATCGCGATTGGCATATCCCCAAGTGCAAGACAAGTGTCAAGAACATATCACAAATTCTGGCCCGACCAGAAGGATATAATACGTCGTGACAACTGCAACTGCGAGATGCATTTTAGGCTAGTTCATGGCATGCCTTCCACGTTTTCGTTAATTCCAAATGATTCATATGAACAGCATCGTACTATTTTTGTTCATTTTTTTCCCTTCGTGGGAGGCTGATAGAAAGGGCTTCTGGAGGCTTAGAAGTGTATAGAAATTAAGCCGCTCTCGAGAAATTTTATATGTGTAGAATACGTATATTCTGAAGAGTTAATACCCTTTGAAGTATTGATGATATAATGACTCACGTCCATTCGTTCGTTAGGTTCTCTTCTGATCTTAAATTCCAGTTTGGCCCCGAATAGACCTCTGCAATGGTACCTAGGACTTGTATGAGTACCTTGGAGGATAGAAAGGAATGAATGATTTAAGGATAAATTCTTCATAAAAATAAATAATTGAAGACCTTCCGTAATGCATCCACACTGACCACTGATAGACGTTTCTTCTTGGCAAAGAGTTCTACCAAAGTAGGTCAAATAGCAGGTGCCTTGCGCAAACTCGCCAGATATCATGGATACAATCCATACTAAGGGCGGCTCGGTTCCATGGATGCGAGACGCTTGGGATAGTAGTAATATGCGCTATATATACAACGTAGCCTAGTACTCCGTGGAAAAAGTGGGTGCAATTCCATTGATACAATCACCTATATAACTAAACAACCAACCAACTAACTAACTAGTTAATCATAACCCAGACTGTGGAATCTTCACCTGAGAAAGGAAATAGAAACATTAAATTACGGATAATACAGAGTACAACCTTATTTAATATGTGGATGCCCATCTCTCCTGAGAACAAACAGGCGCGACATCTGCAGGAGCCAAGTTTGAACTAAGAAGATAAATTAGGTGTTAACATGAGTATTTCTGGAACACTTGGAAATTAATCGCTATAATCAAGCCATGGTGTTTCTTTTGCGGTCTTATGAAGAAGGCTCCAGCTTCTCGGTTCTGACAAAGGCTGCATTTGACCTAGTTAAATAGACCTTTAAAGTCTCAAGACCCAAATGTCACTTGTCGGGCGTAGCTTTGGTAAAAGGGCAAGGTGCGTGCAGGCGTACCCTCCCCAGTAGCTCGGTACTGGCCGAGGTTCTCCACCTAAGCCCCAATTTTATGGACAAAAGCCTCACGATGGAGTAGACTAGTCACTAGACCACGACGGACAACGGAGTGCGGGATTCACCAATCTGGGGTAAGTGCCGCCTCTACGGAGTACCAATTACCGAATGACACCAAAAGCCCCAACCTTCCAAAGTCATCGTCTTGATTGCGTTGAGGGTTTGAGGCCGAGTGTCTTGCGTAGCTTTCTTGGCCGTTTTCGTAACAGGATGCTGTTTGAAACCGTTCAAGAGCGACACATAATAATCTCTAGCGTGGCATATGGGCCCTATCAGATGACTTCTTATTTCACGAGTTCCCCACATCCAGTCTGCCTGCCAATCCACCACCACGCTACGCTGTCCACGGTGCCCAGCCGACCTCCCTTGAGAGGGCGACATGAGCACCAAGAAACCCTGTTCCAGTTATTTTACATAGACCAGTTCCAGCCTCCACGAGCCTATGTCTCGTTCATGGAGCCTTGGACTGACAAGTGATTACTAGTGGGAAGTACGGTGGAGGCAGCCTGTTCGTCCTCGGAGTCGCCTCAACTCCCTCGTTCCTTTTCCCCCAACTCTTATTTCATCTTCGATTGCTTTCCTCACCTGAGCCGCTCTTAGTCTCAAGACTAAACTAGTTAGTTAATTACTAGTAAACTGTTCCATCACCTGCCAGATCATCATTATTATTCTCCGTGGCTTTCCGTCCTTCATCAGTACAGATCGCTCTGTTGGCCACTTTTCCCACTAGCCTTCCACCTGACCGTCCCATTTCGGTTGAATAGCCTCGAATACAATCGTCATCCTGCATCTTTGGTCACCCTGTCTTGTGAGCTGAGTGAACAACCATCACAGAACTACCCGTCGCCTTTGCCCCGTCTGGTTTGATATTTCCCTAGTTTGGTTGTACCTTGCTCGCCAGTCTCCGCTTTGACTGGTCTCGAGAGTCCTATTGCAGGTCTCCCATCCCCAAAAGCTCGCTTTCGAGGTCCTTTTCTGGTCTATTCTACATCACGCCGAAGATTATCAGGCGGCGTATTGTTCACCTGTCCGTTTAATGAGGTTTCCTGGCCAAGATTACGTGGTGGGACACAAGGCCTCTGCACCGTACGTGATCAAACGTTATCGATACCCCAACTGACTTCCACTTCTCGACTCCCCACCAACGACAGGGCTGTTAACATCAGCCCCCCAACCGCCATCATTCCTTCAACAACGTCATCGCCGCATAGGTCTCCAAATATACCTTTGCGATCTTTACGGTCTGAATCCCAGAATCTCTCCGCACGGGCGTTAGAATCTGCGAGCGAGAAGGGCAGCCGTCGTTCATCGATTTCCTCGGCCCACTCTGTCGGATCGAACTTCTCGCTCTGGACGGATACTGGAGACTTAGCAGAACAACTCGCTGATGCAGAAGATCCTCTCCGAATCCGTCTCATAGAATCCCTGGATCGTGGGGGCTCCGATCGAGTCGGGTCCAGGGCACGCGAGAAACTGGCGAAACGTGTGCATTATCAAAACCAGCAAACCACGGGTGAACTCGACCTTGAAAAAATAGAAATACCGCAGCCACTTCCTAGAAAGGTCTCGCGCATTGAACGCTTTTTTGCCGCCATAATGTCTCCGGGTAATCGCCAGCTCACTCAGACGCATGGCTTGGTTGGAAAGCCATTGCTGTAAGACATTCTCCCATTCATGATTGATGTCTCCTAACAAGATTTCTGATGCGATACAGATATTTTACAAGTGTTTTTGTATCATTAGGTGTCTTCTTGTTTGGATATGACCAAGGTGTAATGTCTGGAATTATAACGTTCGTCACGCTTGGTCTTTGAATCACCAATGGTTAGTCTATACTGATGAAGAAACAGAGGCTGGTACTTTGAAGACTACTTTAATCACCCATCTCGAGCAGAACTCGGCACCGTCGTCGCAATTTTAGAAGTTGGAGCTTTTATTTCCTCGTTGCTCGTTGGGAAAATTGGCGACATAATTGGTCGCCGCAAAACTATTCTATATGGATCCATCGTTTTTTTTATAGGCGGTGCATTCCAGGCTTTTGCGACAGGGATTCCCATGATGATGGTTGGCCGCATAGTTGCGGGTTTGGGGGTCGGAGCACTATCAACTATCGTCCCTGTATATCAGTCTGAGATATCGGTACTGTCTACCCCGTCTGCCTGTTTGAGAATTATACTATGCTCAGAATGCTAATTCCGTACCAGCCGCCTCACAATAGGGGGAAGTTGGCGTGTATCGAGTTCACCGGAAACATCTTTGGATATGCCTCTAGTGTCTGGGTCGATTATTTTTGTAGTTTCATTGACAGTGACTTCTCCTGGCGCTTACCGTTGCTTCTGCAGTGTGTCATGGGGCTTTTACTTGGATTGGGAAGTCTTATTATCTGTGAATCACCAAGGTAAGAATGATTTTCTAGCGCTTTGCAACGCGCGACGAATCATACAATAAGTTCACACTGAAATGAAATATAGGTGGCTTTTAGATAATGACCACGACGAGGAAGGCATGGTGGTTATTGCAAACCTTTATGGTAAAGGAGATCTTCACCATCCCGACGCTCAGAAGGAATATAGGGAGATTAAAATGAATGTCCTCATCACACGCCAAGAAGGGGAACGATCTTACAGTGATATGTTCAAAAGATACAACAAGCGGGTGTTAATTGCAATGTCTGCACAAGCGTTGGCGCAGTTGAATGGGATCAATGTCATCTCATACTACGCGCCGCATGTTTTTGAGTCTGCTGGGTGGGCGGGACGTGACGCTATTCTTATGACTGGGATAAACGGTTTGTCGTATCTCGCATCAACAATCCCTCCATGGTATCTCGTGGACCGATGGGGCAGACGTCCTATACTCCTTTCTGGTGCCTTGGCTATGGCCCTTTCACTCTCGGCAATATCGTATTCCATTTACATTGATATCGGTGCCACACCGACCCTCACTGTCATTTTTGTTATGGTTTATAATGCTGCGTTTGGCGCTTCATGGGGACCAATACCTTGGCTCTATCCCCCCGAGATTCTTCCTTTGAGTATTCGCGCCAAGGGTGCAAGTCTCAGCACAGCTACCAACTGGGCTTTCAACTGGCTGGTCGGCGAGGTTACGCTTGTCCTCCAGGCTGCAATAAAATGGAGGCTCTATTTGGTCCACGCATTTTTTTGCGCTTGTAGTTTTGTTGTTGGTGAGTGTCCTTCCATCGCCTCAAAGATAACTCCCATCTGACACACCATTTTTATAGTTTGGTTTCTTTATCCTGAGACAAGCGGTGTCCGTTTGGAGGACATGGATGTCCTCTTTGGCGATGCAACTACAGCTATGCCAACCCCGGCCACTCAAGGGGAACGCGGCTCTCTTATGAGTGCTGGCTCACCAATACCTTCTCTTGACATTAGACGGCAATATGGCCAACATGGAGCTGAAAGTGCCATCCCCGGATTAAACATCAACCCTCCCAATATTACAAGCGATAATAACGGTAAAAGTCCGCAAACGGCCCCCCAAGGCGAAAGCAGAGGCCGTTCTGAAGGACTAGGTGGGTGGATATCCAATATAGTCAGCCGCAACAGGGGACCATCACGTCGTGCACAAGACTATAGAAGGCTAGAAGACCAGGATGCAGAGATTGAGCATTAAAAAGGCTGGTAAAATGCCTGCATATTTGTCACTACCCCAATTTTCTTTTACAGAATTAAAGACACTTATTTTCCTATTATCTCGACTGCCTTTTTTCTTTTCTTTTCTGTTACCTGTTCTCACTACAAATGCTTCCTGTTCGACTTACCTCTTCTTTTTATTCTTCTTTTTATTTTTATTTTTGGAATGACTTGGATTTGGCGTCGCGACTCGAATGCGACGGGTTCTGTTTTCAGACAGCTGGAGATTGACTTCAAGTTCCTATCTTGCTGTAGGTGGTCTTTGTTGCTAGGTACCTAGGGAGTGATGCAGCTAGAAACCAAGGCTTATGGAAATGGGCACGAAAATTGTTAAGCATATAATATAGTGCCTATAAGCGGAACCACTACTACTACGAGGAGTTCTGCAAAGCTTTCGTGATAGATTTTCAAAACTTATTAGAGTACTAGATGATTTCGAGTCTGCTCTGTTAGAACTGACGCTAGTACGTAGAGTGGCCTCGGCGGGGCGGCGGCATTTCGGCGTCGCGGCGAAGGAACACCTATTAATATTCTGCCGGGTTGGATAGACATCTGGCCAACTCTCCATTATCTGAACTCTTAACCTACCCTTGATGTCGATCCTGCTCCCTCAAGAGCGACATTCATCCGTTCCTCACTAGCTATCATATATCGTCTGCTTCGCGCTGTTTTTCTTTCTTCCTTTCTCTTTTTTATCTCGTTCTTTCTCCCTTCCTGAAGGTACTCAACCCTTGAAACACTCTTCACTTACTCGTCCCCTATTCGATTGCAAAAGGAGCTCTGTGCCGCAGTCCTTCACTAGATATGAGCGTGTACTATTAACCGCTTATTCTGGTCCTCTTTTTTTTTTTTTTTTCTCATTCTCTTGGCCCCCTCTACTCTTATATTCCTTGGTTTAAGGCCAATTACTTATTTCTATCGTCCCTTCGTGTTTATCGCACTTTACTAGCTTGAGCCACATTTTTTCAACATGGCTGACACCAGCTTTGCATCGACCACCGGCGCAAGTTTTGCCTCTGATGTGCGACGTAGGAACGTCACGCACACGGAGGAGCAAACCAAGACCTCCCACCTGGCTGAACCTGACGACGGGAAGAAAAAACCGCGGGTATGACCTTGTTTTTTGAGATTTAAGGCTACATATTCATTTACCAGGCAACTAATATATGGCTTTGTCTTGTAAAGCGAAGCTCTTATCTCTCCGCTCTCGCCGATTGGGAACCTATAATCGCACCGATACTTCTAACAGCCTTGTCAATGTTCACTCGTATGTACCGGATCGGTCGTTCAAATATTGTTACTTGGGATGAAGCACAGTAAGGACCACTGCACTTCTAAATATAGTTCCAGCGCAAATAACAATCCTATTTAGCTTCGGAAAGTTTGGGTCACATTATTTGAAGCGCGAGTTCTACTTCGATGTTCACCCGCCTTTGGGGAAGATGCTTGTAGGCCTGTCGGGCCTTCTTGCTGGCTATAACGGATCATTCGAATTTAAATCCGGCGAAACATACCCGGAAGACCTGAACTATACCTTCATGCGCTTATTTAATGCTGCCTTCGGTGTAGTATGTGTGCCTCTCGCCTATTTGACAGCACAAGAACTCGGCTTCCGTAGAGCTACGGTTTGGCTGGTGAGCTTGATGGTATTGTTCGAGAACTCATATGCCACTATATCACGATTCATATTGCTCGACTCTATGCTCCTTTGTTTTACTTTCACAACAACATTTTGCTGGGCGAAATTTCATCGCTTACAATTTGCTAGCTTCTCTCTTGAGTGGTTCACATGGCTTTTCCTAACTGGTGTCAGTATTGGTTGTGTGTGTAGCGTCAAATGGGTTGGGCTTTTCTGTACCGCACTTGTCGGCATTTACACTATTGAAGATCTATGGAACAAGTTCGGTGATTTAAAGATGTCGGAGGTTCGTCCACTGGTGTTGCGTTTTCCCGAGATTTGCTGATCAGTTCAACAGGCAACGCTAGCGAGACACCTTGTGGCACGCGTTGTGGGGTTGATTCTAATACCGGCCCTGGTTTATATTTTCTCCTTTTATGTCCACTTCTTGATCTTGGAGAACAGCGGTCCCGGCGATGCGCAGATGAGCTCTCTTTTCCAAGCAAACCTCAGGGGAACTCAGGTCGGCAAAGACAGCCCGCTCGAGATCGCATTTGGCTCGAGGGCTACCCTTAAAAACATGGGATATGGTGGCGGACTCTTGCATTCCCATGTTCAGACATATCCTGAGGGCTCCTCTCAGCAGCAGGTTACCTGCTATCACCACAAAGATGCGAACAACGATTGGTTTATATACCCTAATCGCAAGGAACCTCAGTATGATGCAGAGGCACCCCTCAAATTCGTTGGCGATGGTGATGTCATCCGTCTCATTCACGGTCAAACAGGCCGTAACCTGCATTCCCATAATATCCCCGCTCCAATAAGCAAGGGCCATTATGAGGTTTCTTGCTACGGAAATATGACCATCGGAGACGATAAAGATCACTGGAAAGTCGAAGTTATCGACGATGTGGCGTCGAGGGACAGAAGTAAAATCAGGACTCTCACGACTGCATTTCGCCTGCGACACCCTGTCCTAGGTTGCTACCTACGGGCAGGAAATACGAACCTTCCGCAGTGGGGCTTTAAACAGATTGAAACAACCTGTGTGAAGGAAAATAAGCCTCGTGACGTTTATACGCACTGGAATATTGAAACTCACACCAACGACCGACGTACGATTACCCGTCTTTAATGTTCCGGTTGTCACTAACAGGATTATAGTTCCCCCCGGCGATCCCGGGTCGTACAAGTCGCCATTTTTTAAGGACTTTGTGCACTTAAATGTTGCCATGATGACGTCGAACAATGCTCTGGTACCTGACCCTGACAAGCAGGACGATCTTGCCTCGAAATTCTGGCAGTGGCCGATACTCAATGTCGGACTTCGAATGTGTTCCTGGGATGAGAAAGTGATCAAATACTATCTCCTTGGCAACCCTGTTGTCTACTGGGGAAGTACCCTTAGCCTGGTTGTTTTTGGTCTGCTGAGTTTGTGGTATCTTGTGCGGTGGCAGCGCGGCTACAATGAACTAAGCCAATCAGACATCGACCACATTCACTATGCTGGCCTGTACCCTGTTGTTGGTTGGGTTTTGCACTATCTGCCTTTTGTCGCCATGGCGCGAGTAACCTATGTTCATCACTATTACCCTGCGCTTTATTACGCTATTCTAACCTTTGGCTTTTGTGTTGATTGGCTCACTCAGACCTTAAGCAAAAAAGCTCGCTTGGTGGTATACGGTCTCCTCTATATCCTGGTGGCTGCGATCTTTACTTACTTCAGGGTGATCGTGTTTGGAATAGAAGGCCCAAGTCAACAGTGGCGCCATTTGAACTGGCTGAGTGGCTGGCGAATTGCCAACTAGACGCTTTTGTGATTGATGTACTCCGTACATCATACGTGCATTTCTCACTTGCCGTGCCTCGGTTTCTTCTCTTCGCTACCTTTCCCCCCCCCCGATACTTGTTTGTTTCTCTCGTTATTTAAAAAGAGGCCTTTGTATACTTATTGATTAGTTTCTGTTTTGCTCTGGTTCCAGCAATATTTCGTGTGTCAGAACGGGGTAATTAAATGCATACCGCTCTTTGGAGCTATATAATGGGAGATTCAAAATTCAAATCGACATACGTGATGTATCGGCCTTCAACTGAGAAGTGCGAAAAAGGGAATTTGAATTAGCAACAATTGCTGCCCAGGCTATTACCGCCTTTGCGCATTGCATCATTCATTCCTAAAGTGACAGTTTTGGGGGTTTTGCTGCTTGCACTGCCAGTCGCCCCAAAGCTTTTTACTCCACTCCGGCGGTCATTCAGATCATATTTGCCGGTTTCAATATTGCGGTATATTCTCTCAGCAACTTCGAGAAACGCACGCTCTACCCCCTCACCCGACTTCGCGCTCGTCTCTAGGTACTGGAAAACGTTATTCAGGCGACACCATTCTTCCGCCTCTTCTCTAGTAACGCGCCGCTGGTTTGAATTCGAATTGTCCCCTGCAAGATCACTTTTGTTTCCCACCAAAATGACAACGATGCCTTCTTCAGCGATCTGGTGTAAATCTTGCAGCCACTGAGTGCATGACGTGAAAGTCGTTGGTCGAGTAATATCAAACACAAGGAGTGCACCCGAAGCGCCCCGAAAATATGACCGTGTAATGGACTTGTAAGTTTCTTGCCCAGCAGTATCCCAAAGAGATAGCTTCATTTTTTTCTGGATTTCCTGGAGTTTTTGAGGGGGTTTAGGTAATCCAGAAAGGGCGCGATTGATGGGGCCATCGGTCTGCGAGGACGGCTCCTGGTTAGGCGAGACGTCATTTGGGAGGTATATTTGAGGGTCCGCTTCCAAATCTCTCGACGCGGGCGGACCGACGGGAACAATCCGGGATCCAAACTCTACACCGATGGTTACATCATGCGTAGAAGAAAATCGGCCCTCGCACAGTCGGATAGTCAGCTACAGCGAACAGCAAATTGTTAGCAGAGCGCTTCGCAAGAATAGAGATGATCGGTCGTACTTACGCTGGATTTCCCGGTTCCGGAGTCTCCGATACAGACGAGCTTAGCAATATAATCCCATGGCTGTGACATGGATACCGAGCTGTCGTGTTTTGTCCGTTTTAGAGGGAAAAAAGAGGCGTGCGCGTTTTGTGATGGAGAGAATTGGGTTGCGACAATTTAAACCACAAGAACTCATCCGGAGTCTATTTGCTGGAAACCCGCAACAAACAAAAGCGCGCGGCGTTGATTGTGGGTTATCAGTATTAATGTAAATCAACTCCAGGAACTAGAACGCTGGGGCGTATAGATTTGGTCTTTGCCTTGTTGGTCGGATGCGCTTTTCGAATGATGCGATGAATGCCGGTGGTGAAAGACTGATTGATGATGAGTCAGCTATCACCATGACCATGTCTTATGACGCCTACTGGTTTAAACGACGACAACCGTCTCCTACATGTCCCATTCACTTATATTCAGGCTGACATCCCCTACATAGTATACTACCTGTTCATAGGTGAACCCCAAAATAACCTTGTCTTGATTTTCTTGCTTGTCTTCCCTGTAACAAAACTCATTTGGGCTCTTTTCATCACTTAACAATAGATACTCACCGCTCCATCATCTATCAAGAGGCGATAAGCTACGAAATCAAATCTGAGGGACCGAAAAGGCACTCTGCCTATTCCCCTCGCAGTGAGATATGAGAAATGTTCTCTGAGTGTAAGCAACTTATCCCAGTCTTTCCGAGTACCCGTATTTCCAAATCTCATCAAAAGTACGCAGATGCCTCTCGCTTCCTAGCCCAGTCGCAGTCACGTATTGTACCTCGCTCGGATGATAAACGCAGGAAGGGTCATAGTCACATAGCGCAAAGGCCCGGTAATTCCCGACATTTATCATCACGATCTTTTCTACAGCGACGGGCGGCCGACCCCTACTACGCTGGAGCTTCCCAATTTTCAAATTTCACTTTGGGCTCGCGGAACTTAGCCCAACAGGCACCTCTGTTTCATAGTGCCACTGAGGACTTTCACGAAGAAGATGAAGAAGTTGAGCATGAGCGCGAAATAGCAGATTTCTATGCGCTTCAAAGATCAAGGCGGCATTTCGGAGGCAGTCATTTAAGGGACTCAGAGACTGATGAGGACGGCAGCCACTCTCTTGATGCCAGCACACAGGAAAGCTCTGGTGGGATATCAGGAAACCCCAGAAGAGGAGCCAGGCGCACCTCCCCTGCTAGCAGACAAGGACAGGAGCGAGGTCGGGCTGTCGATCCGGTAACAGAGATAACAGATGGTGAAGTAGGGATACCTCATGAGCACAGCGGTGAAGCAAAGGAAAATCTAGTCGAAATCCGCCTTGAAGACACACTTAAGTCTGGTTTTCATGAAAACGATGGTGGCTTTTCCCCACTTGACGATGATAAACCGCCATCCATCCAGCGATTTCGTGACCAGCCTCAGATAGATAACTTGGGAAGCATTTCTACAGCGACGCCTAAGGAGACAACAGACCATCCACTATTAGCAGATTCTCAGCTGCAAGATGATAGAATCTTCTACCAGAGCTCTGCAAGTTCCGCAGGGATCGAGTCTCTCAACCACGATACCTTTTGGGGGCACCTATTCCTGATATCCTTTGCTTGTATCTTCGCAACCTCGTTCCTTGTTTATTTGCATACATCACCACCACCAGGGAACAAGGGTAAATGGGGTGATACGATTTATTTGACCATCCATGGTTCTTTTTACCGTCTCGGCGTTTATACTCTGGTTTCAGTGTTCATTTCTTTGTTATGGCTTGCCCTTCTACGTTCTTATGTGCGCCCTCTAGTATACGTTATCATATTCACTGTTCCAGTGATCCTCTACTCCTTCTTTCTATACCCTTTTATTTCAAGTTTCCGTGGCGTTTCGGCTTTTCAGGACAAAGTTATGCGCATCGGATCGTTCGCCCCGTTCATTATGGGAACCGCTTGGATCTATAATGTTCTACGGGCCCGTCATGCCATTGGGAAGGCAATCAGTATCCTCGAATTTTCCTGTCGGATCCTTGCCGCCAATGCAGAACTGTTACTCCTCGGTCTTGGCAACCTAATTCTCATCACCTCATGGACGTGGGTGTGGATGTTAATGTTTACTCGAGTCTTCCTTGGGGGGCATTTATCAGAGTCGAAATCCTTTATTATCAACGTTAGCAGTTGGTGGTTGGGGACTTTCTTCGTCGTCATATATCTGTGGTCCCTTGGAGTCATCGCAGGCATTCAGCGAACTGTCACAGCAGCAACAGTAAGCCAGTGGTATTTCCACCGGTTTGCAAATCCAGCACCAACCTCGAGACAAATAGTTCAGGCGGCAACAGTTCATTCTCTGACAGCGTTATTTGGGACAATTTGCTTATCTAGGTTGATGGCGTTGCTAATTCGCATACCTTTCCTCGTGCTACCCAGGCGTGTGGCCTCGTTATTGAGCTTGGTTGCTTATGCTTTTATTCCCACCCCGGTTACTGCTGTCACAGATCCTCTTTCGCTCACATATGCTGCAATTCATTCTCAGCCACTCATTCCGTCTGCCCGTGGCCTCAGCCAAATGACGAATCTTGTGCCTTCAGTCGCAACTTCATCATTACATCCCCGATCGTTCTCTCGGTCCGGCCAGTCTCACTCCTCACTACTCCCTTATAGGCTTTCTAAACTGATCCTTCATGCTGCCCGGCTTATGATGTCTCTTGCTCTTGGATTCGGTGGTTGGGTGAGCACTGCTCGAAGCTTGAAGGTGTCTACAGGCGACGGGGTGACGCGCGGCAGCATATACGCGTATATCGTTGGCTTAATTGCGGGATCCATAGGATGGAGCGTACTTGGAGCTATCGAGGGAGTGGTGGCGGATATAGTAGATGCCTTGATCATCTGTTGGAGAAGCGAAATTGGGACTTACGGCAGGGAAGCAAGGTACTGTCGTGAAGCTGGCTGGTTATTCGGTCAGGATCCGAACCCTGACTTTCGTTGCCCAGCGTAATGCTTGTTTATATCTTTGTTTCGAGCCTCGATTCAAAGTTAGTCAACAATTCGAAATTTCCAACTTTTCCAAGCATGCCTTTCAGAGCAAATCGTTTGGTCTTGCTTTGAATGTATCAGAAAGCGCGGTCTTCCGCCTTTCTAGGCTTCTCGTCTTAAACCATTGAGTTTACAACCAAAGGATTTTTAGCCAATATAATGGGGTTTGAAAACTATTACTATTGTACGCTCAACCGCTATGGCAAATGGAGTAAGTATCTCGAGCAAAGCTATAAACCGGTGGTATCATAGAAGTGACAACGACTTAGAGAGAAGAAATGAAAGTAGATATGACGAAGTCGTACCAAGACGCCGCGCTTCCTTTCCTAGGTGTAGGGGAAACATAAAGCAGAGCAAAGCAGACAAGCCCATCGTGAATCAATAAATAGCAGATATCAGTGACCGCAAGAACATATGAATATTTAATGAGATCCAAGCAAGTAATTCATCATAAGAGAACCGGCTATAAATCGAGTTTGCCTTGCCACTCGATATTCTCTTTCGAGCACCATTCGCTTAGAAGAGAGTAACCAAACCGAACAATTTCGAGGGGTGTGCTGGTTCTCCCGAGTGGTAGGTAAATCTCACCGGAGTAGTCTCCGGGCTTCAGGCGTATTTTCCCCTGTTCAGTGTAATTTCTGGCGCGGTTCGACCAAGTCTCTGGAAACTCGCGAGCAAGTATGTCTTCTGACAGACCCCGGGAACCATCATACCACAGTCGTTGCGACTCCTTGTAACACTCCGGGAGTCTACTTTTCAGCTCAAGAAAATCCTTTAAGCCCCTTTTACTATCTTCCAATTGAGCAGGTTGTCCGTCGCTTGCAGGGGTGGGAAGAGGTGTCTGTTCACCAGGTATAGGTGTGATTGCCAGACGTTCGAGATCAAGAGCATGGATAGCTTCGTAAGAGATGGCGCCCAAGATAAGGCAAAGACTATGAAGTGGTGGGTAAGGGAGACTATTCTTTTTCACAACCCGCCAATATGCGATGATGGATAGCCAAGTGGAAGAATCGCCAATCTGTCGAGAGATTGCCTTGGACTGGTCCTCTGCGATGAAGGCAAGGACGAAACAGATAATAGCTTCTATTGCGGTGGCAGCAGCAAGCTTCTCATCAGTGTTTGCGACCTTATCCTTAGCCGTGTGTCGATCAGCAGCATGTTTTAGCTCCCTACCCAAATTACCGTATTTCTGGTACTCATCCTTCCAAGCTCGGCGCTCACCATTCCTATCCGCACTATTCGACTGGGAGGGCGACTGTGTAATTGAGCTTGGAGATGGATCTGCCGGCGTTTTCCGAGAACCTGGGCGCGAATGTTCCTTCCTATCATTGGTGACTGGCTCATACTGGGAAGAAGAGTGCTTGAGGTCTTTTGCTGGCGTTATCGATACCGGTCTTGATTTTTCCTGCTGTACTTGACTTAGGACTGGGGTTTGAGGTTTCTCTACGCTAGGTAGACGTGACTCTTTCGCCCTATCTCTTGTCGAATAATTTGCGCGATCACCCCCCGTAAGCTTCATTTTCCCCTCAAAACGGGCAGTCTTATCAATCTGATCAGACGTTGGAGCCTTTGGCTGCTCAAGCCTCGTAGAATGAGATAATTCTCGCTCGGCTACATCGGGCGTGGGCGAACTTTGGTGAGAAAGCTTCCTCTTACCAGCGAATTTTAGCAGACCCTCAACGCGCTTCCTGTTTGACCTCCCATACTTCAATTTCACAATTAAGCGAGACCTCGCCGAAGATTGAATAGGTTTGGTAGCCAACGTCTGCAACGGCCTGCTATTCATCTGCGGCCGTATACTGGTCTTTGAAAATGCGTGGGAGCTGGCTTTCACAGACTCCCCCTCTCTTGAGGCACTTTTTTCGGAACTCGAATGGAAGTTCGGGATGTTAGTCGTTATGGGTTCCAATTGCGAAATGTCGCATGCAGACGCTTTATCCCTTAGTTGTTTCTGTTTTGCGCTGTCACTATTCACAGTAGATTCCGCTTGCGAGTCGGATGCCAAAGACTCATTCCCGATCTTGGCCAGTTCCCTTTCGAGATCAGGCGGCAAAGTAGGAGATAAAAGGCGAGGCAACCTGGGAGTGCTTGAGGTTGGCGGGAGGGTAGGTGATAGGAGTTCTGGAAGGCCATTGGCATTTGAAGGTTCTGTTTTGGGTCGAGCTACTGGAGCTTCAGGTGATAACTTTCTTTTCTTCGCAGGAGCACTATCTTTGACCTGCACGGCGTGCCGGCCAAGGTTGCGCTCCGGAGCGCGCTTGCGATCTACATGCTCGGAATCCAATTGAGAAGGGGGGGTTGGAGAGAGATGTGTCTTCGGTGGCTTTTGACGGCTGTCGCTAGTAGGGATATGTTTAGAAATATGATTGTCACGGTGGGCGTAGACAGCAGGGCCCCCTTGGCGACCAGGGGTGTCCTGGCTCAAAGGTGAGGGCGAAGTGCCACTCTTTCTTTTATTCTTATAGTCATGTAGGCTGATTTTCTTTTTGGTCGAACTGCTAGATGGTGTGCTAGTGGCACTCTGAGGTCGCGATCGCGGGTCGGCCATTACGCTCCCTGTGGCGTCGGACCAATCACCCACGGCGACCAGGAGAGAATCACTTTCGTCGTGTGTCAAAAATGTCATATATTGTAGCTGTTGTTCCTCTGGGGCGAATGGGCCGTCATCACTCACTGCCCAATTGTTGACAATGCGGTTGCCAAGTCGAAAGGGAACATCGGTGGGCACGGTGAGGAGAAAAGGATAGAGAGGCAGAACCTCTTCACGAAGATGCTTCAGTCGCAAATCAATCGAGTCTTGTTCAGAATATGTCGATCGTCCACGAGTAGATGCCGAAGGTCTTGCAGAATTATCAGTGGAGCGAGACGACATTGCAGTCTCGCCGGTGATGTGAGGGCAAAAGGGTCAGGCGAGGACTTCGTTCCTAATATTATCTTTTTCAATATTCCAAAAAGTCTAACCGTTCGAGCACCGCAGTGAGCAGAGGACTGGCTGTGAAGGTGAATGGATGGTATCATGCAGCGAACCGAAGTAGACGAATGATACGGACGATTTAATGAAATAACTTCCCCCCTCCCCCTATTCAAGCTTTGTGATAAATTGCGCTGTCGTTCTCTGCAATATCAACAAACCATGGATCGAGTCGCGGGCTGAGTCTCATCGCACCAGACAAGCGCGGAGCAAGAGACCCGTTTCCGAAGCCAGCAGCAAGGGTCTTTTTTTCAGACCAACGCAATCTGCGATTCCCGAGTGCGAAATATATAGCGAATGAGGATATGGATAGGGAAGTTGTCATAGAGAGAATACGTGTCGCCCGCACATGAAATCGGCGACGATCTGCCAGCGAATGGTCGCGAGAAGCTATTGCACAACGCCGACAGCCATTGGGGGATTGGGGCCTCCTCCGGCAGCGTCAATGGATAGATATATGGTCATAAACCCAGAGTCTAGAGGAAATAGTGAATAGAATAATGATAAGCAGATATGAAAGAGACAGAGAGACGGCGACCTCCCTCAAGGGTGTGGCTAGGGAGGAGTTGAGTCCGGAATGGCAGAGGGACGGCGGGAGCAAGTAACGTCCCTCTTTCACTTTCACTCCTTGGGGTGAAGCGCGGAGAGGCTTGGCAGCACCCAACGTTTGTTTGGCCCTACATCGAAGGGTGGCTTTTTGTACAACTCTCTATTTTGATTCTCAGTTACAATGCTCAGAAAAGTTTTATATGGCTCTGTGAGGCACGCTACATTTAGGTAGGTTGAAACGGCTTCATCGCGCTTCATGTTATCGTCAACATCGCAACGGCAACCTACTCATGCCGGGCAAGTGGACAAGAGGTTGTCGGTTCCTGGATATCGTATAGCCTACCAGTTCAGTGTTGTACTGAAAAGTATGGAGACCTTAATGGTAGTAGCCTATGTCCATTGATTTTTAAAGGTCTAAGGACAGTATCAATGTCGTACACATTTTCCTCTACGACCTATCATCAGTCGCAAACTTCTCTTGCCAAAAAGCTCTGTAATGCTTCTGTTCACCAAGGCGGGAAATCTCATCCACCTCCTCAGGTGTGAGCTGGAATTTGAGGACATCCAGATAAGTGCTAAGACGTGATTCTTTCCCGCTGGTTGTGATAGACACGGTGCCTCGGTCAATGGACCATCTCAAAAGAATTTCTCCCTCTTCAACACCATACTTTTGTGCCAGTCTCGACAGGAGCGGGTCCAATGGGCCTCCTTTAGCCCTAATAATCGGCGTGAGCGGTCCATAACTGGCTGTTGCAATTTCTCTTTTTTCGTGGTATGAGACGAGAGAACCATGCTGCAGGTATGGATGATATTCAATCTGATTGATTGCTGGCGGAATCTTCGCAACTTGAGAGATTGTTTCCAGATGGCTCTCAAGAAAATTGGATACTCCAATGGCACGAGTTCTGCCTGCTTCCTTCACATTTTCCATAGCAGCCCAAGCATCCTGAAGCTCAGTTGGGGATTTGGCAAAGAAAGGTTGATGTATCAAGTAACTAGGTGCAACCGTCAGCAATCAATGCTTCGATTCAGCAAAAAGAGGAGGGATGCATACAGGTCAACATAGCTCAGTTGGAGCTTCTCCAGGCTGGCATCGATTGCCCCGGGAATGTCGTCGATATTTTGATTGACCTTTGTTGTCACAAATAACTTTTCTCGTGGGACACCACTCTCTTTTATTGCAACACCGAGTTCCCGCTCTGTGCCGTAGACTTCGGCCCCATCCAAGTGGTAATATCCTAAATTAATAGCTGTTTTTATTGATTCGACTAATTCGCGATTGACGGTAGTGTCTTCGCCTCTTTTAAACCAAGCGGTGCCAGTTCCGTATCCCACCTAAATTGTTGGTTAAAAGTAATATTATTGGAAATGGAACTGTAGAAGCCTCCCTTACCACTGGAATAAAAGTTCCATCATTTAGTCGGGTGGACGGGATCGGTTTCAAAGAGGCCATGGTTATATCAAGCTGGATTGCACAACACTGCCTACGTCGGATGAGCTGAAATCTTAAATGTTTTCGACCAGGCTGTGGAAGTGCGCACGCCGGCTTTTATGTAGACACGGGTAATGGGGTCGGATCGCGGTGCGAAATGGTCTCAGCTGTGGAGAGAATGGCGGCACCGTTCCGTTCAAGTCTGGCTAGACGTCTCCACGTTTGAGCTTTGAACGGTTTATGGGCTGCTACTAGTCTACTTGCCCTTGTTTTCTGAGTATGTACGGTGTAGGTTAGCGAGCGATGTCGACTGCGTCTTCTTGTTGATTAATAATATCAGGCCAGGGTAAGAATGGCTATCGTATTTCGGCGGGAGATACTCCGTACCTAGAGATGCAGATGCAGACGGTGCGGGACACATGCTCCCGGCCTTTTTCAAATTAGCTGACGAACCAACTTCCTCAAGATTACTGGGCTCAACAATTTGTGAAATGTGCTTACGAATTCAACCTCGGGCCAGTTTATCTGCATCCTTGAGCTGTGGGAGAATATCGAGTTTGATTTGGATATGATGTCACATTCGGCTTTCGTCCTCCCGCAGCATCTCGACTAGACTCATTAGTAACAGAGGATAGGAGGGGCGACTCGCAATCAGTAGTAATCAAAATCTGGCACAAGCTAGTTAAATAATAACGGTAGAATCGTCACCCAACCTATCATAAATTCTTTTAATGACTGCGCGGTTATATGTCTCTTCGTGGCGCCTTTTCGCATTCACACGTCCGGGGTCGTTTCCGCAAAATGGCTTCGCAACTCTCCAACGCAAACACAGGTCGAGGCCTTTCGCTAGCTGGACTTCCAAAGTCAAACGTATTTACATCCAAGCTTCCTCCAGACCCAGCCTTTGAGACACCCGACGTGTCACACAAAGCGCAGAGGGAAAGATTATACCCGCGCATCGTGAAGGGAGCCTTCTTCACTTTCGTCCGCCCTGAAACAGCAGAAGATCAAGAGCTTTTGGGAGTCAGTCCCAGGGCAATGAAAGATCTTGGACTCAACATTGGTGAAGAGAATTCGGCGCAGTTCAAAGCCGTGGTCTCAGGAAACGAATTCTTCTGGGACGAGAAACACGGAGGGGTATATCCATGGGCACAATGTTATGGAGGTATGTTGCTGGCGTCACCCAGCCTAGTCTGTATTATCGCTAACTCATCCCAGGATGGCAATTGTGGGTCGCTTAAAAATTACTTGACAAATGTTCAATGCTGACGATACACAGCGGTGCGTGGGCTGGTCAACTCGGAGACGGTGTAAGTTTCGGCAACCTCCTGAAGGTTGGGATAGCAGAAGCTAAATATCAGCAGCGTGCGATCAGCCTATTTGAAAGCACCAATCCCAAGACGGATGTCCGATACGAAGTCCAACTCAAAGGAGCTGGCCGGACACCATACTCCCGGTTCGCAGATGGAAAAGCTGTGTTGCGATCCAGTATCCGTGAATATATAGTATCGGAAGGTACGATAACTTCATTACTTATAGACACCCCTAAGCTAATCAGCATATATTCGTGTAGCACTCAACGCGCTCGGAATTCCCACAACTCGAGCTTTGTCTCTGTCTCTCCTACCCAAGACACGAGTTCTGCGCGAACGCATTGAACCTGGAGCTATAGTTTGTCGTTTCGCTGAATCTTGGCTGAGAATCGGAACATTTGATCTTCCACACTCTCGCGGTGACCGTGATTTGATCAGAAAACTCGCAACTTACACTGCTGAAAATGTGTTTCAAAGTTGGGAATCCTTACCGGGAGCAGTATCTCTTGGGAAAAATCAATCACCGGATGCTGTGGAGAACCCTACTCGCGGTCTTCCATGGGACAAAGTACAAGAACACCAGAATGTGGAAGAGAACAGATTTGCAAGGCTCTATCGAGAAATTGCCCGGCGTAATGCAAAGACCGTGGCCGCTTGGCAGGCATACGGCTTCATGAACGGAGTTCTAAACACCGACAACACATCTATATATGGGCTATCACTCGACTACGGTCCGTTTGCTTTCATGGACAATTTCGATCCTCAGTATACTCCCAACCATGACGATCACATGTTGAGGTACTCCTATAAGAACCAACCGTCAGTTATCTGGTGGAACTTGGTGAGATTAGGCGAATGCTTCGGAGAGCTCATCGGCGCTGGCAGCCAGGTCGACGAAGAAACGTTTGTCACAAAAGGAGTGACAGAAGATGCAGCTCCAGCTCTCATTAAGCGGGCGGAGACCATCATCGAACGAACCGGCGATGAGTACAAGGCAGTTTTTCTGAACCAATACAAACGGCTAATGTGCAAGAGACTTGGCCTCCAAACCCAAAAGGAATCAGATTTCCAAGAATTATTCTCCGAGCTCCTTGACACATTGGAAGCATTAGAGCTAGACTTTAACCATTTCTTCAGACGTCTATCCAGCGTCCCTCTCGCTGATCTCACAACGGAAGTCGGAAGAAAGAGGGCGGCACCTATATTCTTCCACATCGAAGGATTTGGCGGTATAGGATACACGGAGGACTCTGCAAGAGAGCGTATTGCCAAGTGGCTCGACAAATGGCGCCAACGCGTCATAGAAGACTGGGGCTCTGATGCCGATGCCGATACCAAACGACAACAAGCCATGAAAGAGGTCAATCCAAACGTACTCAGTCCCCTTCCCTTCCTTTCCGCATACAGTGCAACTGACAATATTTGGACCGCTTAGTTCCTCCCTCGTGGTTGGATCCTCGATGAAATTATCGAACGTGTAGAACGTCGTGGGGATCGGGAGATCCTGGGCCGCGTGATGAGTATGGCGCTCAACCCATTCAATGAAGAATGGGGCTTCAATGCAGAGGAAGAGGAGCGGTTCTGTGGAGACGTCCCGAGATTTCAGAGGGCTATGATGTGTAGCTGCAGTTCATAAAATGTAAATGATTCTTTTAGTTAGATGGTGTAATTATTGCCCGCATTTTGAGTCAGCTCGATGGTCATGTTGAGTAAGTTGATTACTATACGCTCAAATTCCGAGGCGTACGGAGGATTGCCCATATACACCTTAGACAAGGACTTGCTGTTCACATTTGGTGGACTTGTTATTCTCTCCGGTTTTGATGATGAAACAGGCGTACAGACAGGCGTGGGAAAAAAAAAAAAAAAAAAAAAAAAGGCAAAGACACAAGTGTCAGTCAATATGAATTTTTTTTTCTTCTCCTTCAAAAGCTAGACATCGCGCACAAATCCCACTCTTCTCTTTTTCTACCTTTTTCCTTTTTCCTTTTTTCTTCTTTTGGCCCCGTTCCTCGCATTGCATTTCAATGTTTTTGTTCCCTAAGTCTTCCGCAATACACAAGAGCATCCATCCCATTGATCCATCCATCCGCAACCGAGAGACCATCTCCACAGTCTTGAACATCAATTTGCCCTGTCTCTAATGGTTTCAGAGATTGGTAAGGCAGGTAAGTCGTAAAGGCATGACTCAATAGTACAGAGATATCTTTGGAATAGATATCTTGGTTAACCGAGGGGGTCTAAGCCATTTCGGAACCAGGTCCATAAAGCCAAGGGCTATGACTTGGCTGACGGGGTTTGAGCAAACGGAAAGCAAATCGTCATGAATAGGACGGGCTGGATAAACATCCCTGAAGTCTGGTTCAATTGTACAAAATGGAGGCGTAAAGGAGACAAACGAGCCGACCATATGTCAACTAGTTGTTGGGGCAGGCACTCTGGATATGACCAGGTTGCTTGCAGTTGTAGCAAACCCGCTCGCCTTTCGCCTCTGTGGGACAGTCGCGCGAAACGTGACCGACCTCTCCGCCTGCATTGCCCTCGTAAGCATGCGACGAATCAAAAAAGCGAGTATGTAATAATATAGAGGGATCAGCTTACAGTTGTAGCACTTCTGACCATGAGTGCAGTCACGGGCCATATGACCGAAGCCACCACAGGAGTAGCAAGTCTGCTGGCGACCACCATAGCCACCACCGCCGAAGCCACCTCCGTAGCTGCCACCTTGAGGGCAGTTCCTAGCAATGTGACCGACTCGACCACACTTGTAGCACTCCTGGCCGCCGGCGGGGCGGTCGTTTTCACCGGCTTGGGGACATTCGCGAGAGATGTGGCCGACACCACCACAACGATAGCAGGACTTCTCCTTGGGGGCTACAGTGCATTCACGGCCTAGAGCGACGCGAAAGATTAACTTCTCTGGTATAGCGATGGATGGAGATTGTGCCAGGTTTACTTACTGACGTGTCCTTGTCCTATTGAAGTCGAAAGACGGTGTTAGAAGAGAACCAGAACCAAGGGCAAAGAAGCAATCGCTACAATGAAGGGGAGCGAATGTTGCATACCACCGCAGTTATAGCTATATGCAGGGTGTTAGTAGACACGTTTTGGAGCGAGCGCATTGCGAACATACCAAGTAGGAGTTCCCTTCTTGGGGCAATCGCGGGCCTACGACATTATGAGCTTCAAAAGGCTTGTTAAAAGATAAAGCAAACGGGCTTGGGATTTACCTGGTGGGTGGCCTCGCCGCCTATTGTTCAAAATGTTAGCCAGGTCATTTTTTCTCTCCTCCCACCAAGGGTTTCGAAGAAGAATAATGGGACACGAATTCTCATCCCTGCAACATGCATTTACATATCGAAGTTCAAAGTCGAAGCAATTGGGGGAGATTGAAATCAAGATGATAAAAAAAAAAAAAAAAAAGAAGCTCTCCTTGCTTTTCTTAACAGCTTGAATTTGAACATCGAGTGTGGGTAAGAAAAAAAAAAAAAGCAACGGGGACAGACCGAGTGCCAATGGCACTTCGCCGATCAGAAATTTCTTTAGACTCACAATTAAAGCATACACGACCTCCAAAGCTCATTTTGACGTTTGGGTTAGTTATTCGGAATCGAAAAAGAGGTGTTGTTGTGAAGTGGGAGTAAGTTTTTGTTTGGAAGGGGAAAAATTCAAGCAGAAATTTAGTGATTTGCAGTGGCGGAAAGAATCTTGATTGCAGATAAACGGAGATAAGTTGGCTGGCCTTGCTGGTGCGGGGGCTTTTAGTTCAAGGCCCTTTCGCGTCGTTCTGACTTTCTTCAGAATAATGTTCTGCAGTTGCTCAGAGAGGATGTAACTCCGCGTTTTGCCCGTTGGAAAAGTTCCAACCTGAGGTTTTTCTCTCGCCCCTCTTTCCTATTTTCCAGCTTTCTTGCTTTCCTTTGACTTTGAGGCTGGTCGCTCCCATTCTCCCAACCTGGAAACAGCACCACCCGAATGTCTTTTGCCAACAGCAAACAACCTAGTAAATTGATATCGGAACAGTTGGACATCCTGTGATAATCCCTAATTGCTTGGCTGGAGATTGAATATTCTACATCATGGTTCCGGTGCCTAACAGACGTTCGGGCAGAGTAAGAAAACGTACGTTCGAACATCTTCCCCGATAGCCAAATAGCCAAGCCGATCCGATGTGGAAATTAGATGTCATCAATAGAAACTGCGTAAATCAACGGTCAGATCAACTTTGGGCATCTTGTAAGTATGCACGTTGGTTGTGTGACCCGCGAGCTAACGCTCGCGGGGCGATCGAAAAGAAAACATCTTCTTCCTAGGTGGGTGGCCTCCAGGGTAAGTTCCTCGAAAGTGAATTAAGCAATTATAGAAAAGGATTAGAAGTCCTCCGGGCGACTGTGGTTATAATATCTACCTTCCAGGGTCCTCACAAAATCTACCTTGGTAGCGGTTTGGGGTGCAGTTTAGGCAGATGCCCCAAGCAATCCCAAGAACACGAGGTTTTCTCAGAACTGGGCATCCAATTATTCTATCTACTTTTCAGAAGGTCCAGCCTTCCGTCCCGCCAGCGGGGCTATCTGAAATCGTAAAATTCGAGGAGCTGAGGTCCATGTTCCTTTTCTCGAAGTAAAAGCAGTCGTTCGTCGTCAAATCCAATGCAATCTCGCGCTCCGGCCGTTTTATGGACCATGTTGGCAGATGGCGATTGGGCCCGTCTGAAATCACGGTGGGATACCCCAGACAATAAACCGGGACCTTCGCGATCTTGCGGGTGTGGTTGGTTCCCAGGCTTGACTTTAATGCTAGTGTCACCTTGGAACACCTTTTGGCTGCCAAAAGACGATATCAAGCTTTCAAGTTCCCATATTCTGACTTCATCTCCGTGTGAACTCACAGAAATTGCCTTTCCACGGTCACTCACTTGTACTGCCGAAACAGAAGACGTATGGCCCCACAATCTTTGGCCTCCTTTCACGAATAAACTGCTCGACGTAGACACAACAAGGTAGATCGTGAGAGTATTGTCTGCGTGTGACGTGAGGAGATAAGGATGAGAGTATGAAACAGAAGTAGGTGGATCATGATGTAGTATAGCAGGCATTATCGGGTTTGCACGAGGGAATACAATCGACTCGACCTCTGGTGTCAAAACTTGCCCGTTGATTGAGGCAGGCAGGCAACGTAAGTGCAATCCATGCTGCGTATCCACTGTGGTGGTAAGTCGTGACTTGGTTTGCCGCCCAGTTTTGTCAAAATGTAATTCTTGAATCCCTAGTGACCACCCGCAACCAAGGTGTAGGAAGCTGTAGACTATAGAAGCGATTATTTCCGGTCCTGCAAGGCGAACGGAAAGCGAGAACGGCGATAGGGCGCTATCCGCCTTTAAGGATGCAATTGGAGGGGCGTCGTCTCTCCAGCTAGAATCACCAACTTCGGGTGGTAATTTATATAATGACAGCATCATATGATTTGAGACGACCATGAGATACGGGTATGAAGCGGCCACGGCCGTTATCGCGCCGTGGACGGTTATAGTGCGAGAGGAATGTATGTCGAGTCGCAGGCTTGTCGAATTCATTTTGTATACAGTGAATACGCCATTGTCGAACCCAACCACAATTTCGATGCAATTCTTCTCTGAGCCGCAGGTTGCAGTCAACGCAGTCGGAGCCGATGGAGATTGCGACTCGGAGCCCAGAAAATGAAGACCAGCATTGCACCTTTCTGGGTTCTCTACCGACCAAGCCCTAAGTCCCCCATGGGAGTCCGCAGTAAATACATAGCCAGCACAGAGTGTTGCCAGTATTGGTGGTTTGGGTGGTCGGGGAATTTCGACCTGGGTCACTCGGCAAGTGCCTCTAGACCAATTATGCCTTAGCTGATATTGCCGTTTCCAATTTGTGGCTTGGTTATTCCGATCCAGGTGGCTATGGTCCAGCCATGTCGATACCCTCGGAGAATATTCGAACTTGGATTGAGAAAAAGATGTGTGCCGGGTTATCGCTAATCGGCGCGCGCGGGGCCGTACCCATTTCGCAAAATATTGTCGTTTCCAGAGCTCAGAGTCTCCAGCAAGGACATAAAACCGATGAGACAGTCTATATGTAATAATTATTAGGCTTTGGAATAGCATCTGTGCGGAGAATATGCAGACCTTTGGCAAATAATAAGAGCTGGTATTGGCAAGAAAGAGAGAATATGAAGCAGGATCTCATTACTCAACGAAGACAGGTTGTCGGCCTGAAATCCAGCTTCGGTGGTGCGCGGACGCTTTGGAGGAGGATGTCTCGACAACTCGTCGTCATTGCGCCTTTTTGGCATTTTGCAGCGTCCATTGCAGTGCAGACGAAAGGGCTTGAACTTGCCAATATCACCATCGCCAACAGAGCCTCTTATCAAGACGCGATAAGCGATAAGCCGAAGCCGAGGTTACCGTACAGTTACACCCCATTGTAACTTTACTATACGCGATACGTCATAAGTACCTACCCTCAAAAGTCAAAACACGCGTTCTCTCTGCACATACTCGAAGTTAAGAACACTATCATCCAGTGTTTTATCGTCATTGTTCCGAATGGAGGCCATACAGCGACTCCATATATCTGTTGCTCAAACTTTTGAGAATTGTTTCGATACCGCTTACCGGGACTTGAATGCAGAGCTCGCCGAGTACGATGCACGCGTGAAGGATGCAGAGGAAAGGGCCAAAACTGCTGATGAGGCTCGCCAGAGGGCAGCCTCTGAAGCGGAAGTGCAAAGACACAAGATATCTCTCTTGCAGGAAAAAATGCGGCAAGGTGAATTTGATTCGAAAGAGCTCCATGACCCCACCGAAAACGAGCTTCAGTTAGATGATAGATATGAGCCACGGCTTGTCTTGGGGAACAAACACATCTCGGATATGAGTGCGGGTGATGTGGAAAGAATCAGCGATAGATATGCCGAACTATATGGACAGGCCGGCATGCTCGTGCAAGCGTCGAACGATCTTAAAAAACGAGTCAAACGTCACAAGAAGAAGCTAGAGCAGTGGCAGAGCCTTCTTCAACACCAAGAGTTTACTTTTACCGTCAATGGTAAAGCTGTCAAATTTCAGCGAGTTGAGTCAACGGGCTCAATGAATCCATTGGTGCTGTCACCTAGGCACTCATCCCGCATACCCAATCCATTAAGGAGCCCCGACGAAGACTTGCAAAGATACCTGTCGATTAGAAATCCCACTACACCCAAGCTTGAGGTGGATCACCAATTCGGTAACGACAATGCTGGGAACGAATGGGACGGGGCAAGTGAGCAGTGGCGGCGGAAAGAACACCCAGAGCTGACGTCTACTATGCCGTCGAATGCTTCAGCAGATGAGTTGCCGCCGGACACTCCCACTCGTTCAGGCACTTACCCCGTAATGCGGAAACGAAAACGATCTACTCCAGTACAACCTCCTGGTAATAATTTATCTTCTAAGTGCTCGAGCAATGACTGCACGGAACAACCTATTACGATCAAAAGTGAGACATTGCCTTCTAGCCCTCTGAAAATCCATTCTCCACAAAGCAGGCCACTGGGAACTCAGGACCTAGATGATATCGGTGATACTGTGGCTACTCCTACCAAAAGGGTGCGCTCTCATAGGAATCATGATTTATATGCTCCTCCAGACGGCCTCCTGGTCAGCACGGGATCGCCTTCGCGCCAGCATATGGTGCGCCCAAACTGTACACACGAGGGCAATCAGGCCAACCATGATAAATTAAGGGTGCTTCAACCTATCAATAGCAACTTGAGGAACATAAACCGTCTTGGTCAATCATCGGGCAAAAAAGGGACGAAAAAGCCGGGAAGCATAATGCGGATATCTTCCTTGACGGAGGATGGTGGTGAAAATCGGCCCCCGCCGCTCGCGAATGGAAGAGGAGCAGAGCCACCGCGGAGTAACCAAAATGAGCGCGATCCGTCAAGCGGGGATCGACTATCGGATCTACTCGAAGGAACACCCCCGAGGGACCAAACATTCCAGCTTGGGATCACTCCCAATACTTCTTCACGCACTGAAGGCCGCAGAGGTAGCTCTTTGAGAAGCTGCGATGCGGCAGGTACCACTTCCAATACGACACCAACTTCGAAGCCCCCTCGAGGAAACCAGGAATCGAACTTACGAGATTGTAAACTAGATACACAACTGGGGCTTCCCGGCCAAATGGAAGCAATTCCTAACGACGAACCCTACAGAGCCCGGCCACTGCTGCGGCTCGGCCTCGAGCATTTTAGAATAAACCCTGATTACAACAACGGACTAGATTACGCCTACGATGAGGTTATCCGAGGAAAAGACGGGCGCAAGTGTGCCAGTGGCTGCACGCGACCTGGTTGCTGCGGAGAAAAATTTCTTGCCATGGCACGTTTTGGCATCCCGGTGGATGCGTCCAGAGAAGCATTGAACGACCACAAAATCCTCGAAGAATATTTGGCGGGGTATAAAAACACAGTTGACACGCTTAGCCCTGAGGCGCGTGGAAATCTATTAGTCGAAGCAAAGGCGAAAGCCTTTGCTGATCGATTTGGCAAACACCGGCATCAACACCACAGACCAGGTACGCCCCCCGGGTTTTGGCGCACGGAAATGCCCGGCACGCAGGAATTAAAAGAAGACCGTGAGGAAGCCCAAAGACTAGAAAGAGATAAGGTGAAGGAGCGGCACAGAGAAGCAATGCGTCCAGGCGGGCGGTGGCTGTTTGCAGATGAGTGAACAGCAGGGCTAGGTCTGACGATACTCGTTGGCAGAGATATATTTGTACATACTTGGGATATGGCGCGATACGAGCCAGATTTGGATCTTTGACAGATGGTACGGATACATCGAACGTAAACTTATCAGAAGCATCATAATGTTATACATTGCGAGATGAATGCATTACGCCGGGCATGGTCGGCAAATTACTTGCTTGCCAGGACCCAAGAGTTCAAGCATAGACACAGAAATACTACCGACCTTGGCTTTGGCTCCCGATAGCCTGTAGCTTGTAGGTAGATAAAGTACACTACGTAGTATGTCATACTAAAAGCGGTCGATGCTCTTGGTCGGGAGAGCTTCTCCGCTCAGACCTCGGCATTCCATGGCCCTTGGCACACGCGGGACACGTGCAGCTCCCAGCAGTTCGAACTCTCTCCTGTCTTCGACTTCCAAGTCACCACCCGGTAGTACTAATTGGTTCATCACTTCCTTCTCTATTTTGTATTCCTTCAATGTGTTTCTGTCCACTCCGGTATGGAAGCCACTCAGAAGTCTACAAGCCTCGTTCCCGCCGTCCTGCTACAACCATCCAAGTGGCTGCCACTTTACGAGGACTTTGTGACAAAGAATGCAAGTTCAATAGGCCAGGTTGAATCGGCACTAAGGTCGTTGACGTACATTATCCCAGGTTCGTTACTCGTATACATATGATGGCTAGGTCCTAATTCCTTTTTTTCTCTCTCTCTCTAAAGGACGCTATCGCGATTCAGAAATACCCTCAGAATGTGGTATGTTGGCAACCTTCAGTCATTTGCAGGGCGCGTTTAACAGAACGAATTCAGTTCATTCAGGAGTTCAGTTGCTATCGCTGTACCATGATTCGTTGATTTCGAAAGTCGTCTCTAACCTACCGCCGACCGTTCGTCGACCAACGCCGACTCCCCACGCCAGATACACAAAGTATTGGTCGTCAGAGTCTTCTTTATATCAAAAAGTCGCCCTCACACTCCAAACTGTTCAGTACACGGAGCTGCTATGGGAAATGATCGCGCGGCGCCGTGGCGATAAATTCCGCTGGCGTGTGGTTGTCCTTATTGAATTCGTGAAAGCAATATGTCGCATTTTCCTACTACGGCTCACAAACTCGCGGCCGCTAGTTAGTCCCCCCCTACCTGAGCGCGAAGTAGACCCTAGGTCTCAGGAAGAAGATGGAGGCGATTGGAACGGAATGGAGTCCCCTGTCAGCGAACGGCCGTCCGACCTTAATTGGACCATGCCTCGTACTGGGTTATCACTTCCTTCTTTGCCCGACGTTAATGATGTTTCAAATTATCTCATATCCAAGGTCCTGACCGCGGATGATATCAAGCCTCCAAAGGCGCTTCTGCATAGGGTCACCGGTCAGGGACAATTGGCGGAAATTCTACACATCCTTCGGCCAGTCGTTTATGCACTTGCGCTTCAGAGATGGAGCGGCGACAAGCGGAGCTGGAGGCCATGGTTGATCGGTTTTGGTATGGAGTACGGCTGCCGCCAATTAGCCAAGGCCGACTTCCGGGAGAGAGTCACTGGCGGCCTCCGCGGACTGACCGGCCTCGAGCGAGAGGAGTTGAAGAAGAGGGGCTGGTCGATGGGTTGGTGGGTGATGCGGGGAGCCTTTTATGAGAACATTACCAAGTTCGTCCCAGCACCATCTCTGACAGATTAATATCGAGACGCTAATAACATTACTAGGTCTACACTAAAAGGGTTCACAGGAAAGATGAAGGGTAAGCCACTTCTTGATCTAGTGGGCAGCATCATTGAGGACTACGAATATCTTTGGGATAACTATTATTTTTCGACTGCGACACTCTAAATGACTCTTCTTTTTTTGGGTGGAGATTTCTTTTGGAATACCATATTACTTTAACCAGATACCCGACGGATTTAATTAATCTTTTTCTATCCACCTCTATTGTCGCATTAATATCGACATGTCTACAAACTAAGATATTTATCATGGCGGCGGCTACTGCTGAGCATGACAAGGTTTCCAATTTTTTGTTTTTTTTCTTTCCAGGCTGGGGTATCATATCATTATTCACGTACCTATAAAACTTCCGCTGATTTCTTTCCAAACCACTCTCGAAGTTCATGCTCCGGTCCTTTGAACGTACTACCGGAAGCCAGCAAGAAATCCATAAGCTGGGTGTTATCCTCATCCACAGGCCAGTCGACCTTTTCCCCTCCCTTGGTCTCTAGCATTTCCTTCGCCGTACCCCAGCTAAATCGACACTCATTCCCCCACCCAAAGATAGCGTCCATATTGTTTCGCATCCAACCCACGCACTTGGAGTCGGAGGGATATCCACTTCCCCAGCCATCACCAGTCTCTCCACCACCTTCCCTGAAAGCCTCATATAAGACCTCCAACGCAACGTCCCTTGTAACCTTAGCCACCACACTCGCTGCACTGACACAGGGGTATAACGAATCCGCCTTCTTAGCAACCGTAATCTTCAGTGAAGGGAACACCATCTCCAACTTCTTCTGATAGCTCGCCGGGTTTCCCACTGTATCGATGTAAACCTCCCGCACATTCATTTTTCTCTCCTCGACCACGCCCCTGATCAACTCGATTGTCGCATCCATCGCCTGGGCATTGAGATTGTACACCCCACCCACGCCCGCTGCAGGCCTCATCATCCCCGATGATATGTCTCTAGCAGAAAGAAGTTTTGTCGTCCACCCACATGACTCGTGGAGATGTGAGCCTTGTGTGCATAGAATACGCATGAGGTTTGCCCTAACACCCGCTGTAAGGACCTTGCTATCGTCGAAGCTGTACTCCTTCGCTAGGAGGGAATGGTGTAGAGAATTGGGGAGGTAGAATGCGCCGTAGACCATGGGTCCGAGGACGGGGCCACGGCCGGCTTCATCGACGCCAAGGACTAGGTAATCTGAGTCCGGATCTGAAGACTTTTGTGTTGGGACTGCCGGCGGCGCTGGCGAGAAATATGCGTAGGATTCACCCGAGAGAAGTCCGGTTTTGTCGATGCTTGGAGGAAGGAACATAGACGGGTCAAAATCAATAGATCCTGTGTCGGCGACCGGCATGTCTTCTCCCATCTTGGAGGTCGAAATTGGCTATTGGTGAATAAAGTATGTTAGAACTTAGAGGTTGTGAATTGAACAAAGATGGGTTGATGTTCAGTATGCCGGGAAACGCGTTCCACGCGAGCCGCGGCGCGTTCCCCGTGGGGACTAACTTGGTAGTCACAGGAAACCAGGGCGCCCGCGCAACAAAGTTGCCTTGCATGCTCTTACACATATGCACTATTAAAGTAATTGGAATCGCTTTGTGCCATGCACTCGCAGAAGCATCAAATACAAGTAGTTACTTATGTAGTCTGCGATGCTGCTTAACCGAGGGGGCATGTCCATACTAAATTACGAAACTACCGACACCTAGCCAGATCCGCCCGGCAAGTGAACAAGCCGAATCCGACCATGGTCGTTGCAGGGATTGATATAATGCTATCAAGACCGCGCTGTAGAAACGTGCTCAAGGGCGCAACAGTTTAAGCATGCTAGCGCGATCCAGGTTGGTCGAGCGGCCGAGCCCCAGAGTTGCCGGGCGGGTGGCGGATCTCCGCGGCAAAAATTGAGAATTTAGCCGCCGCGACACATTTACAACAAAACACAGATATAACAACATCAAGGGTCGGTAGCTCAGGGGTAGAGCAAGCGGCTGCAGTCCGCTAGGTCGCGCGTTCAATTCGCGCCCGGCCCTCAAATTTTTAGCATTTTTTGTGGATTTTTTGTGGCTGTGTAGGCCCAGAGTCGGTGTATTCCTGGTCCCTCGCTGATTGGTGTTGGGTACGCGCACGCATAAGTGGGGTGCTTGTACGGGATACTATACCGCATCGGGGCTAATGCGGTCTTCTTCCGCATCAAAAGCCTCCGCCAAACCAACTTGTAGTGCGAATAGTAAGCTTGGTTGTGTTAATACTAACTATAAGGTCTGTCTGACCAGATCAATATTACCAGCTTTCTTTTGTATTTGTACTACCTGCTGCGTTTGTGCAAGTATCGCGAGGATATTACCCTGCAAAAAAAACAGGGCACGCGGTCCCAGCTATTACCAACTTCCTACCATAGTCACTTTGACTGCGCCGCCGTTATTGATTGGGGAATGAGCTAGCATGTCGAACTTTAAACGCTCGTTCCTAGTTCCTACTTTCCGTTGGTCGCTATATTGGACAGTACGGTTACCAGGAGGGCCTCTTTGTCCGCGGGCGTTGGGCAACGATTCGGGATATTCTTATTCTTATAAGGTGGTCCCGGTATCTTCTATACCTTCCTTGTTTAGTACATGGTGACAGTCGTATCTGTACTTGATTCCATGTACGAAGCACTGTGTTGGTTATCTTACGATGTGCATACATCGGTAAGTGAATGAATATATATAGTGACAGCTATTTTACCGGCGTATTGCAGCGTAGACACGCAGGCCAGGGCGGGGTCTGAAATCCGAGGCGATTATCGTGGCTCGTCGGTCAACTGATGCAACGCCGGTAGAAAAAGCAGAAAACGAAAAGTGAAGTGAGCGGAGGCGCCTGGCTTGGGGAGTGGGCAGTGAATCATTGCATATACAAACCGCCGAGTACGGAACGCGTCCCAAACCATTTTGGACTAGCGCACTCGCGCGTCATGAATTCCAAGTCCCCTCCAGCTTCTTTTCCCGGCCCAAGTTTGATTACCCTCACAATACTGCATTCGCATCGCCCATCTGTTTAAATTATTGTCATATTTCCCGGACCTATTAGCCGACCGGACTCCTCTGTTACCCGCCCAGTGCCCGCGAAGTCAGGCGGACGAATTTGTTTTATTTGCATCACCAAGCAACCGCAGCGATGGCTCCTCGGGGCCTGGCAAAGGCTCGCGACTTGGACTTCTCTAATGTGGGCAAAGCTGGAAGGTATGTTCCATAGTATCATATAAATCTCAATCAGGTGAGACTAGTGCGCGATGAGCTGACTGTTAGTAGGCGCACAGGTATCACCCTGAAGGAAGGCAAGCGGGATGAACATGGAATGGAGGATGTCGACGGAATATTCTCATCACCAGAAAAATCGCCCGTGAAAGAAAATGGATTCGATAGCGAAGAGTCAATGGGCTCAGAGATGTCCATGGACGAGGGTATGTATCCCCAAATCGCGTTATCGTAAAAAGAGGCTTAACCCGGCAGGCAACGGGCCCGGCCCTGCAGATTTCCTCAATGGCCTCAACGGTTCGCGTACTCCCCGCCTGCCTCCACCCGTTGCGCGATCACCTACAAAAACTGGCATGACCGGATCACCGCGCAGAACTCCTGGATTGCGCTCCTCCCAGAGCCCACAACGTGATCTTCCCTCATCGAGCCCGTCAGACGGCAGGAGTTCAAGGAGAGACTCGCGGCGGGACTCGCGGCGCGATGTCTCTCCACTCACCAACCGCTCCATCAACGCCACACCCTCACTGGAACACTCCAATACTACACGCGCCAAGGGTCTCAAGAAGGCCGAAACAGCGGCACCGATGTCTTTCTCCGACAGTGATGCCAACGGCGATGAGAACGGTGATGAGAATGGACATTTACTGGATCAAACCGATTTCGTGGATAGCTTCAACGCTGGCGATGACCCACTGTTGGGTAATAACTCGGAAGAGCAAGATGAGAGCAGTGGTGAAGAACTGCACAAGATCCCTGCACCCGAGACGCGGAGAGGCCCAGGACGAGGCCGTAAGCCAGCTGGAGGCGCAAACGCCGCGGCGCGGGATGGAACAGAGGAACAATCAACACCACAGAAACGAAAGCGCCCTGGACGGCCACCTAAAGGTCAAGGCCAGCCAATACAAGATACAGAAGAACAACGCCCAGCAAAGAAGGCCAAAAAATCCGAACAAAAACGTCGGATCACTGGGCCGTCAGGCGACCCTGACCTGGACAAAGTAGTCGAAAACCATGTTAATCGAACCGGGCCGCTCAAGGGCCGAAGCCTCTATATTCTCAAACGGGAGGCGCCTACGGATCCGTCTACTACACACACACGCTCAGGACGTGTATCGGTCAGACCACTGGCCTACTGGAAAAACGAACGATGTGTGTACGGTGACGAGGGGGTAGCCGAAGGACAGCGATATCCCCTCTCAAAAATCAAGGAGATCATCCGAACGGAAGAGCTGGAGCCGGAGAAGAAACAAAAGCGCCGATCAAAGAAGTCGAAATCGAGAAAGGACAGGGATGATGACTCTGATTCCGATGATGATCAGTACCGCGATCCGTATGAGGAGAAGGGTGGTGTCCTGCATGGTTATATCAGGAAATGGGACCATGAAACGCAAACAGCAATGGACGACGAGGAAGTGCTAGGTATGCGTTGTTTCCGACCTTTGGCGATCCAGGACTAACAGCGTAAAGATATCGCATACGCCCCATCTGGCATTGAGACCCGAAACGTCAAAGGCGCAGCTTTCAGATTTGCTAAGCTTCTGAGTTCTCCCTTTATCGGTTCAGGCATTGTCGAACTACCTCCCGGAGGGGTCAAGAAACCAAAGAATGCGAAGAAAATGCATATGATATTTTACGTTGTTGGCGGGCGAGTCTTAGTCGATGTTTCTGGCGTTCAATTCAGTGCTGGCAAGGGGTGTGTTTTTCAAATCCCACGAGGTAGGTCTCATTAAGAACCACAACAACTGTAAATTCCTGACACCTAGTAGGCAACTACTATAGTTTCGCCAATACTTACAGCAGGGACGCACGGTTATTTTTCACACAGGGTTGCATACCTAGCCCGGCAGACAGCGACGACACACCCGGTTCTGCAACCAAAACGGACGCCCTCGATGGCGAATCAAACACCCCGCCAACTCGTCCGAAGACCACCGGCAAGAAGACCGCCGGTAAGACCGCCGGGAAGAAGACTGCCGGCAAAGGCAGACCCAAGGGGAAGCAGAAGGCCGCTGCTTAAAAGACCAGACTTTCATATTACGGCCTTTGATCCCTCTCCTTTTGGCTCCATCGGTTACTTTTTGCATAACTTTAACGTCCAAACCTTTTATTTGTGGGTGTAATTTTAAACTGACTTTGGAGATTCGTTGTGTTTTGGCTGCCTAATTTAGCGATAATTCTCCTTGTTACCCTGGTACCCGGTGTTGGTTTGTATGTACTACATCTATATCTATATCTTCTTTCAGACTTCAGCACCGCACAGGCGACGACTGCACATAGCAGACCGGTCCCAGCTGTGGCCTGCTCAATGGGAATTGAAACCAAGCTGAACACATTGATCAACCCCTCTATATCTCTTCCATATCTCCGTCCAGGTCATCGTCAAACCCCAGCGGAGGGAAATCTCCCACTTCAACCTTCTCCGGCTTAACAAAGACGCCAGTTTTATTCGGACATGTAAAGTACCGTTTCCCATTGACGCTCCCGTCATTTTTCCCCGTTGGCTCGTCGAGCTCGATCCCAACCCAGATAGGCAATGGTGTCGAAGGATCAACCTTCTCCATATCAACCCCAGGGTGCGGAATTACGGGCACTGGTCCAACGAAGCGGACCGTTCCCCGTCGAACATGCGGTGGCGTTGAAGGGAGAATAATAGCGCGTTTTGAGACAGATATATCTAGACACGGGAAGCAAAAGCAAACGAATTAGAACCCTTGACACCATCTTCATTGCACAGTATGCTCGAGGAGAGTGCACGAAGGAGGGAAAAAAGAGAGAGATACTCACCGCGCTTCTCAACCTCGTCCTTATCTTTCTTCGTATGTTCGATCATTGCATCAAGCGGAGAGAGCGCATCTGGGTCGAAGCGCCCTAGCTTCTGATTCTTTTTCCATGCAAGAACTGAATTTGGGAGGCTCTCGTATGTCTCACTTGGGAGGACATATTTCTCCACGGAGGAGAGGTCGGTGAAATTGACTCGTGCCGCTTGGGGACGTGTATCGTGGACCTACATCGTTTGCAATTCATTAGTTGGCGCGTGTTCTTATAAAAGACGGTGCCCACAGAAACGAGTAAAGTTGGGGAAGAGCGTGAGGCAAAAAAACATGGTGTATATACCTCAATCTCAGAGCCCCTCGCCAATCCCCAATCTCCGATTATAGAGTCATCACCCTCAACCCACTGATCTGGTTGACCAGGGGTTTTGAGACGGAGGCGCTGGCTGCTGGGCGGCACACCGGTCATGGTCTCTAGTTTTGACTTGACTTGCTGCAGTGTCCATGTTGGCGTGATTCGGCGCTCGGAGTGCAGGCGGGGCTCGTCGGAGTGCGAGGACGTGGAAGGTGTGGTGATTGCGACGGCAATGTCGGTGGGAGTTGGTTGGAAGGACATTGTGGTTGAATCCCAGGGTTTACCGTAGAGGCTTTGGTTGTAAAAGTCGGGTAGTTGGAAGCTGGAATGATTGGGGGCTGGTACGTTATCGGGATCCGGGGATGATTTACCTTGCAGAATAGGACAACACCAAATTAGCGCGAGGAATGGGGCGGTTTAGCTAGGCAACAAATACTGATATAAAGCAAGAGTGATCGAAGCAAATAGAATGACATGGCTGCTATTAAGATGCGGGGAGGACCATCCCCCGAACCCAAAGGTCTCGTGAGGCTCAAAGCGGTTTTATGCCTCGGAAGCAAATATTCAAGAACAAATGAGGACTGGAAAGCGCTTACAACTGGTGAAACCTTGTCTGGGGAGGAATTCGCCGGGCTGAATGTTGTCCTGGCTTTGGGATTGCGGAAGAGAAAAGTAGGTATCACGAACCACCCCAAGACGCGATGCGGGGCTTTGGGGTTTTGACATGACCAATCAGCGACTTGTTCCTGTCAAGCCTTGGCACCTTAATATTACCCCCGCATATATACCGTCTCCCGGTAACTATGATCTAGATATTTACATTGTCCGTCGCCTCCAGGAGAAGCCCTACTCGACATCTAAAAAAAAAAAAAAAAAAAAAAAAAAAACACGGAATTATAACTAACAATATGTACATAGAATGTGAGTTTGTTCCATGACCAAGAATTGTTGGTGATTCCTCGACGTTTGTTGGTTGGACTTGTTTATTGCTCGGCACCGGCTTGCTGTCTTCATTGGCAATGAAGGTAGACTTCGTCTGTGCGTTGGTGGTTCATGACATCGGTCACTTCGCTGCCCTATATTTCACCTCTTTTCATTACAGGTTGGATTGCTGCTCGTTTTGAGGCGGAAGATTTCAATGTTTCCCCTCTCCTTAGCCTATCATCTCCGTTGGGGTCTGGATCTTTTTCGCCCAGCGATTCCACTATTTCAGAATTGGTGGCTTGTCTAACGCTAGTGCGTATTGTATAGCTTGGGGGTGCGGTTGTTGGAACTGTTGCTTTGCTTGGACCAGGGGTAGCTTCTTTACCAGCACGGTTACCCGGTTTAGGCGCCTTTTCAGCTTTCGATGGGCGCCCGCGCTTTTTTGGATGCCCGGCCACAGCTTTATCAAAATTTCTCTTCTTCGGCGTGAGGCTAATGGCTGCTTCCCCTTCGAGGATCTCCCCAGTTGCTTCAGACGTAAGTACGACATTAAAACTGGCCCGGTGGACCCTTGCCCTGCCTTTCAGTTTAACAAGATGGCCACCTTCAGCAGGAAATGGTAGGCGTTTATGGAAAGTTCACTCAACGCCGTCTCTGATGTATATGGTATGCTTCACGAGAACACTAATTTCACTCTTGGCATTTCGCGATTCATGGACTGTCCGTTGAGAGGAAGACGACGGTAGGCAAGCACATAAGCGCGGTGTTTTTTCTCATTCTCCTGTATGGTTTTCAGCAGCTGATCCAGTGAGAGTTCATCTTTCACGGAGCCATTTTTTATCAGCGCCCACTTATTACTAGGTCCCTTGACTGCACAAACATCCCAGTCATCCTTGACAAGGCTGACACCATAAATGTTTCTGTCAGCACCCGGGGTAATAGTATAATGGAAGATGATGGAATAGAGCTCATATCGGACATCTTGCCTGCTAGGGAAATTCGGATCCTGCCAATATGCTGGAAAGGTCAGAGTATCCTCTATGCTGAGCTTACCGGCTGCTCGTTGTCCCTGGTCAATATAGTTGACTCGGACGAACAAAACTTCCGGGACGTGGCTGATATGCATGATCGTAGGGATGGGCTTCATCGTGCTTGTATTCCGATTGGATATCTCACATTGGTTACAAGTCCATCCAGAAGCCTCGCCAAATTGAAAGTGGTGATTAATTGCTTCAGCGACAGTGTACAGAGCGGGTTGCATAAGTGGTATCCTGCGTCGGAATGAGGCGTTAACGCAAAGCATTCGTTCTTCCTCTGATGAACCCTCCGCACACATTTCACATATTTGACGTGTTCTGAGACCAACCCCGAAAAAGTGTTGCAGATTCTTGATCATTTCGTCCTTGTCTTTGAGCTCTTCAAGCTGCCCAAAGAAGGCCTCCATAAAGCGCTAGGGGTCCTGGCGGCTGTACACGCTCACAGCGCTCCATGTCGTACTGCATTAGTTTCCCCAAACTCTCTCCATATCAGTGTTATGTGTATCCTGGCTGATATCGCCATGCCAGTAAGACATCGCCAGGTGATAGAAAGCGCAAAGCAAGCTCATGTCCGAAGTATCACACCTATGTCTTGCCGGGTGGATTTCCTGAACCCAGTTCAGCAGGAGAGGAGTATGAAGGAGCATCAGAATAACGACATTGCGGTATTCAAGCATGCCAGGGCTCTTGAATGACCTGATCTGCTTGTTGTCGTAAGAGGCCAACCATCCAATCGGGACTGAGGTTCGATGCTTGTTTCTGTTAGAAAGAATTGGATTTATATGTTAGGAGTCGCTAGAATGTGGCTTACTTGTACTTCCTTGGTTGTAGCTATAGCCGTAGGTTCCATAATATGGCTTCGTTTCAAGGTATACCACGCTCAGCGTTGGTGTTTTGGGGGCACCGATAGTGTTTTGTTAGGAAAGACCGAAGGCATACGGTAAATGTCTATGTGGTGGCATGAGCGCAATGTGTTCTGGCATCCAAAGATATGTGGAAATAATGGCCGCAGTCGCTGTGAGCAAGAAGATTCTTTGTGAGTGCCTCTCTCTCTCATTGTCCTTATTAATCGCAGGCTTGATTGTGCGTTCCTGCTTTACTGAGGATTCTTGCAATAGATTGAAGAACTGATGAAACGCTTTTGAAGGGAAGAATATTTTTAGAAAACTGGATGAGTTCGCTCTTTGATAGCTGTGCAGGTGTACGGAGTATCTTCCCTTTATATCAAATTACCTAGGTGCTACCAGGTTTCGTGGGTTGTTAACAAAGAGCACAACCTCGAGACTCTATACAAAGTTACATGTGATAAAAAAAAAAAAAGGCATTTTAATTCCTAGCATTATCGTGATGTGAAATTTAGTATTTTTGCCTGAGGTTAGTTCACTGCTTTCCAAACGTTGACTACCGAGTACCGTATCGCTATACTCCGAGCACGTTGTTGCCAGCCCCCAAAATAAATCACAGCACCACGCAGTCATGCAGTATATGACCAGTAGAAAATGAAAATAGATGTATAACTCACACCTCGTAAAACGCATCAACCCGTTGCTCCAAGGAGGAACTGAGACTGGGTGGTTGGAACTGTTCCTCAGGCCAACGATGATGTCAAAGAGCCTTAGGCTAAAAGAGACGATCGTTCTCCACTCGCTTAGAGTCTCCTACCAAATTTAGTAGTAGGTCAGTCGGTCTTCTTCAACAGGGCCAAGTCCAAGCTGCAAGATTTCGGCCGTTCATCGAGCAGCAGCAGCCCAAACACGCCCTAGGATCGGATGGGGGATTCATTGCATCCTGCCCGGGGAATTTGGGGCGAATGGGAGGGGGTTCTGGTTCGATACGCAGCGCCTCACACGATCCATTGAGCACTGATCCCGTCCGACACGGGAAGTTTCGAACAAATTAGACGCGGGACTGGACTCGTCTCCCCGTCAGCTCTCCTTCCCAACATAGTATATTCGCAGACTCGGCATTGGTGGCGTTTGCGAGGGACTTCCCCCTTGTATCTGGATGTTATTCGTCGATCCAGTGATTCAGATTAAGCCTCGCAATGATATGGAAACACGGGCGGGGGCGGCGAGGAGGGACATCCTAGGAATGTCAACAACCAGACGGGAAGCGACTGCTCATCACCATGGTCTGGAATTAAGACCGGTCTCGACCACTTCTTGACCCCCATGAACTGGTTCCTGAGATTAAGAACCAATATAACGGGAGCGACGGGAGGTGGCTGGCTCAGCAAGATGATGGGGTTGTTTATCGAAGTCCTGCAATATTGATTACTGAATAATAACTGGGATAGTGTCCTCGGTTTCCCCACAAATCTCATTGATTTCTCGTTTCATCTTGCGCGAGGCTTGGAGTCGAAATGGGTGATGGCTTGGGCCGATGGCTTCGACTGGCTCGTTAACTCAGTGCCCTGTCATGCTCGGCCCCGCGAAGTGCCTGATCCATTTAATTTCGTCCGACAAGATTTCCAATCAACAAGCTGATACAATTGGCGCCCATTATCCTTCAATAACAGTGTGGCCTGATCTTACGATGCTGCGTCGGTCTTACAATCGATGAATCAGGCTGCCCTCCAGAACCCCTCTTGCGTCCGGTCCCCAATTCCCAATTGCCCAAGCGCCATCTCGGAGATGATCGCGTCCAGGTGAATCAAACTGCGAGATCGTAGACCTTCCTGGCTTTGTTAAAAGTGGTCCTTTGAGTTCAAGCCAAAATTGCATGCAGCCCTCCATGCAGGGTTGTGTTCAGTAATAAACTTCAACGGCAGAGGAGGGGTAATTCATTCCTGTATCGATAAGGATAATAAGTCGAGTAATACGTACTCGCGAATGGATAATACGGACCAAGGCTCGCAGGATTTCTGGTTTCAGCTCCTCAAGGGCAACAATGATTAAGTTGGATTAGGGCGATCGCTTCGATCCACGCAATCTGGTTTTATTCTGGGCAAATAATAAGAGCCCATCGCGTCGGAGCGACGGACAGTTGCCGAGTCGGCAAAGAACACGAGGAGAGCCTTGGCAGCAAGTATGCTATCACCGTCTCCATGAGACAAAACACATGCTTCGTGTGTCTGCAGCCCCTTTGCCCCGTTTCTTGATGTTTTTACGACTTCTTGCTTCAAGCTGAAGGAAATCGTGATTGACCCACCGGGCCATGCCCGACACTTGAATCGTGAACCATCGGCTCGGAGATTACTGAGTATGAGACGGATAATGGTAGGAGTCTGTGTCGACTCAGTCGAGCCCTCGCACTCCACAGGATAACCGCGTAAGCCGATCTCGTTCGCGCTATTCTTGTATTGCTATCCAACAGATGGCCAAGATGATAAATCCACATCGGTTGGGCACCATTGTTCATGGGCCTTGAGCCCTTGACACTTGCCAATCGAAGTTTTCTTCTTGACCGTTGTTCTCCACAGCCAGCTCGCATACTTTGAGGACGTATACATTTGTTGACTGGTGCGAGGCGTCGATCTCAGAACGTCCGACCTCCTTCCACCTTTCTATGGTATACAGGTACGCTATTTTCTTCCAGTCGCCATGCGGCGGCCCCGGATTCCGGAGTCGCTGGATGACAGGCATCAGAAGCGAGATTTCAGATCCCTCTCTGGGCCTCTGCACATTTCATGCTAACTTAGCGTCCGGTGGTCATCAAGTTGCAGGGGAACCCCCAGTTTATGAACAAACGCACCACTACAATGTGGGCATGAGACTGGCCCTGGCGGGCTTGAAGGGGCAAAATTACATCACCGTTATCCTAAGTTATCGAAAAACGGGGCTGACCTAGATCGGAGCCCTGCGACTTGTAGATTTGTACCCAATTTTCATCCTGCCGACTCAAGGAAGCGAGCAAGCGAGGGAATATTGAGGAATGAGGAATGGGGATTGGGAGGAGGCTCTAAGCCTCATTTGGGGTGACCTTGAATTGTGCTGCAGCCCAAGGCTCCAGGTGAGTGAGGAGACACCCCCCCCGCCAGTGACAGTTCTCAGAGAAAGGCTGAGCTTTGGGGACGTCATCGATAGTAGGGCCGAAGGCATGCTAGACATTTCGTTAGCGACGATCATTGCTGCGTGCCAGGAATAGAGCGAGTATTCGCAGCGATATCCCTGCCTTTTCGACCCACAAGCGCCACCACTCGCACTGAGGCACTCACTTCCGGCACCCTTGAAACTTTTTTCAACTCTCAAAGCAGTCGCAGAGTGAAAAGAGTTCTGGTGCTGAGGTGCGATCTTCCTCCTTCCCAATGAGGCGGAGCACCTGGCTCCCACGCCCTTTTTGTTGGAGACATGTTTGTTTCCTTAGTTTCTTGTCGAGTCTCGCCCGGGAGAGGATGATCAAACCATTCCTGGTTGGAGGACTGGAGCACGAAGTCGCTGACGGAGTTTTCCGCGGTTCAAAGCTTCAGCCAACGGGGCTGATGAAACACGAGGGAAAAAGCGATGAGCGAATCAGAGCCTTCAGCCAACCGTCTCCTCCAAAGACGCCACCCGCGCCCCTCAGGAACCTCTTTGATAGAATACTACGTAGTATTATTCAAGGCACCGCAGTAGTAGTCGATATGGTAAAATCATATGCACTGCACATGTCTCGGCCCAGGAATCGAGATCCTCGCTCGGTCGAAACGTTTACGATTCAGATGCGCCCCCCCCGCAGGTGGACAAGTTCCCAAGAGTAATATGCATCTCGACCAAGAGCCTGAACTCCTGCATAGCAGGAACACCATGTTCTAGGCCCTGAAATTGAACCCACCGCCAATTATCTCCCTCTTAGGCGTATGATATCACGAACTGGCAGTGACAAGCTCCAGGGAAAGCAAAATTGGACCCAAGAATCCAAATTAACAAGGTCTATCATAATATTTACATGCTCCTCATGATACATCGAGTCCACCGCAGCCGATAGATGCGACGATGCCAGTCACTTTTCGGCTGGGGGATTGATCTGTCTGCGGCGACTGACCGCTCCGTAACTTTCACGAGCTTCGATCCTGCATATGTTGTGTTGCGTGGCGTCGCGTCGAAACATCTGGTATTTGCGTCCGCAAACTGCGGAACATACGGGGAGCATTGGCTCGCGCACAGGTTGGCACTCGCCCTGTAGACAGCAGCGACCCCCCCGAAATGAGATATCTGTTGAGTGTTGAGCCCACATACAACCTCGGGTTTGACCGTTTGACTGACTGGTGGTGCGTGCGTGTCCTCCGATGGACGAATTCCGAACCTGAACCCACTGGGCTCCTTCGTAAATTGGCAGTAGTCCAGACCTGACCAAGACTCGACCATTCTTCAGCGAATTTAGGGTCATTAAAGTCTTAAACACCGAATCGTACCGTGATAAATTGGGAGGCGTTCGGCGGACCCATGGCAATCTTGAAGTTGGCGTTGACAAGTCCCCACTTGACCCGTTCCAGTCTGGGGCCCGAGAGTCGAAAAGCCAATGAAACTCCCAGTAATCAATTCTCCGTTCAGGCAAGCCACTGTTTGACCTTGGAAGGTCCTGCTTGGGCCCACCTGTCCCTGGGTAATCTTGCAGAACGAGTGTTTCAGAACCTCCCCTTGTCTCTCCTTCCCGCCTGTCAGCCCCGTCGTTCGAACGAGGCCTCCCAACCTTCTCCGCAATCGCGACTATTACTATGATGGTCGTCCCATCAGCAATTCAGCATGTGCTTCTCGCCCCTTTGTGCCATCCCTTACATGAGGGGAGTCACATAGATTGACAGCCCTTGTCTTTGTTTGTTTGGGTTCTTTGGGCCTTCGGGACCTGCCTCTCGGGAGGTGGTCCGTACTAATTTCCACCATCAGGATGTTGCATGCTGTCGCAACCAAGCCCTGAATAAAATGGAGCAGGAGGGCCATTGAAGAGCGTTCTAGATTCGAAAGAACAAGCGCAGACGCGGCGGCAAGCGAAGACTTTTTGGTCTTAGACCAAGGCGGACCTAATCGAGGGTTGCGTGGACTTGCTCCCTCTGGAGCTATTATTGTGAATTGACGATTAGTCTCCGACTTGTACGTCCTCGCGAGCCAGAGAGTGTCCAGCAGTACGCTGGGTACTGTATCCACGATCTACCCCATGAATGAATAATGAATGTGACCTCCATGCTACCCAACCGTTGGATGATCCCGGATTGACTTCCGTCTTGTTTGACGCTTTGACTGTTTGGCCCTTCTCATTCCCTCGTAATAAGGATCGTTCCCAGCGGCTCACAAACCAACGCCGACTCGTATAACCGAAATGACCAGGCCCATGGAAGGCAGATCACATCCTCAGTAATGGGTATGTCAACTTGGAGAGAAACCGGGCGCGCAAAAAAAAGGCGCCAAGTCCTCATAAAAGACCCAGTGTACTTTTGCGTTTAACGTTGTTTTGTGGCAAATGACGATTTATCGCGAAGTTTGTTTTGCTGCTTGCGGGTTGGAAGGAAGGACACATGATAGTCTCAAGGGCCAATAATCAAACCGGCGTCTATGAAGCCTCCGGGCGACAATGATAATACCCTTGTCCTTTTCACAGTAAGGCGCTGTCGAATTTCATGGGAAAAAGCGCACATGCAAAGACCCAGGGCAAACCAAACCGCCCCAACCTTGGGTGGTGCAAACTAACACGGACTAGGTAAGACCTTCAACCCAGCCCTGAGTGATTCGGAGAATTTGCACGAAAGAAGAAGAGTCGCGCGTGGTATTTGCTAGGGTCTTCCCGTCATACTTCCGAATGGAAGAAAACTCCGGAGCTCAGTTCTCTTGAAAAGAACCTAAGCTTGCTCGTTCAACGTTGAATCGTTGATGAAGAAACCTTCCCTTGAGATGCCAACCCACGCTGCTGCTCCACCATGCAAACTCCGCAGTTTGGTGCCTGGTGTCGAGACCCGATCGACTCCTGACAGCGACACGAGAATTGAGGGTGGATGCATCACTTTCTGGATAAAATGATAATGAAATCATAGCTCCTGGCCGATTATTATTAGTCCATCACCGCCTTTTCCTCGCGCGCCCTTGGTGCGACTCTTTCCCAACATGGCTCGAGTAGACCGACCTCCGCCGCCACCGAAAACCATGACAGATATCCCACCTTTCTTTCTTTCTTTCTTTTTTCTTGTTCTTGTTCTTTCCCTTTCCCTTTCTTTTTTGCCTTGCCCAGGATGGCGGTGGCGGCCTATATTTTCTTCTCTTGGGTTGGCTCGGAAACATGCCAGCCAGATGGCAGACGGGTTGCACCGATTAGCTGCAGTTGGACCGTGAACAAAGGCGAACAGTCGCTAAAATAGACCCCGGATCCCAGCTAGTGCGCTTGCTAGTGATATTACCTAGGCCGATACTTACCCTTCAAGGTTTGGGTTCGTGGCCGTTGGACAGATCCATCGCCGTGCGCAGGATTAATTGGCTGGCCGATCCCACCAGCCGTTGGGACTTACTCGAAGTGTAAGACACCAAGAATGGAAAATGCGAAGGGTCCGAGGTTTTGCGAATAATGAATTGGCGGCTAACGACTGCCGCCATGGAGACTCTGCATCGAACGCTGGAGGTCAGCAGCAAAATAAGCACCTTTTCTCCGTACTCTTCCCGTGTTGCCGGCCGATGCGCTGTTAATACTGCATCCTATAGCTTGTAGCCAGTTTAGGATCTGACGCCGTTGAACAACGTCAGCCCCGTTCATTTTCCTCCACTTTGTCTCCAGAGGACTAGTATGAGGATAGAATGCTTTCTCCACCGCAGTGAACCATGTTTCTCAAGAGTTGTTCTTTTGCCTTACCGCGGCTGTTTCGTTTCCAATTATCTTTCAGGCTTTTTTTCTTGTCTCTTGCGCTTCGCCCCTCTTCGAAGTTCGAACCCATGGGCCTCAACAGGTACCGAAGGCGAAGTGCTAGTACTGGGGTATATTTAGGTGTGACCTGTTTCGAGCAGTTGGATTGCCTTTGTGACTGCAGACAACAGCACATGCTCCGTACTGCTACCTACAAGGGGTTGATAGCATTAAGATCTATCATGCATCAGTTTACTCCGGAGTAAGTTAACATGTTGCAGCTTTGGAGGATGCAGAATCGAAACTCGTCGCTGATTTGCCCCATCGTTTCGTGACAGAGATCCCGTCCCAGGACTCTGCTCGGCCGGTAGGAGATTAAGTACATGTAATTTTTAATCCGAGGAACCAGCAAAATTTCTCGCCTGGCGAATACTTTGGCAACTTTGCGCAGCTCAAACGGGGGCTCGAACGTTCGGGAGGGGTTGGAGCCGTTCTTTTTCCTAGTGCCTGTATCTTCGAGTGGAACCGTTTGATAATCATCGTTAATATTAACTCTTTTTTTTTTTTTTTTAATCCCTTTTCCTTTTTCATTTAATTCTTTTTATTTTTGCCCATAATTTTAACCGTTTTACCGTTTTATTCATGTTTTTGCCCTCCAGCCTGGCTTCCCTTGAGACAGCACAAGCGGGCGTCTGCTACTCCAGAGACAGCATAATACTGGAGCAGAGACTAAGTACTGTAGAGATGACGGACAAGTCTGAGTTAGATAGCCATGGCTCCTCGTCATGAACCCGTTTTATTATGACCAGGGCTGTTAGAGGGCATCTAACAGCCCTGTATCATCGGTGTCATAGCAAATTAAAAAAATAAAATGAAGGAAAATAATGGTAAAACAATTAATGTCAACGGTTTCTCGAACCTGGGCTTGCCTCTGGGTCAACCTAGTGCCTCCTACGCCTGATACTGAGCTTCTCACTGGCTGCCAGCTGCTCAATCAGCTGTCATGGCTGAGGGACCTCCTCCGCTACCGATGGATGATCTCCTTCCAATAATGCCATCCAGGCGTGGTTTCATCTCTCGCCGTTGGCTTTTCCCTCTTCTCTCTCTCCTTCTCCTGCTCCTGTTAACTTTCTTTTTCTTCTCGTCGCCGTCCCAATTCTTCCTTCGTTTTGATTGCTGCCCTGGGTATTCATTTTCGTCCTTGACGGCCGCCAGGCATCTCTAGATCTTGTGCCATCCGAGGCCCTCCTCGTTGTCTTCGTTTCACTCCCATCGTTCAAACTTTCCACAATCCATCGATTAGATACATTAGATTCGCGATACCAGTTTATTATCGTCCTCGGAGTTTCTTCGCTTTGCGTCTTGTTTTAGGTCGCCATCTGTGCTTGGTCCGTGAAAGGATACGCTCCGAAGCGACTCAGCCTCCGCAGGGCAGCCATCTATCTATCGGGCTAGTCAGCCATACTCTTGACAGTAGTCAAGGGTCATCCAGCCGGTTGCCTCGCTCTGTCGCTCGTTGCGAGTCTAAACCAAGCAATTTTAACAAGGCTGATAAAGGTACCGGTATTTATCATTCCGCTTTAAGGTGCTGGCTTGTTTGATCTATCCATTTGCACCCGCCTGTTGTCCTACTCAATTCGGCTGGGCTGTGAGTGGACTACTGGAACGTCTGTTGCCACTGTCAAGACGTGCGCACCCATCTAAATATCGGGCACCCAAGGACAACGGCGACAGCAACTCATTTCTTCTTTTATTCTATTTTATTTTTTTTTTCCATCTCGGCGTATGCTGCTCCATTCCTGCCCATCGCAACACCATATAAACAAGCAAGCCTACAACCCCGTGAATCGCGCATATGATTGCGTTACAAAACCATCCTATCCTACCGCCTCCTGCCAAAGTGGATATCTCACTGCTGTTGAAGCCCCAAGATGAAGAAGAAGCGGCCCCCATGAACACTACATCGACCCTCCCGCCAGTTCCTGCTATGCACCACTTGCCCCCGGTGGCCCCGATTGCACCACCACCGGTTGGGCTTGCAACCCAACCATCGGTGCCCTCGGTGCCCTCGGTGCCCCCGCTAACTGCCAAGGCTCCAGCTGGCACGAAGCGCTTGCAACCAGCTCACACAGCGGAATCGCCGGCGAAGAAGCAGTCAAAGTGGTCTCCAGAGGAGGACTCTCTGATCATTGAGCTGCGAGGCAGCGGTATGAAATGGGAGGACATCAGCAAACGGCTACCCGGACGAAGTGCAATTAGCTGCCGCCTTCATTATCAAAATTATCTGGAACGCCGAAGTGAATGGGATGAAGATAAGAAAAACAAACTCGCACGGCTTTATGAAAGGTATATACATCTTTTCTTTTGAGTGAGGTTACGCGAATGCCGGGCATTTGATTGTTGACTCTTGATTCACAGGTTCAAAGCCGAGATGTGGTCGAAAGTAGCGGAGGAAATGGCAATCCCATGGCGAGCCGCAGAGGCCATGCATTGGCAGTTGGGGGAACAAGAGATGGCACGTCGAGCTGGCGTGGTCCCATTCTCACTCTCTAGTTCTGCGATCGACCCGCCTCCGACTAGGACACGCAGAGCGAGTACATCATTATCCCGACCAAGAAAGGGCTCAGCATCACGGTCGAACTACCCTCCTCCTCAGCTTCCCTCCGTACAAGAGCTCACTGCTGGCGTCCCTGCTGCTGGTGTACCTGCATTTGCACCACCACCTTTCCCACCTCCAATGCCCCCGCGAGACGCCTACCGGATAGCAGGACCACCACTGGATTTGGGAAGAGGTCACCCCGGTCACCTAGGCCCCAGTATGGGACTCCCCCCTCGAACGCTTCCCTAGAGGGAGTAATTTTCCTTTGTTCGTTTTGCGTTGTTACGATTTGCATAGCGCTGGAGGTCTTTTGATTTATAGGGAGGGTGCCACTTATAGACGATTGCGCGAATTTTATCTCCTTCACTCAAGTGGGAGACCCCTTGATAGGGGTGGCTTTGACGATTCTGCCTTGTTTCCTACTATCACAGAACCCAAACTACTCCGAGGCTGGATCTCGGAGCAGAATTTTCTCCGTACGATTTCGGCCATGGTTATTTCTGATCTAATCGCGTCGCGATCGCCCACCAGTTATCTTTATCGTACCCGGATTCCAGAACCCGACCGCCCGCGTTGTCAACATCCCGCTCCAGTTCCGCAGCTTGGTAGAGATGATAATACCGGTGGAACACCTTTGGTGGGGCATCTGGAGTGTTTTGAGGGTTAGGTGTCTTCATGACCCAGGGAACCATGATATCCTGGTCGTCCCCTTTATCCCATCCTCTGCGGCTAGACTTTTGTTCAAGTGCCCAGACATAGATCAGAGCTTTGCCGCCGGGAGCATCGCCAGATGCAGGTCTTAGCGTGCGCAGGATTTCATGAACTGCTTGAATTCTTCGTTCTGGAGTGGACAGATGGTGCACAACGGCAATTGAAATTGCGAAATCAAAGAATGAGTCTGGATGTGGCAGATTCAGAACATCAGCCAAGATGGTCGAGTGTGGCTGATGTTGATGAGCAATTCGTGCGAGATTTTCGGATCTAGAATTGTCAGTTGGGTATATCAATCAATCCATAAAATAGCAATTATGTGCGAAGATATTTCGCATGTAACAGTTCCTTTGTTTTATTGACGGGAAAGAAAGAAACGATGTAAATAAACGACACGGATGAAGACAGACTCAATGAATGATAAAGAGATACACGTACCGATCGGATGCAACAATATAGACATTTTTATTTACCGGCAGGTACTTGCCATTGCCACATCCTACATCCAACCCAACAGCGCCGGGGCTCTGGCTCTGAAGAAAATGTTCCACAATTGGCCATGGCTGTGGCAGCTGAGTTAACCTGACTGTTGCATATAGGACCAATAGCAGGCGAGCAAACCTTGTATCTCGTTGCCGAAAAATGCTTCGCAATCTGCTGGTACACCTCGTGCACATTCTTCTCCTCATACGCATCTCGGTCGTCTTGGTCCCCAGAAGCCATATCTAATTGCCAGAGAAGATTTATCAACAAGCTGCAAACTGACTCAGTTGGCTGCCCAACTCTGTCACAAATTTATTGGTGTCGTCCGGTGTTTGGTGGTTGGAAACGAGAAAAAAAAGCACCTCTCAATTGTAACTGCAGGAGTGGGATGGTTGGGCCTCGACTGGATACAATACCGTACGGTATTTTCTGCTGTTTTGCGCGCTTGTCATGGACTACAAGTACGACACCATACGGGCGATGTAAAATTAAAGTTGGGACTTTATGCGCATCGGAGAATTTCTGAGTCAGCAGTGATTGATGAGCTGCGCGATGTATCCGTATGGCGTCTCCTGGGCACTCCGTACTTCGCATGAGAGACAGCGTGGACTTTGGATTGGAGGCCTTTCCCTGTGCCACCACGGCCGCTGGCTTCGCTGATGGTTCCTCATTAGTTCCTTACTTTCTGGCCAGGGTTTGAAGCATACTCGCCTACACTATCGGTATATCAAGGAGTACTATATGGAGATGGATAACATGAGCATGGACCTCCCACATACCACAAAGTTCATCAACAATATCCTTTCCCAAGTATCACGATGCGTCACATCCACCACACCGCCACCAGGAGAAGGTGGACTCGAGAACCAAACACAGCGTCATCCCCGCCTGACCCAATCCCAGCCGACATCCGCATTTCCAAACTCACAATTAACAAACTTAAAGCCGTTAATGCTGACGCTTCACTGCATTTTTCCGAATGAATTCCTCCTCGCACTGGACATACTGGATAGAGGGCTCGTTAGACGTGTCCGCACACGGTGTAGAAACGAGTCTAGAGAGAGAGACGGGGAAGAAGCGCACACCAAAAAGGAACCCGTTGGGCTTCAACCCGATGACGGAGACAGATACAAGGACAAAAGTAGCGAGACACAACAAGAAGATTTTTTTTTCGTCACATCTGCTTCAATAGCTCCGAGTGCATTGAGGCCACCATATCCCGCATCTCAATCTGGCGGGGCCCAAAGCCAGTTGCAAACCCAAAAACAATGGCAGGAAAAAGGTTACGAAGTCCGCCTCCAAGCATGGAACTGCACTTGTGCGTCCTTTACTTTGTCTGCATTCAACGGCCTAGGCCCAGAGCCATCATCGCCCCCACCGTCCTCGTCATCTTCGGGCCAGGGAAGGGATATAGAAGGCAATGACAGTCCTATGGCTGCCTATGATCGTGGCGGCGTTGCTAATGTGGATACTCACGCCTTTGACACGCCTGCTTACTCCTTTGGTGGCACACTGCCTCTGCATCCGGAGTCAGCGTCTCCCGTCTGTAAACATATTCTGGCTTGTTTGCTTGCTGCGCTTTGTCCAGGCCTTGGTGGGGGAGATGAAGCGACTAGTAGTTGGCAGTTTGTTAACCTTGACGAAGATGAGATTGCCGCACTGTGCGCTGGTTGGGGTGGGTGAATTCGTGGCATTCTATTTGAGAGATTACCTAGCTTGCATATAGCATACCGGACATGGTGTTTGATTAGACGGCTTTATGACCTATTTAACCTTTGTTGAATTGCCACTAAGTACACTAGTCTCTAATTCTAAGTGGTAAATTGACCTGAGTTGAATAATGGGATAGTTAGTCATTGGGTATATCTAGGATCCCTCACGATCTTAACAAAACACAATTACTCTACATTAATTAGATACGAACCAATAAACTAACATCTAGGAAACTGATAGAATTTGATATAATATTCAGTGGGCTGCCTGCTGCCCTAAGTGCAGATCTCACTATGCTTAGTTTGGTAATTTCAAATAGTTTTCGCCGCTAATATCAGCGAATGTCCTTGGTCCGATATTATATTCCAAATCTGGCTCGTAAACGTATCGATGATCCGAGTATAGTAGTAAGCCTTCGTTATAAGGGGTCGATGAAGGTGGATTTAAATGGACTCCCATTGGCGGGTGGGAACGGAGTATGACATAATGTTTATCTGGCCTCGAACGTGACCTGATTATCTGATATCGAATTCCAAAACAACAATTTGAAGACAGCTTGCAAGTTGCCTCGGCTGGGCCTTTCAGCTCGTCTATATATTTGATGCTTTCTTATTTGCACCTTTCTTTCTGAATTTCACTCTCCACCAACTCATCCCGCGTCGCTATGGCCCTGCCCGCAGACCAGCGCAAAACCATCCTCAAGGTTCTAATGACCTCCTTGCTATTGGATCTTGTATGTCCCGTATCTGTACTTCTCTATATAACCCTAACAATCTAAATTCAGATATCATTTACTTTCATCCTACCTCTATTTCCGTCACTTTTATCCTTCTATCGCACCCAGGACCCCTCGCCAACATCTACCCTGAACCGCATCTTTCACTACTTAAACGCGTACAAAAACTCCTTCGCAAAACCAATCGATTCTCGCTATGATATTGTACTCCTTGGCGGGGCACTCGGCTCCCTCTTTTCACTTCTCCAAGCTATCGCTGCCCCCTTCATTGGTCGCCTCTCCGACAAACATGGCCGGCGCACAGCCCTTCTTGCCTCCATGGTTGGAAATACACTAAGTGTTGCGCTCTGGGTCGCCGCGACAGATTTTCGCACGTTTCTCGCTAGCCGTGTCGTCGGGGGTCTTAGTGAGGGAAACGTGCAGCTAGCGCACGCCATTGCGACAGATATTAGTGATCCGAGTCAGCGCGGGTCAACGATGGCACTTGTGGGTGCTTGTTTCAGTATCGCGTTTACGTTCGGCCCTGCCCTAGGCGCGTTTCTGGCCAGCATCACAACCGTTGCGGCAAACCCGTTCGCGACAGCTGCGGGGGTCTCGCTGGCGCTTATCGTGCTCGAGACAGCATATATTTATGCCTGCCTTCCCGAGACGCATCCACGACTCACAAGCCTCCCGAAATCACAACCCACATCCTCAACAACGGAAGAGAGCTCGACAAAGCCAACTAAGCCCACCGCTAGCTCGCAGACAGTACGAAGATACACCAACAACCCCGCAATTCTCAACGCCCTGCATTTTCTTTTCCTTCTCCCCTTCTCCGGCATGGAATTTTCTCTCCCTTTTCTGACGGCAACCTTTTACACCAACTCTACGGCTTCGCCCGCGGCCCTAAACGGCCGTCTCCTCTCAACAATGGGCCTTATTGCGTCTCTTCTCCAAGGCACAATTGTGCGCCGTCTCCCACCACTCCTAACAGTGCGTATTGGCATTGTAAGCGCAGCAATCTCATTCTTTTTACTATCCCGTGTCACCTCAATAGCGGGCCTATATACTGCCGCGAGTTTATTAGCTATTACGAGCGCGACAGTTGTGACGGGGTTAAACAGCCTTGGTTCATTGGAAGCGAAGGAGGAGGAGAGGGGTGTTGTTTTGGGAAAGTTAAGGAGCTGGGGCCAGGTTGGACGTGCAGCGGGACCAATACTGTTTTGCTCGCTGTTCTGGTGGGTTGGGAGAGAGGTTGCATATTTCACTGGAAGTATAGTCATGGCTGGGGTGTGCGTGGGCGTTTTTGTAGGGCTGAAAGCGCCTTCGGTCGCCCGTGACCTTGGGGTTAAGCAGGCGTAGTAGATGTACTTTTTCTGGTGTTCTGCCTTTGAACACCCAGCAGAGGGCGACTTATAATATGTGCCCTACCCTATATTACTCTGAAATTGAATCAATGCCACTGCTGGCCAGTTGTGATTATTATTGTCTGATGTGTTGCATGAATCGTTCATCGGGGTATAGACATGTGCAATATTATACAATCCTAACAAGCATAAAATCCACCAAGAAAGGAGATTTTCCAGATAAAATACAACAGACTCCTTAACTCTGGCCGTATCTCCCCAACCTAGACTGAAAAGAGTGGACTATAATGATGTCGCCTCTGACATCCTGTCGCTATTTCCCTTGTGATGGTGTTCTGGATATCGCTCATGATCCCGACTATGCGCGGAAGAGCCGTTTAAACCAAACTCAGAGCAGCCTAGCAATCCCGCTGGCGGAGCAGGATCTAACGACCCCCTCGCTTTCCCAATCAACCAATCTGTAAGGGTAACAAACTTGGCTGTGCGCTCCCATCCGCTCGCGTCCTCGGCATGCTCGATCGTCTGCGTTAAGACACGGCCTTCTTCATCAAATGAGAAGATGAAAAGCCCCGTAAACTCGTCATCTCTGGATAATTTGAAAATGGGTGCATCACCGCCTAATAGGACGCTGAGACCTTTATTCGTTCCGGTCTTGGATTCGCCGTCGCTGCCCACGGCGTTCCCCGCACCCGTATCCGGCCTTTCCGATCCAGAGGAAGACCCTGACCCTGGTGTTGAGGACGGGAACGGTGTATTCGATGAATGAGTCCGCTCTGTCCGCCATCGCACAACAAGTCTTTCATCTCCACAGTCCCCATTTCCACCTTGCGAGTTGGTATGCGCGTTGAGATGCGGGTCCGGGACTGTTCCTGCGCGCACGATCCGTTCACTTAGGATTTGCAGCTTTACGTTCCCAACTAATGGGACGCTGCTCCATGCCACCGGGACTGCCCATAGAGCCGCGCGGTAGAGTGTCCGTCCCTTGACTGTTGGGAGGTGCGGATGGGTTGACGGGAAAAGATGTAATGTCACGCTCGGTGAGAGGATATGCGGCGGGAGAGGGTTGACGAGAATTGTCGGGAGAAGGGGAGAGAGGATCCGTAACGCTGCATGAAGACACTCGTTAGCTTAGATTCTCGTAGGAAACCTCCTTGGGTATATTTATGTAATGAAGGTTGGGAGAGGGTAGGTATACTCTTTCCCAGCTTTAGGATCCGCTCATCGGGAGGTTTGTGATCGTTTTGGTTCTTCGGGTTGAGGTCATCAGTTAGGGAGTATTTGAAGTTGAAGGGCGGTAGAGCGTTTGGAGATGAATGCGATAGAGAGATGTCATGACGGGCTTGGGCGCTTGCTAGGGGCCGGAGATGAGAAGAGGCGCATCTCGAGGGTATGGATCGAGGATGATGCGAGCCGGTATTGATGACACGGGAGGGGCCGGATGACAGCGGTGGTATAGCGAGCTTTGGCATCGCGAGTTGAATGATGGTGTGATTAATGCATTAGACAAAGTACACTATAGGTATGTTGAAAGCAGGACGGAGAGATGAAGGCGACTGGAATTTGGAGACGGAGAGAATTACTTTAACTAAATGATGACGTTGCCCCACAACGCCTCCAAGGTTCTACTTGGTCGATCCTGGGGTCTTAATATTGAAACAACAACACTGTCCACAATTATCCAATTTATTTCTTGGTATCAAACCTGGTGCTAATCATACAATCGTAATTTAAAGTGCTAATTCATCGTCATCATCCTCCCCTGTATATCGCCGCTCAGCCAGACCCCGGATCTTATCCTCCAACACTCTCCGATTATACCGCTGTGCAACCTTGACAGCAGCCTCGACCATCTTGCCGTTGCGGTCCTTCATCATGTGTACCAGTTCCAGCGCCTTCATGCCCCTTTCCTCACCCTCCCGACACTCGATCGCTAGGAGTTGCAGAAGTACCTTGTCCAACTCCAACTCTTTTCGTGATAGTTCTGTCCGTTGGGTTGAAGTCGCATGCGTAGATGAGACCAGATCTTGGAATAGAGAAAGAAGCAGGTTGCCCCGAACAAAGGATTCCTCGAGACGCATACCGTCATTGCGCACAGCATTTTCTTCCCCGTCCTCTTGGGCTTTGCTGGGCTTGTCGGAGATTGGTATCCGGAATTCGAATTCACTGAGCATTGGCCGAGGGAAATAAGGATATCGGTCTCCTCCCTTCAGGATGATACAGTGGAATTTGTCCTGAGCGACCGCAACGGGCCAGTAAGTTTCCTCCTTGCGTCCGCTTGCCAGTCGCTCCAGCTGCCTCGTATCGAGTAGCGGCACCCACCGTGCCTGGCCTGGAGTGCGCCAGTGCTGGAGGATCAGCAATACACCTTCTGAATCGTAGATACAAGGGTCCTACTGAGGTTAGCCTATCATTTTAGAGGTTATCCAGTAGGTACTCACTCCTGTATCGGTGAAGAAAACGCTCTTCAGCTCACTTCCGTCTGGTATAGCAACAACGTCCTCGTTCTGGCAGATCTCATCGCGCTTGACATTTTCCACAGTATATCTTAGAGTTGCCATTTTCCCATCGTTTCCTAGGGGACCGTTCCCTATGGTCATGATATAATCTCGCCAGGCAGCACAGGTCACGGCCGAGCTTTTTTGACGGTACACTTTGAAAGGCGTTCCGTATAGGGTATAGACTCGGACATAGTCTTTCGTTGTTACCGCAACGATGTACGATTCGCTCAGCGCCAGCGCTGTTTCTATTAGCTAAATTCTATAAACTGGAATCTGTCCATACCTCGAATGAGCTCTCCCTGGGGTAGCTGGGTTCTCCAGTCTGCCCGTGTGGTCCAAGTCTCATGTGGACGGTAGAAGATCGTGGCCGGACTACCGTCTTTCGGATTGTTCGAAAACAGAGCACCGTGTTCATCTTATGAGGGTTAGTATGTGATTGTATCCTGCAGGACAGAGAAAGACATACTGAGACATGCACGGTCATATAGATACGGGTCTGTAAAGTGGAAATCACGGTGCAGTTCTCGGTCATAAAACTCCACTGTCACCGTATTATGAGTTTCTTGATCGACAGTCCAGACAGCACCCGTTAGATTCAGACCTATAGCTGTTAGTAAAAGTAAACGGCATGCAAGGGGATGGCGTTCTCACAAAGGTATCTGCGGTTTCCTCTCCAAGGTGTGCTGCCAGGTTGGAGCGGTGCATGAATCGCTGGCCTTGCAAAAGATGTCAACATTCGTTTATCCATGTGTCCGTTTATATCATCCAGATGCTCGTTTGTGCGCTTCCCATGTCCATTAATACCCTCAGCATAACCAGCTCCATCATCATCTTCAACGAAATCTTCCATATCTTGATCGTAGCCAAGTATATCATCGAGCGAGTCAATGCTGCCCATCCTCCCTCTTGGCTGTACTTCTTTCGGCCGATTCGCCAACGGCCGCGTCGCATTGTCGGATATTTCAGTCAAGGCGCCAGGGAATATGGGAGCTGCCTGCAGTGGCTTTTGAAGCATAACTTGGTGATCCTTTGGCACAAAACCATCGTATATGAATAGTTCTCCATCCGACGTCGCAAGCGAGAGGGCGTTTTTGGCCGGATGCCAGTCGACATTGATCACATTCGGAAAGTCATACCGATGGAGAATCTTTTGTGTCTTGCTTTCCCATAGTAGAACCTGGCCATCCTTGGCGGCAGTCACCAAAAGCGCACCGTTAGGAGACCAGCTCATGGCCGTGATATCCCCATTGTGGCCACCGGAGAAGGCCATTTCCTTCTTCCACTCGCCCACGGAAAAGACAGCAATATCTCGTGTTGTTTCCGCCACTGCGAATGCAGTCCCGTCAGGATGCCACACCACTCTTGCAGTCGCTTCATCCTCTGGCTCTAGCCGCCGAATCACGCCGTCGAGTTTCCGCACCAGCTCCGGTTCCTCAGTATCCATAGAATAAAGGTAAACGATGCCATCCGTACACGAAACTGCAACGAATCGCCCGTTCGGATCGAAGGTAATATGTTTTGTCCCTTTCGCCTGCTCGCGCAAGTACTTCATCTGGGTCATATCTTCGATATTGACCAGTTTGATCGTGAGCTCACTGATGTCGTATTAGCCTCCACCCAGTCTAGTCAGCGTTAGGTAGAGTGTGCCAACTTACTCGCTCGCGACGGCAACCCACTCCTTATCTTTTGTAACGGCGATATCTCGTACAGGCAATGCACATCGTACGAGTAGCTTCTCCATCCGCCCTGATTGGACTTCATATTGCCAGACTGTCCCGTCTTCGGCACCCATGAAGAAATATTCGTTCTGCAAATATAAGCCATGCGAACACCCAGAGTACCACAGGGAAATTTGAGTGATGCACTTACCGTGGCTCCTATCCCCAGGTGTCCATCGGCGCCTTCTTCGACGGTCTTCGGTTCTCCATCTTGTCCGACGGTGTAGATTCGGATAGCAGAGTTCGAGCCTCCCGTGACAATATAACGGCCGTCGGGGGTATACGTCAAGACCGTTGTTCCGGGTGTATCTATATCCAGTAGACATGTTCAGTGGTTGCGTAGACTGCATTGAGTTGAGTTGGACTCACGGGCCGGTCTTCCCCTAGGTCGCATTGGTTCAGACATCGTGAATCTGGGGTATAGGAAACTGAAACGAGACGATGGAATCACCGTTCGTTTTTTAGCATGTCGCAATTGACTTCGTTTTCAGGATGTTTTGCTATGGAGACTTCATAATCGCAGCTCGAAGTAGAAGCGTTGTCACGGTCCAAAAGGATAACGCGTTGTCGCGCGCGACGCGTCTTTAACCGTATCGGGTAAGTTACGGGCTTAGGGCACAGGGTCAGGGTTTCAATTCATCTAGACCAACCACTTGGAAGCTGTGACGAGATACGACGGTAGAACATATCTGATACAGGTTCAATCTCTTGATCCCCCGTCCGCTGTAAGAAAATCAAAATCGGCACCATCCTGCGCTTGGTTAACGGACCGCTCGTACAACCCGCGATATCCCCTCTGCCTTGGTTTCTTCTCCGTCTCGAACGCCGATCTTCGAGCCTCAATCCTCGCGTTCATTTCTTCTGCTGATATTTCCAGTTGTAGCTTTCTACTCTCTACATCACAACTGATAAGGTCACCCGTTTGGACTATACCAAATGGCGACTCTGGGACTGCTGATTCCGGGGAGACGTGTAAAATAATTGTCCCGCCAGCCGTACCTGACATGCGACCGTCTGAAATCCGAAGCATATCCTTTACACCTGCGGCTGCAAGCTTACGCGGAATAGGAAGAAGGCCGGCTTCTGGCATCCCGGGATTCCCGATTGGCCCTATGTTTTTAAGAACAAGGATTGAATTTGCCGTGACTTCGAGGCCTGGATCATCGATGCGCTTGGCGAGGTCAGCGGAATTGTCGAAAACAACTGCTGGTCCCACGTGGGAGAGGAGACTGCGGTCCTTTGAGGCTGAGGCTTTCATTACTGCACCGTTTGGTGCTATATTTCCATGGAGGACTATCAGCGATGACGAAGGATAGAGGGGGTTTGATAGTGATCTGATGATTTGTCGAGAAAGGGGAAATTCACGAAAAGGTGATGTATCAAGAAGTTCGCCCAATGTTTGGCCCGTGATTGTCAAGGCAGATAGATGAAGGAGGGGCCGGAGGGTATGTAGCAACGCCAACATCCCTCCGGCATTATGAAAATCAGTCATGTAGTTATCGCCACTGGGCTTGAGGTCCACCAGTAGTGGTGTCTTGCGCCCGACCTCTTCAAATGTTTGCAAGGTAATCACGCCTTGCAATTTTGGATGCCGATTTGCGATGGCCATCAGGTGAACTACTGCATTTGTTGAGCCACCAATCGCTTGCAGGACGGTGATGGCGTTTAGGAACGACTCCTTTGATAGAATGTCTTGCGGCTTCCACTTTTTGCGTGCTGTCAGTACAGCATTTGCTCCGGTTTCTTCGGCAACTCGAGCTCTTGCAGACGAAACTGCTGGCGCGGAAGCTCCGCGCAGAGACATCATACCAAGAGCAGCAGTAATGCACGCCATTGTGCTAGCAGTGCCCATAACGCCACAGGTTCCAATCTAAACATGTCAGATAATGTGAATCTGGACTTTTGTGAATGTGAGCTTACAGTCGGGGCAAGTTCCTCATTAATCTCCGAGATTTCCTCAATATCTATTTCTTCAGCACGAAAAGCTGCCCAGTTATTCCGGCAATCCGTACAGGCACCTATCCTCTTACCGCGATGACTCCCAGGCATCATCGGACCGGTAATTAACGGAAGGACAGGCTTGTTTGCAGATATACCACCCATTAATTGTGCTGGAACAGTCTTGTCGCATCCTAGAGAGCGTCAGTCTATTCACCAAGAAGCCCGAGGAGGAGGCAGACCTCCAATCATGACACACGCATCCATAGGCTGAGCACGGATCATTTCCTCCGTATCCATACTCATCAGATTCCTTAGAAACATACTTGTCGGATACGAAAATGACTCATGCACACTTATGGTTGGAAATTCAACTGCAAGGCCGCCATTGAGGTGGATACCGCGTTTCGCTGCTTCTATAAGCTGCGGTACATTCCCGTGGCAGGGATTGTAACCAGAGTAGGTGTTGATAATTCCAATTATAGGTCTGGAAAGGGCGTCTTCGGAATACCCTAGTGCCTTGACAAAGACCTTTCTCAAGAAGAGGGAAAAGTGAGCATCGCCGTACGACGTTAAGCCTTGTCGGAGGCCTGAGGTGGAGGATATAGGTGTTGATAGATCGTAGTCCTGAGGGACACCGGTGCTGTCGTTTTGTTCCATGGTTTGCTGGATGGATATATGCTAGGTTCACAAGTTACACACGACACATCCAAACTAAAGCCGGCAATGGGTCACGTATTTGAACTCATGGGTGGTGAGACCTCGCCAAAGTACACTCGGCGTAAGTCCGCGCGCTCTCCGGATTCTTTTCCATGCTTATCGGATTCGACATATAATTGGTCTTTATCTGTCAAAGATGGGGCCCTGCTTGTTATCAGCGAGAATTCAATTCGCTGATGCGGGCTCGAAGATCTCCCCCGCGTTATGGCCGGAGTGTTCTGCTATTCATTATTACGTTTTATTTGTTTTGAGATCTCTCTATATCCGCACACAAACACACACAACCCGCTATTCAGACCATTTACATCATGAATGATAGCGCGATGATATTCGCACCCGAATATCATTTTTTGGCAAAAAAGCAGCACTCGAAATCTTATGCTCTGGAATCTTAAAATCCTTCTCATTCGCTGGTTTGACCTCCCACAAGGATACAATTGCTGCCGATAAGGCCAAAATCTTCTTTTCTGCAAAAGCCAGTCCTTTGCGTGCGGGCATTCCACCCCCAAATGGAGTCGTAGTCTCGAATTTTGCGCGGTTCTCGCCGGTGCTGGGGTCGGTCTGGATGAATCTGAGAGGGTCGAATTGGTCGGGGTTAGAAAAGCATGTGGGATCGTTGTGGACGACTCCATGGGGGACGATGACTAGCTCTCCACTCTTAAGGGAATAGGACCGTCGAGTCGATTCACCTGCGCTCGTGGCTTCCTCTTTGGTTTCGGTGAGTGTCAGGTCTGCAGTCAATTGCCGGAACGAAATTCCTGCTGAATCCAAGCGTAGAGTTTCGTAGAAAGTCGCCTTGAAAAGTTCACACGAGTCACACAGCTTGTCCATGTCAATAGAAAGTTTGGGTGCCTCCAGGATCGGGAAACCAGTTTCCTCTCTGCTCGGTCTCGACACCCTAACAAACGGGGCAATCTCATTTCGGATTTCCTCCAGCAGAGTCGGATTGGAGTATAAGTGAAGAAGGTGATAAAACACAATGTTGGGTGAGTTGCCGTTCATAGCCCAAAGCAATGCTAAATGTGCGGGAGCGCTATCCTCTGCCGATAGTCCCAAGTCCTTCGCCATGCGGAACCGTTTCTTGATCGGCTCCGAAACGTCGTCGAGGTCGCGGAGGTCGCGGAATTCCATCCCAAGATCTTTGCCCTCATCCCAAAATAGTAATGCTTGATGGAATACAGAAAGGATGTCTAATAGTCGGTCTCGGGCAATATAAGCTGCAGAAATCTTGGGAGTCAGATACCGAGGAGGCCCCATTGATAAAGTCGCAAATTGGTCGTCAATACTCCAGATATCTTGAAGTAAATTTGGGAAAGTTTCTAAGATAGATCGACCAAATAGTGAAGTAGTCGTCGCTGTCCCAACAAAGTGTCTAATGAGTGTAAAGAAGTCTACCTCGCAAACAGGCTGATTCATTCCCTCAACAATACGGACGTCGCCTGGACGCTCCCAAAGCATCTGGTCAATGGGGGCTGAGCAGAAAGTCACTAGATTCGGAACCTCCCGTTCGATAAAACGGGCAGCCGATGTCGAGGTTTGAGAGAGAGATGGCTCATGCATGAACTGATTTGGAATGTTGTGAACAAAAACATGGCTGTCAGAAGGGTCCAGTTTCTCAAAGGCGCCACGATCGCCGAAAATCTTCCGTGCAATATGCTTGACTAGAGGAGCTGTTGTTACACCCCTAAATGTCAAGACAGACTTGATCATGGATGGTGACATGACAACATTGTGTTTTGCGCCACCCATAAGTATGGAAAACACAGCCTCGTCCAGTTGGTTCCTACCACGGTTAGTTAATTTTCCCTTGGGCAGACGTATCAGAGTCTTCACCTGGCCTTTTCTAGGAAATCTATGTGGTTCCTAGTAAACGAGACACTATGGCCTAACCATGGTATCCAATGAGGCACTGTTCTAGGCCGGCGCACCTGCTTTGTGTCTTTCGGCTTTCCAGCATAACTTTGAAGACCGCTAAGAATGCGCGTAAGTATGAGGACACATGCTGAGATGAGAATCGCGGCCACGGGGAGCGATTTCAATTGTAACCAGACATAGTCTGTTTGTATCGTGGTCATTGCGGCTTCTCTGAATAACCGGCTGTAGGCTAGAAATCCAAAAAATTCCTAGGAGGAAGAGCCCCGCCAAAGAAAAATGATGAGAGAATAGCACTTCTACCAAGTCTACTCATCAAAATGGCAAATTCAGAAACCTGAACGCGAGCGGAGTTTCTTGTTACAGGGAAAAGCTGAAGTTGGCCAGCCTTGAAAGTTGTTCGTATGTAACTACAATACGATAGTTTACAGCTGACATCAGCAATTGTGGCTCAATGCTGTAATTATGAAATGACGAGAACTGAAAAATATATCTTGAATTCATGTTATAGTGGTGAATTTTCATAATATCCACAGGGGAGATTATAGAGAACTGCGAGTTACTAATGCTCGTTTTGCGAAATCTTCTGAAGTGCTGCGCTTTCGGCTTCATACTTTGCAATCTTAGTTTGTGAGCTGTACACTTTGTTCAGGAGCCATTGGATTCTTCCTGTGAGCTCTCGTGGTTGTTTCGGCAGCCTTCCAAGAAGGAGGAGTTCCTCCTCGTACTTCCCAATGTTCTTGTTTTCGTTGCTGATTAGCTGCGATAATATCTCGAGGTTTAAACGACTGCTTAAGGTTTTGTCCTCGGTCAATCGCTTGAATACCGCCTGGTAAACCGGTCTTCCAGCCCTTACCCTCTTTGGAGAACCGTTCACACTGACGATGGAAACAAGCTCTGCTTGCTCGAGTTCTCGAAGAGCTTGACTATTAGACTTGAACAAATCAGACTCAAGAACATGGTTGTAGGATACACTGCCATCCGTGGAATGTGCAAGCGTTTTGATTAGATGCCAGGCTTGTTCATGACTCCACTGCTGCGAATCAGACTCAGGAGTCAAGATGAACATTTTCAAGATCTCAGAGGCCGACTGTTCAACAATTCGAGTAACGGCGCTTCGAGGGGTTTCCCCGGACTCAATGCGATGCGCCATGAACTCAAGATCCGTCACGCGGCCTCCCAATACGGCAATGCAACTGTCCAGTTCTGACAGGTCCTCTTCCTTTTGGGCAGGCAGGTCCTTATTCCTTGCTTCGTATTTGAGATGGTTCAGCACGAACCTTCGGCCAACTTCAAGAGAGCAGTCGCCTAGGGAGATCGTTCGAAACACCGAGTTGGGCAATGCTTTACTTAACGGTTTGGAGAAAGACACATCAGTTGTCAAAAAGATGACATGTGCAATATTCCCGCTTGTTAAGCCTGCAGCCCATTCTGTGATCTTGTCATAGACCACATTGCCTTCTGGGTTGTTGTGGAGATAGTTATCGATGACTACTACTGGCCGTAGCTCGGGATGGGCCTCCAAATACTCTTCATCTGAAAGCTGCGCATCCGTATCTGTCTTTTTTCTGTTCTCTAGTGTGATACTCTTCATGGCCATAGCAGTGTTCTGCCAAATATTGCTGAGTTGAGCGTCCAGAGTCTCAGAAAAGCCCGCCTTGGTGCCAATCATTCCCTGAGCTGCCAGGTCGATGAAGCTGCTGATGCTATTCATCCATGAAAATATCGGTCGGTAGCCCACTTGACTAGCTGCACGGGCAATTTTGGCCGTATCACCTTTGGCGTCTTGAAGCTGTTTACAGTCGATGACGAGTTTGTACCTATGGTCCTTAAGAGTTCGATCTAGTACTAGCTCGCGCTTCCCTGAACCACGTGGGCCGTGTATCACGATGAATGTTTCGGCACTTTCCGTCAGCCACGAGTTAAGTTGAGAAATATCGCTTTGGCGATCCTCCCAAATTGCCGTCAAGCCGCGAGCATCGGATTTACTTTGACCGAAGTAAATATTTGCCTTGCTGACTTGATACCGGATCCACTGAACGAACTTGTTTCCCTCCGTGTGAAGTGTCGCCTTTATCTTCATCTTGATGAAGAATGTGCGTATTGGGTCGAAGACGGTCACTGTGATGGCTGCAATGAGAGCGGCCGCTGCAGGGATTACTATACGGGGATGGCTCAGAAGCCAATCCTTAATCATAGACAGTCTGATCTTCCGTTCATATTTGATTTTAACGCGTGTACCAGACTTGCTCCCGCCTCCCTCCGGAGGTATGGTGAATCCGTGGATGCAGTTTTTGGCTGCAACAGCATTACTAGCACGGGAGAACTCGACTAACGCATATTTTGGGGTTTCTTTCGAGTCTGGCGGCTGTCGCTCAATATATCGTAGCTTTCCATATCTGCGGAAAACCGTATGGAGGACCTCTGTGGCCAATTCTGTAGCTGGCCCGTCTGGCACGGCTGGATGAAACTCGACTCGGATACGTGGACTAGAAATGCGATAAAGATCTTCAATCCACGGCCTTCCTTGAACTTGAGAAACCGTCGCCTGCTGGAACGGGTAGAACCATGGTCGAATAGGATGTTTTTCCAAATGCCGCTTGATTGTGGCCTCGATCTCAGTGTCTGTGGCTCCTGGCTTCCGGGCATATTTTACGAAGGCGCCACCTTCGCGAAACCGCGGGATGACGTCTTTGATATCGATATCCAAGCCTGGAGGAAACACCTGATGAATAATACGCAACGGATCTGACGCTGCGAGATGTGGACGGTTAATGCGCTTTAAGGCCTTTTCGTACGACTGATTGCCGTTGAGTGGTCCCAAGAGCAGCAGCCATTGGAGCTTTCGAGGGAAGATATCTAGAACTAGTTAGATTTCTAGGGTCAACCCTCCATGTTTAACCAAGCTTACTATTGACAAAGACCAGACCCTCGTTTTCTCCCAATTCAATGTGGCCGCTCTCGAGCGAACTAACATCTGCGGAGCTGATTGTACTTGCATGCCGGGCAATAATGGAAGATGTTGGAACCTGATAAGCAGTAGAGCCTTTGTAGCATGGCAGAGGTCTGTAGCCGTAGGATACTCTGCCGGCGAACAGGGCTCGCATCATGATTGTAAGTATGCGAGGGTGCTAGAAACGCAGAACAAGCGGAGGGCTGCTACTTAAGGGCCCGAACACATTGCGATAAATGACGTCAAGCGACCAAAGTCCACTGGAAATTAATCAATGTATGTTATGTTAGATTACCATCCCGTTATTGTATTGTCATAACCAGCCCCAAATTACACCGCCAAGCAAAGCTGCAACAAACATCGCAAACACCATCTTTTCAACTCCGCGTCCCCGATAATAATCGCAGCTCATTACCTGTGCTGCCAATTGCATATGAGTTCAATTCTCACACCCGGAGAGCTATATTCAATCTAAAATATGGGCTGGCTTTGGAATTCCTCGTCCTCCAAAAAGGAGTCTCAACCTCCTCAACCTCCACCTGCACCTTCAACACAAGGCAACCTACCAACACCACCACAACAACCACAAAAACTCAGCCGGGAAAAGCAAGCAGACGCCGAATTCGCCGAGTTATGGCAGAGTCTGAAACATGATATCAGCCAGACTGAACCGCAACAATCCTCAGTAACGTCCACACAATCCCCAGCATCCGATACTCAATCCTCTCCCGGATCTATAGCTCCCGAATCCCTCTACCCCGATACCATGTCCTGTCGCTCGGCGTTTGATTACGCTTTCTTCTGCCAGTCGTTAGGCGGACAGTTTGTTAATGTTTATCGATATGGTGAGCTGCGGTCGTGCAGTGAGCACTGGGAGAATTTCTGGCTGTGTATGAAGACAAGGACATTTGGCGACAATGAGAAGAGGCGCGTAATTCGGGAGCATAATCGGAGGAAGGCTATCAAGTATAAGACTGGTCCAAGTAGTGAAGACGTGTGGGAAGTACGAATGGAACCGGTCAAGAGTGCCTTTCAGGGAGACTTTGCGGCTTTGGAGAGGGAAATGGAGGCAGAGGAGAAAGCTCAGGCGCAGGCGCGACACCAGTCCAGTACCATTTAATTTTACTTTTCTTTTCTTTTATTGTGAGTTATATTGTTCCCACTGTTGTCCTCAAATTCCCGTACTAACAGCGTGTAGCAGGATCCCTTGGCCCTACGTGTTAGGGGCTATGTACAATAATTGTATAATATGGAGATATCTATTAATGAACAAAGACAAAACGAACCTCTTCTTTATGAATTTCTCATTCATCAGATCGCAAGTGCTTCTATGAAGCGCCTTTATCTTACCCTTCACACAATGGATATTTGATCAGTGTCGCCTTTGTCTGCACTCCCTATCTTTGTCCTACCATCTTCGTATAGTGAAGGATACATAAACGGGGTTTCCTTCTCCCTCACACGGATTTGAACCTTCGAAATGTTCGCTCCACTCACATTTGAAATCGACTGGCCTGCTGCACTCGAAATGCCATCACTTTATAGCTTCGTCGAATGGGCAGCTGACAGAGTTATCTCCGCCGTCAGCACTACCAAACGCCCATCGAGTCCTCCACCACCATATACCGATCAGTCACCAAACACTTACAATCCAAACCATCGCCCGTTCGGCGGCAAGGATGAACCATTCTCGTCAAACGGGCGTCGATCAAACCGAAAGCCCAATTCTATTGCCCTTGCCGCGGCCCACACCCGAGGTGAAAAATCCAGTCCCAAATCCAGTTTTCTAGAAAACAAGGATAATAAATTTACCGACAGTGACAGGTTCGTCCGCAGCGCGTATCGCGCGAGAACCGTTCACTGGGGTAATGTCAGCGAAATCCCAAAGAGCCCAACCCATCCTACCACGCCGGGTCTAAACGAATATCACCACAGAAGAAGCAAGGGAAACAACAGCGCTATTCCCAATCTCAGCCCTACGAGCCCTCGTAGCGGTAGCCCCGATCACGATGGCAATCCCGTCCGGGCTGACTTGGGCGACTCTTACGAGGAAAGGCGCTATCCAAACTCTTGGTACTCGCGTTCTTCATCGCCATCGGGCCAAACGCAGCCTGATATTGACACAGAACACCAGTTTCGTGGCAATAGCGGTCTACAGCCGAGACATCGCACACACGTTCCGCGCAAAACCATCCTGAAATCACCAACGCCAACGGACGATGAGATGCTCGTTCGAAACCTGTGGGGATTGGCTGTGTCAGCTGACGAGCGGCTAGCCTACATGTATGAGTTCCTATCCCAGGTGTTGCTGGTTGGCGACGACATTCTCGACTCGATGCTGAGGGTGGGAGAACTTTCGATGTTCGAGGAGGCCACGAGACATGCGAATAGGATGGGAGAGAGGCAAAGGGCAAGTGGGTTCCGACCAACAAAGGTACCAGTACCACGTCAACAGGCTGCTCGTGGGCGTGAACTCCCGGTGCATGCGAAGAGTGAGGGGAGGATAAGGAGGGGGGCCCCTGGGCCAGTGTTTACAGCACCAAGGGAGATGAATATTGCGGAAGAGGAAGGAGAGGGATAAAGAATTTATTTATTACATATATACACTATGAACTTATTAAATTATTAGCGATGTTTGTGTTTTTTAAAACGTTGAATTAGCTTAAGCTTAAGCTTAAGCTATATATATTATGTCTACGGAGTAAACGGTTTGGTAGATATCCACAAAGTCACCTAACAACCAAAACACAGAGGTATTTCGAATACTGCCAGCAAATGGTACAAGCGCTTGCGAACATGCAAACACCAGTGAAAATGATGATCCAACGATAGGACAACGATGAAGGACCCGTCGGCATCGAGCTGGAAACCAGAAATCCTCCGACAGGACCAGCAAGCACGTTCCCGATGCCTTTGCCAAAGTTAAGCAGGCTAAAGACAATTGGCGCTGCTGTCACATCATCAATGATTGCAGTGCTCATTCTCGCCCAGATAGCAGTATAACCTGCGGCGGAAAACCCATATACAACAGCAAAGACGACTAATACGTACTGGAAAAGTCCGGGCTAATCCCCACATGGTGAGACAGGCAGCAGCTGCAACGACGGTTGACAAGCAAGCCAAAACGTTCAGCGGTACTTTGCGGTCAGACAAGAAGCCGAAGACAAACTGGCCACAGACCTGACAAACGCTCATCAGCGCGAGGAGGAGAGCACCGCTTTTGCTGCTGAGGTTTAAGGACGACGCATATAAGGCGAGGTACAATGAAGGGAAAAAGTACCCGAATCCCTGCAATAGATTTGAAATCGAGTATATCCAGAAGAGGGGGCTCCGGAAGAATGCCCGATTAATTCTGTGCATACTGGCTCGTCCTGAATGTGGCACACGGCCCTTCAAGAGAGGAACCAACGGGCCGGTGAGCAAGGTGAGAGCCGCGGCCACAGCACGAAGTGTTGTTCTGTAACCGTACTTTGCTAACAGAGCTCGCAGGACAAACGGCATTACGGACCCTGAGACGCCGGAGACACCACAGAGAATACCATAGGCCATGCCACGACGTGCGATCCAGTACTCGTTTACCATGCTGAGGATGGGATAGTAGAAGACGAGGAAACCAAGGCCGTAGGCCACATCCTGTGTGAGGATAAGAACTTCCAATGTGGACGCAAAGGATCCAAACACGAGCCCAGCAATGCAAATCGGCCCTGACATGTGTTAGCAATCTACATCTTGACTCCCTAGGAAATTATGAATTCATGATGCATACAGCTAACCCAGATCATCTGGCGCTGCCACCGCTGGTAGCGCTGAATAAAAGGCATGATGACCGGTGCTCCAAGATAACCAAACCCGGAGGCTATGGTACCTTCAATGGAGATATAGCGATTACCAGCAAATTCTAGAACCTTGAAGTAGTATTCTTAGAAGACACCAAATGAGAGAGGGAAGCCTAGGCATAGTTCTATGAGCCATGTCTCGAGAATTCGAGGCATAATGGGAATTTACCCCATAGCAATGCTTCAAACATGAAAGCGGCACAGAGCAACCTCCAAGCAGCAGCCCCTCCATCTACAGGCCCAAGTCCCTGTCCCGCTCGGCTGTCGTAGCGATGCTCTTGCACGTGGCTCAGAAGCAAGAGTCGTAGTCGTGTTTGTGACAGTGCAAGAGGCCGCGATGGTCACCAACTCGGTGCTGCTCATCGCGAATGGGTTTTGAAAAAGAGAGGGAAGGGATGGTGTGAGTTGCCGACCATGGAGCTGAGGTATGGTAGTTATAGTGCAACCACTGGGCCTATTGCTCTTACCGAGGCTGATGGGCCCGGCTTTTGTCGGTTGTCCAACTTCCTTATAGTTACGCCGTTCCTACTGCTTACTTTCAAGTACCATCTCAATTCAAGGAAATTGAATAAATTGTTCAACGGAAATTCTAAATCACTAAAGATATTTTACATCTTCCAATTATCCCGCAGATCAAGAAGCAAAGTTTTCCTTTCTCTTTTCGCCGTGGTATTATTCATAGATCATCGTCATCATCAGCCATAGAACGAACCTGCCGTCCCGCCGGAGCCTGCCCAGCGCGCCGAAGTTCTATCTGTTTATCGTGTTTATGCGGCAATCGTCACAGTCTGCTCGGTGGCTTGGCGAACTGCGTCAATGGCAGGTCGGCGAACGATACCGCCAGTCACGGGGAGCTGAGAGCTGATGCCGGAGAGGAATGTATCGACCTCGCGGGCGCATTGGCGACCCTCGTTGATACCCCAGACGATCAGGGACTGTCCGCGGCGGCAGTCACCAGCAGCGTATACTCCTGGTACGTTGGTTCCATAGTGGCCAGGGTTGGTCTTAACGTTCTTGCGGGCATCACGTTCAATTTCTTCACCAAGGAGACGGTCCTCGGGACCAAGGAAACCCATGGAGAGGAGAACAAGGTCGGCAGGGAAGAACTGCTCGCTCCCTTCGACGGTCTTCATGTCCCATCCGCCAGTGGCACTCTTGGTCCATTCAACGCGGACAGTGTTTATTCCCTTCACACGGCCGCTACCGTCGTCAACGAACTCCTTGGACATGATGCAGAACTCGCGGGGATCCTTGCCCATGTGGGTCTTGACTTCAGAGTGTCCATAGTCGACCCGGTAAATACGGGGCCACTGGGGCCAGGGATTGTCACGGGCACGCTCTGGGGGAGGCTGGGGCAGAAGCTCGAAGTTGACGACAGACTTGGCGCCATGGCGGACAGAGGTACCGATGCAGTCGTTACCGGTATCACCACCTCCAATGACGACAACGTGCTTGTCCTTGGCGGAGATGTAAGAGCCATCGGCCAATTCAGAGTCAAGGAGAGACTTGGTGTTTTTATGCAGGAACTGCATGGCGAAGTGAACTCCATCAAGCTCACGGCCAGGGGCTTTGAGATCACGGGCAACAGTTGCACCAGTAGCAAGGATAACAGCATCGTTGCTCTGGCGAAGGGTCTCCAAGGAATGCTCATCGTCGGGCCCAACAGTGGTGCTGGTGACAAACTTGACACCCTCAGCAGCCATCAGATCAACACGGCGCTGAACAACCTTCTTGTCAAGCTTCATGTTGGGAATTCCGTACATGAGTAGACCACCGATACGGTCGGCACGCTCATAGACCGTCACAGTGTGTCCGGCGCGGTTGAGCTGGTCAGCAGCCGCAAGACCAGCTGGACCGGAACCAATGATGGCAACGGTTTTGCCACTGCGAACAGCAGGGGGACGAGGAACCATCCACCCCATCTCGAAACCACGGTCAATGATCGCACACTCAATGGACTTGATACCAACAGGGTCTTCGTTGATGCCCAAGACACAGGCGCCCTCGCAAGGTGCAGGGCAGACACGGCCGGTAAACTCGGGGAAGTTGTTTGTCATGAGAAGACGGTTAAGGGCATCCTGCCACTGGTTCTGGAAGACAAGTTCGTTCCACTTGGGAATGATGTTGGAGATCGGGCAACCCGTGTCGGACTGGCAGAAAGGAACACCGCAATCCATGCAACGAGCAGACTGATATTTAAGCTCATCCTCAGTGAGGCGATTAGAGAGTTCCGCCCAGTCACGGGTTCGGGTAGCTGGGTTGCGGTACTTCTCGCTGCGGCGGTTGTACTTCATGAAGCCCCGGGTCTTGTCGAGAATAAGTGCCGTTCTCTTCTTCTCGACCTTGGAGTCCGTAACACTGTCTTCAATATCCAAAAGCTCTGTCTTCTTGGAATCAGACGCGGCCGTGGGCTTCTCTTTCTCGGCAGGAGTGCTAGGCAACTGAGGAAGTGTAATTTCAGGCTTCTTCGCGGCAGCAGCCTTGGCGGCTTCTTCCTCAAGGGTACGCTTGTAATCAATGGGCAATACCTTGACGAAGTGAGGAAGAGCACGGGTGAAGTCCAAGAGAACACGAGCAGCTAATTCGGAGCCGGTGTAGTGGTGGTGATCCTCGATCAGGCCACGAAGGAAGGCAATCTCAGCTGGGTCTTCAAGACCAGAGCACTCCACCATCTCCATGTTGACCTTGGAAAGGAAGTCCTGGTTCATATCAAGAATATAGGCAATGCCACCGGACATACCGGCAGCAAAGTTACGACCAGTTGAACCAAGAACAACCACACGACCGCCAGTCATGTATTCACATCCATGGTCACCGACACCTTCAACAACCGCAGTAGCACCAGAGTTACGAACAGCAAAACGCTCAGCGGCGGCACCACGGAAGAAACAAGTACCGCGGGTGGCACCATACAGACAGGTGTTACCGACGATGACGTTCTCCTCCGCTTTGTAGGCAGCGCCGCGCGGTGGGTAGACAATGAGGCGGCCACCCGACAGACCCTTACCGACGTAATCGTTGGCGTCACCCTCAAGTTCCAGTGTAATTCCGGGAGCGAGGTAAGCACCGAAGGACTGACCAGCTGAACCCTTGATATTGGAGTGAATGGTATCTTGGGGAAGCCCCTCGCCGCCGTAGCGACGGCTGACTTGATAAGAAAGAGTGGCACCTAGAGCGCGATCAGTGTTGACGATATCGCACTCAACGCGGCAGGGCAGGCCCTTCTCCAAGGCAAGTTCAGATTCGGCGATGAGTTTGTTGTCAAGGCGAGTGTGGAGGCGGTGGTCCTGCTTTGGTTAGTGACTGAATCTCTATACTTATTCTCGATTTTATTTTACAACTTACCTGCTTCCGTACGTTATATGTGGCGACACCGGGGCGGAGGGAGTGTGCGGGAGTAAGAATGAGTGAAAGATCGATGTTCTCCTGCTTGGGGTTGCTAAGGTCATCCCTAACCTTGAGCAGTTCTGCACGGCCAACCATTTCGTTAATAGTACGGATACCCAACTTGGCCATAATGGCACGCAGCTCGTTGGCAATGTAGTAGAAGAAGTTGATTACGTGCTCAGGCTGACCCTGGAACTTTTTGCGAAGCTCAGGGTCCTGAGTTGCGATACCGACAGGGCACGTGTTGAGGTGACATTTCCTAGAGTAAAATTAGCAACCATGTAAGTAAAGAGAATGGGCCATGGTTCGAACCTCATGTAGATGCATCCCATGGCGATCAACGGAGTAGTAGCGAAGCCAAATTCCTCAGCGCCGAGAAGGCAAGCAACGGCAACATCACGACCGGTACGGATCTGACCATCGGTCTGGACAATGACACGGCCACGGAGGTCGTTAAGCACGAGCGTTTGGTGAGTTTCTGCAAGACCCAACTCCCAGGGAAGACCGGCATATTTGATGCCAGTCCAACGAGAAGCACCAGTACCACCATCGTGACCAGATATTAGGATGTGGTCAGCCTTGGCCTTGGCGACACCAGAGGCCACAATACCGACACCGACCTCGGAGACAAGCTTGACGGAAACACGAGAGCGGGGGTTAGAGCACTTGAGGTCGTAAATGAGCTGCTTCAGATCTTCAATGGAGTAGATGTCGTGGTGAGGAGGAGGCGAGATAAGACCGACCCCAGGGGTGGAGTAACGGGTGTGGGCAATAGGTCCAACGACCTTGTGGCCGGGGAGTTCACCACCCTCTCCAGGCTTAGCACCCTGGGCCATCTTGATCTGAAGTTCATCGGCATCGGCAAGATAGTGAGACGTCACACCAAAGCGACCAGACGCAATTTGCTTGATGGATGAACGCATAGTATCTCCATTCTCCATGCGCTTGCTGCGCTCCGAATCTTCACCACCCTCGCCGGTGTTAGACTTTCCACCAAGGCGGTTCATCGCAACGGCTAGAGTGGAGTGGGACTCCATCGAGATGGAACCGTAAGACATGGCACCGGTCACGAAGCGGCGAACAATCTCAGTCCAGGGCTCGACCTGGTCGATAGGGATGGGAGTCCGCTGCTCGAAGTCAAATTCAAGCATACCACGGAGAGTACAGTTCTTAATCTGCTCGTGTGCAGCCTTGGCGTATGCTTCATACGACTTATCGTTCTTCGTGCGCACCGCGTCCTGAACGTTGGCAATGCTGACGGGATCGTTGATGTGGTCCTCGCCACCGTCACGCCAGTGGTACTCACCCGACTCGGTAAGACCGGGGATATCAATGATGGATCGAGAAGGGTAACCGCGCTCGTGGATAGCGAATGCATCCTGAGCGATAAGCTCAAAGGTCATACCGCGAATACGGCTTGCAGTTCCAGCAAAGCAGCGGTCGATAACGCTGTCATCGATACCGAGCGCTTCGAAAATCTGAGCGCCCTTGTAGGAGGCCAGAGTTGAGATGCCCATCTTGCTCATGACCTTTAGAATACCGCCGTCACAGGAAGCTTTGTAGTTTTCGATGGCCTTTTCATCGGAAAGTTCCTTACGAATCAGGTTCTCTCGGTTCATCTTGAGGATGCACTCCATAGCCAGGTAAGGGTTGATACCGTCAGCACCATAACCGACGAGAACGCACATGTGGTGGACCTCACGAGCTTCCGCAGTTTCGACGATCAACGCAGCAAGAGATCTCCACTTGTTGCGGACGAGGTGATGGTGGACGAGACCTGTGGCCAGAAGAGCAGACACGGGAACTCTGTCAGCAGATGTAGCACGGTCAGAAAGGATGAGGACTTTGTCTTCGTTTTGGATGGCCTCCGTGGCAGCATCGCAAATACGGTCAAGGGCCTCGATGTATCCGGGGACACCCTTCTTCTTCTCGAAGGTGATGTCAATGAGCTTTACAGTCCAGTCCTTGTGGACGCTGTTGATGTTCTTTAGAGAATTGAACTCGGGGATGGTCAAAATGGGAGAGGGAAGCAGCATGCGGCGGCACTGCGATGGATCCATTGCTAGCAGGTTACCCTGAGGACCAACGTAACACTCCAGAGACATGACAACGGCTTCACGGATAGGGTCAATCGGGGGATTGGTGACCTGAGCGAAGAGTTGACGGAAGTATTCGTACAGAAGGCGCGGTTGTTTCGCAATACAGGCGAGCGGAGCATCGTTACCCATGGAGCCGAGAGCTTCCTTGGAATCAGCACCCATAGGGCCGAGGAGAAGAGTGACCTGTTCGAAAGAGTATCCGAAAGCCTTGAGACGAGGGTCATTTTGAATGGTGTGGTTATCGAGGTCGTGGCGGATGTCCACGTTGCGCTCAATCAGATTCTCAGTGATAGCAGGCAGTTTAACGAGTTCCTTGTTCAACCAGCCGCTGAAGTCCTGGCGGTGGGAGACGGTGTACTTGAGTTCGGAGTCATCAATGATACGGCCAGCAACTGTGTCAACCAAAAGCATTTTTCCGGGCTGCAGACGACCCTTCTGGATAACACGCTCCTGGTCAATATCGACGGCACCAACTTCGGACGCGCAGATAATGCGGTCATCGTCAGTCACGTAGAATCGGCAAGGGCGCAGGCCGTTGCGGTCCAGGTTGGCGCCACAATAACGCCCATCCGAGAAGGTGAAGAGAGCTGGGCCGTCCCAGGGTTCCATCTGGCAAGCAGCCCACTCGTAGAAAGAAGCCTTAGCGGGGTCCATGGCTGGGTTGTCCTGCCATGCCTCGGGAATCATGATCATAACGGCTTCGGGTAGAGAAAGAACGCCATTGATCATCAGAAGTTCCAGAACGTTATCAAAGGCGGCAGAGTCAGATCCACCATCTTCAACAATGGGAAGTAGAGACTCAAGCTCTTCGCCGAAAATATCGGACTTCAGCAGACCCTCACGGGCACGCATCCAATTTTTGTTTCCTCGCAAGGTGTTAATTTCACCGTTGTGAGCAGCCCAGCGCAGAGGCTGTGCGCGGTCCCAAGAGGGGAATGTGTTGGTAGAGAAACGAGAGTGGACAAGAGCAAAGTGGCCCTCATAATCGACGTTCACCAGATCGTGGTAGTACTGGTATACTTGAATAGGAGCGAGCTGACCCTTGTACACAATGTTCCGGTTGCTGAGAGAGCACAGGTAGAACCAATTGGCAAGGCCAAGGATGTGCGTAGCGCGCTTTCGCAGGACGTAAAGCTGGAGCTCGAAAGTCTTTGCGTCAAACTTCTCCGGATCAGTGATCTCGGGCTTGCTACCTTCGCCGTAGGCAGATTTCAGCACTACGAAAGGTTGCAGAATAGTAGGCTCCCGAGACAGAGCTGCAGGGCCAAGGATAGTGGAATCGCGAGGAACTTCACGCCATCCTAGTACACGCAGTCCTAGGGTTGTGGCAATTTCCTCGAATTGTTTGATGGAATCTTTCAGAGACTCTTCATCAGGCTTGAAGAAGAGGTTACCGGCGGCATACTGGCCAAGTGGTGGGAGATCCACTCCAACTTCACGAGCAAAGTTTTTGATGAAGAACTTGTGAGGGATACTAGTCATTACACCAGCACCATCACCGTCTCGAGCGTCCGAACCGACTGCACCTCTGTGCGTCATGTTACAGAGCAGATTCCGGGCTATCGAGATAAAAGACGTATCGTGAGTAAAGGCAATCCCAAGATTTCGAATTTTAGGAACTCACCATCGCTGACAATCTTGTGACTAGCCCTGCCTTTAATATTACTGTACAGTAGAGAAGGTGTTAGAGTATGATATATTGCTTTCTGGTAATGGCGATAGGGCCCATCGACTTACGCAGCAAAGCCTACACCGCAAGCATCCTTTTCATATTCGGGGTCATAGAGACCTTGCCGCTCGGGCAAAGTGTTAGCCCAGCCATATCCCTTCTTTGGCTGGTACTCCGAATACTCATTCGGCTTCTGCTCCTCAACTATAGTTTGGCCATAGATTTCCTCCAAGTTCAGACCCATTCTTCCGCCGGTGGCCGACAGAGAATGGAATTACAGAAACCGGGGGAGTGGTGATGTGTGTTGGGTCGGCCGCCGCTGTTAGATTTGGGCGGGGCTGAAGTTGTGATGTATAGATAAGGCGTAGTATGTCGTCGATGGCGGAGCGTGGGCAATGGAGGTACAATCGCAATGGTACTTTGCCCGACTTCTGGCTCCGGGGACGATAAAAAAAAAAGTAGAAAGGAGAGGAGAAAGAGAAAGAAGAGGAGGGGGAAACCAGAAATAAGAGGAGTGAGGGGGAATGGGGGGGTGCGTCGCAGAAAAAAAAAGTTATTGGGCGGGAGGAGGACAGACGGGAGGCAAGAGGCCCGGGGAATTCACTTGGGACGCTCCGATACGGGCTAAGCCTGGGTATTGTACGTATGTATGGCGCGGTACAGCAGACGAGGGAGGATACTTCGATCGTGAGATCACGGACTGAGGGACAGGAGCCCAATTCGGGAAAACTATTGTGGTGGAGATCGACGACAAGGCATTCCAGCGTGGCGAATTGCCGTTTGCTTATACATATCCTTCAGCCTAGGAGACTCGCAGTCGTCTCCGGGACAGATGAAAAGAAATAAGATAAGCTGGCTTTTCAATTATCACGCACCGGCAAGACCCTACTTTACTACTATTCGGGGGCAGATTTCGCCCTTAACTGATAGATACAACGACAGAGCGTTTTCGGCGGCTTCCGCTCCTGGCTAGAAAATGTCCGCCGCAGCACTTTGGTTTGGACTTTGGAGTACTTCTGGGGTCTCAGGAACTCGGCTCAACTTCACATGTAAACCCGGTCGTCAAAATCTAGGGCAGTCTGTTATACGACGTCCCATCGCCAACGCGGAAACTCCAATTCAATTTCATAAACGAATCCCCAGCTAACATCGCTAACGTCCACGCTTGCCGCTAAACTCGTTCCCCCAGGACAGCACTGTCTGCGAGACTGCGACTCTGCATGCATCGGGATGGGGGCTGGTGGACTCCGGGACGCGTTCGAAAGTCGGGGAGCAGGTCAGAGATAAGGGAGCAGCAGCCAATCAGCGCATTGCCTTTTCAACCCTTTAACCAAGAAGATTAGGTTTCTGCTACGTCAAGATCCAAGCTGGTGGGGCCAGAAAAGCAAAGCAACGGGCACTTGGGACGCTAGTCAAACAAGCTGGTATTGGTATTTCAGTCTATTTTACACACTTCCCGGCAGCCGCCAGTCTCGTCTCTGAGTTGTCATCCAGCGTGCCTCAAATGCAGCGCCCAAGCAATTAAGAGTGGGCTCAGAAATCTCATAGCGCAATTCCGGAATGTCGATGTCATAGAAACCTCGTCTGAGAAGACAGTTCCGTTAACACCCGGTGTAGACGATACTCAGTTTCCTGCGGTCAGAGTTCCGAGGTCCCCATCGACCCAGGCAACCTTAAACGCTGCAAACTCGTGGCCCAGCCATTCGCCGACCGCGGATTTCAGAAGGTCGAAAAAGAAGGAACGAAGAATTGCTGCACGTCCCGAATCGAGGGGGAAATGAAAATCAGTTCGAACAGATCAACAAATGGTATGACCATTATGCTGATTGTGGTCTCCATGATTGGCGGGCCTTTCCAACTTCTCATTCGTTTCAGTCATCAGTCCATCTGTCCCAGGTGCAAATCATTGTTGACTCGGATAATAATCCTTGAAGGCGACGTCGACGTTGGTCCCCTTCAGCCAGGAGCAATGAGTCAAAGGCTTTCTAAACTTGCCACCTCAAAGGATTCAAGTTTCCGTCTTTGCAGCAGCAGCATAATTAATTAATGTGGGTACTTTCTGTACTTGCACTCTGTCTGGCACGTAACAGTCCAGAGGAAAGAAAGAGGCGCTAGATAGTGCGTCAACAAATGCTACTCAGTACTATATCCTACGATGCAAGGCTAGCTGCTCTCGCGTCGTAGTCAGCATGCTCATGCTTTCCTCTTTCCCTCTCTAACGAGATCGAAGGATCCAGCTAGATGGATAATTGGGCACTATAATGGTGGGGCGGTGCAAGGATGCAGTGCTTATTCCACATTTAATCAACATGCACAGAGTCTGGAAATGTCTGGAAATGTGCACATGGCCAAGTGTTCAAAGTTCACCCCGGAAGACCCCCAATCAGCCTCTGCTGAAAACTGCAGATGGCATCGATGAAGAAAAGCAAGCATGGCGTATTATTGAACGATGGCTCTTGGCTGACAATTTGCCCTGGAATCAGCAAGGAGTCAAGTGGTGCCAAGGTCCTAACCACAGCGTAACAGAAATCATTGAGATTGGTGGTGTTTGATGGAGAACTACAATGTACGACCTTACAAAACAGCGAAATGGACACAGTTGGCTACCTAATAACATTCGGAACGTCGGGAAAAGAAAGCAGAGAGCTGCTGCTCGTCTTTCGCAGCACGGGAGGAACTGGCCTGCGTACGCGGCCGGTAAGAACTAAGAAGCCCTGGGCGAAGAGTTAGTGGCATGAGCCACCAAAAGTTGCATTGGGCACTGAATGGTCTCAGGGCCCGTCGGGAAAAGTGCAAGATTTCCGCTAACAAAAGGACTTGCATTATTCCCCACGCCCAAATGCATGATGTCGGTCGATCAGCGGTAAATCCAGCGGTACTAGCGCGTACACAGCTTGATCAGCATATGTATTTTTGGCAGGGCCGGATTGGTGAATGACTGGCACGGAGCGGCGGTCCAACGCTCGCTGACCACCTTCACTGTCCGCTGCAGAGTGAAACTTCCGACAACGGCCAAGCTAGCACTATCCCCTTTCGGACCGGGGCACTCCCTTTCCTCCTCCCTCCAAAGTCCAAACCCTCCCCTTCCTCTGTCCACTGTTACACGGCCAACTTCCCCTCTTTTCCTCCCCCGAAATCGGGGACACCGAGCCGCACCTTGCCATACAATGATAACATGCTGATTGGCTCGTTGGTGTTTCCCCAGCACATCCGTTCAAGTCATCGATGCTTCGGAGACTGGGACTCGCTGCTGTTGGCTCAGGGACTCAAAGATAAATCAACAGGTGCCCATTCGAGGATGTTTTCATCTCCAGAGGATAGTATCTACCTAGATGTATGAGAAGAATCAATTTACTTCTGCCCTTCGAGGTTCCTTCCTTCATCTGCCGTTGACCTTGCGTGCCACGATGGAAGCCGTTGACTGTCTTCCCCGGAGAGTTGGGCTCCTGGCGTGGCTGGCCCCGGCCAATGGGCGGCCTCGAAAAAAGCTCGGGATAACGATGTGATTCTTGTAAACCGTAACGTACGAAAATCAGAGTTGCCACGAACTGTTACCGGAAACTTGGACAGAACCTCGTCTCGTCCACGGGTTGTTCGGCCTGAACCTTGTTCCAGATGAGAGCTCTGCTGATAAGGACTTGGAGAAAGGTGATGATAATTTGAATACATAAAACAATTCATTTCCAATCCCCCCGTGCTGGCTGGTGTGTTCCCATCTGACTGGGCAACCTCCTACTGCCCCGAGGAGGAGCACCTTGCCCCAGGTCATGGATCTATTATTGTTTTGCGCCCAAATACATCCAACGTGATTGGATCCCATTGTTGTTACCCCATATCTTCGGTTTCTCCCCACGGAACACACTGCTACGGGCCTGCGCTCACCGAAAGCGGCACATTTCGAGGACAGCAGCTCCCACGCACCAACTCTGCTTGCTTGGTATATTGATTGCGTGGGGCCACCACAAGCATTGATCATGACCAGTTCACAATAAAAATCAGGTGATTCGCAACTAAGGAACATCATGGTACATCATGGGTCCACGAAGCGAAATCGCTCTGTCCGATCACTCTCTATTCCGCGGCATGTCGAAAAATCCCGATGAAACTGCAACACATCTGCTGAACCCTCACATGACTGCCCTGGGCGGAGATGCCAATACCTCCCCACTCCCGGATTCACCCGATTCCTCCTCTTTGGTCTTGCCCTCTTTGGGTTCACCGGCCGTGTCTTTGCTAGTGGAGTGGGAGACTGCAATACCCCGGAGAAAACCGGAAGTCAAACAATTGGCAGATTACCGCAGTTTGGCGTTGGCGTTGTTTCAAGCAGGAAATACGCCCGCCGGTGTTCACTCCAATAATGCGACGGCCATTATTCAAATGATCATTATTATTACGGGTCTCCTGCAATGGGCCGTTCACTGCTGGTCCAGTCCTGACCCAAAATGAATGAATCGTCTAACCGAAGGGGAGGATGATCCTGAACGTAGTCTTGCCTTCGGTCTGCAGACGCCTACTGTCTACCTATACCCAAACTCGGAATACTATCTCCCTGCTCCCAAGCGCAGCCCACCTCAATCTCACCTGCGCATCTCATGTCCCTTGATTCCCTTCGAGCTTTCAATGTGCTCTGTGCGGTCGCAGGTTCATCTAAGATGAGTTCGCCTGGGAGGGGCGGGCATATTTTCCTCGAGTATGAGATCCTCTGGAAAAAATGATTTCAAGAATCTATTCATTCACCACGACATGACCCCTGCTAGTCACATTAGTTGGTATCTAGCTTCAAAAGGACACTCCCCCGAAATGGAACCAGCGCACGCTACTCTTGGGCTCTTTGTTCTTCGTCTGTGTTCCAGACTGGAAGGAAGACATGACTGGAACTTACCTGAGTCGGCGACCAATTTTATCCACAACGACATTTCGCAAGGCGAGACTGTATGTGGGAATATTAATTGAACGTGAAGTTCTTGCCCAATGACTTTGACCAACGAACCCAGCCTCAGTGTTCAAAGATCTGCCTTTTCAGGCAAAGCAATTTTAAGAAAATATGGCAAAATCCAATACAGAAGGCATGCATCCACTATTTGGGGTAAGTAATGATAAGAGAGCATTGTCTATGACACGCCCGTAGAAAATGTACGAGAATGCCAGGTGGCAGAGTGCTTTACGCGCTACGATGACATTTGGAGTATTGGTAAAGTGAGCCCATATAATCGAGGAAATATCCTAATATTTATCCATATGATTCCTTCACATATCAGACTCAATCCTTTTCTCCGTAGATGGTGTTAAACCAGAAGATGTTGACTCTGTAGTTAGGGCTGCTTTCCCCGCGCTGGGGCGAGCTTGAGCAACGCTTAAACTTAATTCTGGGCGACTCGTGGATCCATCTTTGTTTTTCTCCCCTCATCAAAGTCCACTGCGTCGTTACTTGCAGGCTACTCACGGTTGGTTTGTCCTGTAGATTATTGAAGATCTTTTCTTTCTTTTTTTTTTTTTCCAGCCAGGCCTTTCTATCTAATTATCATTTGGTGTTTTCCTGGGTATCCGCGTGGGCTTGCGCCTGAGGTTCGACGAAGTGTTTTGATTGCTGGTTGGGCAACTTGTTGCTCCAGCAAGTCAAACCAGAGACTTGCAGATTGAAGCAGAACATACGGACATATTTAAAGGAGAGGGATTGAGCTCACTGCCCATCCCATTTACACGCCGAGCTACCTCTGAGGGCTAGGAGCTTCCACAACAATGCTCTCGCTCCCGCTCTTCACACCGCGCGACGTATGTGCACCACCTCCCCAAGTCTCTCGGCCATAAATTACACAATTGAGCAATCAAACCTAACATAAATCAAAAGTCGCACGACCTGTGGTTCGCCCCGCGAACAACCTCCTTCTCTCAGTCCACCGAACCCCCTTCATCCTCCGCCTCCGCCTCCGCCTCCGCAAGCCAGGCCCAAGCCGCCCGCCGCCATGGAACAGCACAGTACCGCGCCGGCGGAAGCTCAGCAGCACACGGCGGCGCGAGTGCGCTCGCAAACACGAGCGATACGCTTGCGACGCTCATCTTAGAAGAACGGGCCTTGCGCGCGCGCAAGAATAATATCGCGTCGTTTGGGTGCTCGTGGATTAAACCGGCGGGGTGTCCGAAGACGATGCTAGGAATGAAAGAAGAGGAGGCTGAGAGAGAGGAGGCTATGGCTGCCGCTGATGCGGAATTTGCTGCTGCGGCTGCAGCTGCCGCCGCCGCGGCGGGTGGAGAGGGTGAAGAGGGGATGGAGGAAGAGGAAGAAACAGGGATGGAGAGAGATTTGGATGCGGAAATTCCGGATGCGGATGGTGATGAGGATGGTGACGGCGACGATGGGCTAGTAGAGGATGGAGAGGAGGGATTGGAGGAGGATGAAGACGTTGATGAGGAAGGGTATATGGAGCGGGATTTGGACGACGAGGTGCCCGAGGCATTCGCGGATTACGACGATGATGAAGAGGATGAGGGCGATTTTGATAACCAGCCTGATTTGGACGATGACATTCCTAGCGCTGACGAGGGCATGGAGGGTATAAGTGAGCTTGAGGAGGGAGGGGAGGGGCGGGACCTAGACGACGATATTCCGGAAGCTGAGGCAGGCGAGGAAGACGAATGGCAACACACGGATACAGACGCTGAGTTCGACGATGAAGAGGACGAAGTCAGTTTCTCGCAGCATCCGTTCCGCACCAGCACAGCAAGCAGCACGCGGGGCTTACCGCGGGCACCGCCGCAACGAGAGCGCGAAACAGAAGCACAACGACGCTTCCTCCAGCGCTGGAGCGGCGGCGGCGACGCCTTCGATACGAGTAGCATGAGCACAAGTATGTTGGTCGACGAGTTTGATCAAGAACACGACCGGGACCGAGACCGAGACCATGGGCGTGATCTCCGCGCATCTCTGGCAAGCCAAACAAGTCGGCGAAGCTCCGGCAATGCCAGTGTCTTTGGCCGGTTTCCAAGACGTCGAGGACGCACAGGGATGCCGATGCCGAGGGATAGCCTCGAGTTCTAAGGCACACCTTCCACTATCTATCCGCACCGACTTGTCGATATCAAGGGCTACGCCAACCAATAATTTTTGGTCTGCTAGCTTTCTGCCCCGACTATGGGCAGCTGTATTTGTTATGCTATACCTACTATGCGAGTAATAGAGGCGTTTGGTGAATTGATTATGGCTCTGCCACATTTCTCAGGCTAGATGCATGCATGAATGAATGGGGGCTTTTTGCATTGTTATACTACTAGGTAATTAATTATGAATAGATAGTTTGTACAAGGTTAGCTCTGCTTCTGTTGGGAGTTTGTGCTATTACACTAATGATTATGGTTTGGCAGTATTAGCCTTGAATCCTAGCAATAAGACATGTATTTGCAGCATTTTACATGCGTTCCATCATTTGCTTGCCATATAAGTTACATATATGCTTCGGGTAAGTGATTAAGAGGAGTTGATTGTTTCTATATCCTAACAGACCCGCCAACCGGAACCGATAACACTATCGTCTATCAAATACAAAGAATAAAAAGCTGTCGTGATTCCAGACAGCCTGATGAATATAAAGAAAATAAACGTGCTATTAAACTCCATATACCGTATATCGCTTTCCTTAGGTCTTATATTTTCGGTGAGGTTGGTTTGTTTATACGACCTGGCCAAAGGCAGGAATCAACGTCTGAGCCAGCCAGAAGCTGAAAACGAGCTTGGGTCCGGTCATCAGAAGCTTGGGCGTCAGACCCTTGAAGAAAGAGGTGACACCTTCGTTCTTCATCATGTTAGAGACGATACGGAAGCCAGATTCGGGGTTCTCGAAGTTGCGGTTTTGAATGCGGGTCTTGATCACGTCAAGGGGAGCCGAAACGACAAGAGATGCGCTAGCACCGCAGACGGAGGCGACGAAGTTCTGAGACCACGAGGCTTTGTTGTAGTCCTGCAGAGAGTAGATGTATTCCTTGGCGAAAGCAGATCCACCAAAAAGCTGCCATAGCCAGTCAGTCTCGAATCCCAGTAGCAAAGTGGTTAGAGAAACATACAGCGAATGATCCAGGGGCGTTTCGAGCAGCAGTCCAGCCAGCGCCACGGTAAAGTCCCATGCCCTCGTCGGAGATAATCTTGAAGAGGCCACGGCCACGGAAGGCTTCGGGGTTTGTCTGACGCTTGATCTTCAGAACGTCAAGAGGAAGCAGGACGATTTCACCAATGCCAATCAAACTAAGTATACAGTTAGCACCAGATCAAGAACACCGCATCCTCAACACACGAACCTTCCAGCCGTTGCGTGCATGATAGCCTTTCCGGTGCCCTTTCCGAAAGCCTTGTCGAAATCACCACCGTAGTGCTGCGCCAAATAATCGCGAGCGAACGGCTGACCGCCATACTTGTAGATACGTTGGAGGACCTGAGTCATTTGTGAGCCAATGAAAATTATGGCCATTATTTCTTGTACCAACCTTGTAACCAGCGGCATAACCCAGACCGGGGAAGAGAGAGGTGAACTTGCGGCCCACAGAGGCGGTGGCGTACTCCTTGAACACGACTTGGTTGAAGCCACTGGCGGACGTAATCTAGGAGACAATCGCGTCAGTTTATTGAATATCTTCAACTGTGTGGGAAAGCGAGCTTACTCGGGTCTGGTTGCTCATCAAACGCTTTGCCGTAGTATCAACCTTTCAACTCAGTTAGCATCATGAAAGACGGTGTTTGTGACGGAGCGGAATGGCTCAGAGTCGAGTCATCGTACAGGGTGGAAGACGAGGAGTTCCGCAATACCAGCGGTCCCTGGTGGCTGTTAGTCTTGATCTCACTCCTGATTGAAGTAATGGCGCGCATACCAGATCCAAGCAGACGGGCAGTGGCAGATTCCTTCTTGACATCCGAGGATGCGGAACCGTGAGCAGCTGCAGGAGACATTTTGATTGTGTTTTATGGGTGTCGTATGACCGAATTGTTTGATATTTTTGTTCTCACAGAGAGATGAAAGGCAGTAGATGCGAGAAGAGAATGAAGAAAAAAAAATGAATCACCAAGAAGAGAAAGAAGTCCCAACCCGAGAACCGTGAAAGCAAAATTGGACGTCGACGAAGGAGAAAAAGCGCAAGCACAGGCCGGAGACGAGAAACAGAGCGAGATCGCAGTCCCGACGGCACTTTTTTCTGCGCCGAATCGGAAAGCTTTGGGGCCTAGTTGCGCTAGTCCCTTTTGGTTACACAGGGCCCACTCGGAAGCCGCTGAGATAAGCCGCTTCTATGAAGAAAGTGAAGGTCGATATAGTCGATAAGTCAGTCGTACATCCCGTGTATTCGATGCTCTACTTCCTTTACGTTCTCTTCAAAGTTACTCCTGACTCTACATGAATAACAAGTTCGGTAAATATGATTCCATTCTAGTGACGGCCTTCCAAGCCTTGCTTTAGCGACCAAACCTAGGATTACAGCGTCATTCCAGAACGATCGCAATGTGGAAAACAATTGCATCAAACGTCGTGCCATTTGCTCGTCAAAAATTGAAAAAGAAAATTCCCAAGAAGTCCATTTAAAATCAGCAATAAAAAACTCCTGTGACAACGCCCGCTATATGGAGCCACCGCGGGTGCTAATTGCCTCATCCCAGGGCCGACCCAGCTGACAATCGGAGCTGAAGCTGGATCTTGCAAAACGAGATATTTTGACGGTGGGGACAATCAAGTGAGATGATACAACGGTGCTCCAAGTTTAGCAGTCTCCGAATGTGTTCTCGCCGGAGTATCTAATAAATAGTCAGCAACCGCCGAAATGTATCCAGCTGGCTTGGGGTAATAACGTACGTGATGTATAGGAAACCGTCTTCATCCTTGTGCTCTTCGTAGATGCTGCTCATCAGAGCAGCCGTTGGGGGTAATACCTCATCAACGAAGATGAATATGGCCTTTTCGGGAGACAGCTTGATACGCTTCCGGATGACGTAGACAAACTGGCCAACGGTGAGGTCTGCAGGTACCAGGTACTTCTTCTTGTCGATGGTCGCAATATCTGACTTTTCAACCTTTTCGCAGATCACCTGGAGGGTAGGTTAGCCATATTAGCATCTTGAAGAGGCGGTGAGCAAAGCTCCCAAGGTTCATCATGAAGAATAACATGAAGAAGCTGAGGATATTTTGTTAACATTAAGAAAAATAAGTAAGAACATACCGGGATACGGTCAGCATATTTCGCTCGAATACGCTCGGCTTCAGCCTTGCGCTTCTCGTAGGGGTGCTCGTCCTTGAACTTGGAACGCATGGTTGGTAGTTGGAGAACGGGATATGGATACGGAAATGAAGCTCAGCTGGATGAGCTGAGAAAAAGACTGTATAAGTGTTGCAAATGGATGGGATATGGCTGCAGCGGTTATGGAGTTGATGAAAGCAAGATGGAGGTAAGAAGGAGGGATGGATGACTGGAGGAGAGAGATGTAGGTGACAAGCCCCGCGTCATGTTACTAAGGATGGCTGATAAGGCGTTGGGGCCGGAGGCGGTGAAGCCCCACACGTGAGTCACTGTCATGTGCCGCCTGTAGTCAGATGGAAAGGTATTCACGTCACTCAGTCACTTACACATGAATAATTGAGACCTTAGAGTTTTACCTTATTCACAAACATGTAATAGACAGCCTCAGTGACCGGAGCCTGGTGATGTTTGACGATGTGGACCTGTCCACAGTGCTACGGCTTGAGCCTCCACTTGATCCGCGGCTAGAGGAGCCTGTTCCAGACTGCAGTGCCAGAAGTACACCAACAAGTACCTTACAGAGTCATCATCCTTCTGGACGAGTCACTTGAAACATCGGGTTTATCTCTCGAATCTGACTCACTTCCAAGCCTCATTCTGCAGCTCATCAGCCCCTCCAGAATCACTCGCATGAATATTCTTTGGTGCAAACACTGCAAACATGGTTTTACAAAACAATGCAAACTCGGCCGGCACGGACTCTCGAGGTGGTCCCATCCGCGGATGAACCAGCAACTTTTCGACCCTCTCTGTTGCGACCTGGGGTGGTGCCATTGCCGGAAGGATAGTAAACGAGGACCACCTGATATCTCGGCATACCAGCCGATACTTTTCATATACTCCAAAAATGGCCCTACCCCGACCATATAGCATGCCTCTTCGCAGGTCGCTCCACCAGATTTCAGCTCAAGCCTATCGCAAACCGAATAACTTCCAAGGGACAGTCCGCAGGTTTTATTCAGAGCAAAAACAACACAAGAAGGAGTCCTTTACTGTTTGGCGCCCTTACCTACGATTGGCCGTCGGTGTCCCATTCGTTGGGGCTCTCATTTACTCCATGGTAGTACTCTTGACTCGCACAGATACTCCTTGCAGTTCGCTAACTGTATGATGTAGATGACAGGCGAAGTGACCGATCTTGACTCTCCATCGATTGTGGAAATTGATGAGACCCTGAAGAAGCAAGCCACCATCAGCGAGACCTCACCAATGCGGTTGCGCATGGAAAAGCTGATTAAAGATCATCAACAGAAAATTGCAGAAGAGCTTAGCCGGATAGATGGGAAGCAATTCAAAGCAGACAGCTGGACTCGACCAAATGGAGGCGGCGGTATATCCTGCATCCTGCAGGATGGAAATGTCTTCGAAAAAGCTGGAGTCAATGTCTCTGTCGTTTACGGACAGCTACCCCGCGCAGCGATCGAGAAGATGCGCGCAGACCACAAGTCTTTTGTGGGCACTGACGTGGACTCTTTGGACTTCTTTGCTGCTGGGCTGTCTCTGGTTGTGCACCCTCATAATCCCATGGCGCCAACAGTTCACTTCAACTACCGCTACTTTGAGACATCGGACCCGAAAGATCCTATAAACGGCGACAAGAACTGGTGGTTTGGCGGCGGCTCAGATCTCACACCAAGCTACCTCTTCCCGGAGGACGCCAAACACTTCCATCAAACTATCAAGGACGCCTGTGACCGACACGATGCGACCTACTACCCCAAGTTCAAAGAATGGTGCGACAAGTACTTCTACATCCCCCACCGCCGGGAATGCCGCGGTGTAGGCGGCATATTCTTCGACGATCTCGACGCCAACTTTCTCGAGAGCACCTCTCACTCATCACAAAACCCACAGGAGACCCTCTTCTCATTTGTTTCCGACGGTCTCGCCTCATTCCTCCCGTCTTACGTCCCGATCATCGAACGCCGCAAGGATATGCCCTTCACCGAAGCTCAGAAGCAATGGCAGCAACTCAGACGCGGCCGCTACGTCGAATTTAATCTCGTGTACGACCGCGGTACAAGCTTCGGGCTAAGAACCCCTAGTGCCCGCATCGAAAGCATCCTCATGAGTCTCCCGCGGACCGCATCCTGGGCCTACATGGATCCCGTGTCGGGCACCCGGACCGAAACGCAGGTGGAGGATGAGGAGACACTCGGTGAGGACAAGGCTGCTGAGAAGGAGATAATGGATGTCTTAAGACATCCCCGCCAGTGGGTTTAACATGTGATGTTGCTCGGGCTAAACTCACACATGAAAATTATATATGTACCATATCCAACACATTGTATATTCTGCATTATTTTATTGTGCATCGTTCCTTGTTCATTTGCGAACTATATCAGACTATATGGACCCTTGTCCGATCTAGACAGATCTGCTATGCAACATCGCAAGATCGTACCTTTGGTGTATATCACGTGAACTGCATTTCAACTAGTATGGAATTTCTTGGAACTTCCCACTCCGAGCAAACACGCACATACAGAGTACAGACAACGTCAGCAAAAAGGTGGGATTACCCTAATCTACTACCCAATTGAACCATATTCCGCCTGAATTTTATTCATACTTTCCTTCAACCCAGTTATTTACCCGTCCAATAATATTTATTTGGAGTCTCCCACAGCCGCACCCTTCACATACATCCATACGTAAACCACGTACAATGCCAGTCTACCTGATCTCGAAGTAAGTTATTTCTTCTCGATTCCTTATGTTTCCCCTTCCCCCAACCCATACACAAACCCAACCAGTCCAGACTCCGTTCCATCCCATCCCTTACCTCATCCAACTTCATCTAACCACTCCCTCGGGGTCCGCAAACACAGAGCTGCAGACCCGCTCTTCGCGTTGGCAATCGGCTCATCAGCGGCGCTGCTTCGCATTAAACGCGAAGAAAAGGAGAAGAATCCAGACTCTGCAGCAGAGATTGGATATGGAACTGTTCTGGGGACTGGTGGTGAGAGACTAAAGAGATGGTGGAATGGGGAGTTTGATGGTTCTGTTCCCGGTGATGCTGCTAATATTGCTCCAAAACAGTGATTATTCTGTTTTTGCTGCAGTTCTGATGTAATTTATGTTATGGTTGCTTTTTTCGCTTCGGTTGGGTTCGTTTTGAGTTAAGGTTAAGTGTCTTGTATATAAGAATCATCTGATAAACTCTACGGAAATTTAAAGTCTCTACTGGTAAAGGAAAGCTTTTGAAGTATTAAAGTCTTCATTCATTGGTACCGGAACTTTTTTTTTCCCTCCCAATCTGCAGTTCATCATGTATCAAAACTAAAATCTATGCTGTCATGCGCAAATGGATCCCCATAATCTCGTAACATAGGAAAAAACGCATAAGAATTAAGACAAGGAAACGTTAGAAATAAAACACACATTAGACGCCTGAAAAAGAGAAGAAACCCAACCAAGTGCTTTCAAAGCATTTAGTCAAGGTCGTCGTTCTCCTCGACTTCACCGTCAGCGCGGGTGGCACCGCCGCCAGGGGCAGCACCAGCACCAGGGGGAGCACCACCAGGAGCACCACCGGCAGCAGCGTAGGCAGCAGAGATGATGGGGTTGGCAACACCCTCAAGCTCCTTCTGCTGGGACTCGTACTCGTCCTTCTCGGCGGTCTGGTTGGTGTCGAGCCAGCCGATGACCTCGTCGACCTTGTCGCTGACCTTCTTCTTGTCATCCTCGCTGATCTGGAGCTGACCCTCACCGATGGTGTTCTTGAGGGAGTAGGCGTAGGACTCGAGACCGTTCTTGGCCTGGATACGGGCAGCCTCTGCCTCATCCTCAGCCTTGTACTTCTCGGCATCAGCAAGCATGCGCTCGATGTCCTCCTTGGACAGACGGCCCTTGTCGTTGGTGATGGTGATCTTGTTGGTCTTTCCGGTACCCTTCTCGATGGCAGAAACGTTCATGATACCGTTGGCATCAAGATCGAAGGTAACCTCAATCTGAGGAACACCACGAGGAGCAGGGGGGATACCGGTAAGTTCGAACTTGCCGAGCAGGTTGTTGTCCTTGGTGCGGGCACGCTCACCCTCGTAGACCTGGATCAACACACCGGGCTGGTTGTCGGAATAGGTGGAGAAGGTCTCGGACTTCTTGGTGGGAATAGTGGTGTTACGCTTAACAAGAGCAGTCATGACACCACCAGCGGTCTCGATACCGACGGACAGAGGGGCAACATCGAGAAGCAGAATCTCGTTGGTGGACTTGGAAGAAGTGTCACCGGACAAGATGGCAGCCTGGACGGCAGCACCGTAGGCAACGGCCTCATCGGGGTTGATGGACTTGTTGGGCTCCTTGTTGAAGTAGTCGGAGACAAGACGCTGGATCTTGGGGATACGGGTGGAACCACCGACGAGGACAATCTCGTGGACGGAGGACTTGTCGATCTTGGCGTCACGGAGGACACGCTCGACGGGCTCCATGGTGGAGCGGAAGAGGTCCTGGCAAAGTTCCTCGAAACGGGCACGGGTGATGGAGGTATAGAAGTCAACACCCTCGAAGAGAGAGTCGATCTCAATGGAGGTCTGAGCAGCAGAAGAGAGAGTGCGCTTGGCACGCTCGCAAGCAGTGCGGAGACGACGGAGAGCACGTGCGTTGGTGCTCAAGTCCTATCAAGACAGTTAGCCAAAAAGAACCACAAAAAGGACCATGGTCATATTCAAGCCACGGGAAATGAATTAAATTCATACTTTCTTGTTCTTGCGTTTGAAGTCGTTTACGAAATGGTTGACAAGACGGTTGTCGAAGTCCTCACCACCAAGGTGGGTGTCACCGGCGGTTGCTGGTCAATGTTAGTCACTATATAATCGAGTAAGGAAGAATTTCACGAACCTTTAACTTCGAAGATACCCTCCTCAATGGTCAACAGAGACACATCGAAGGTACCACCACCAAGATCAAAGATGAGCACATTGCGCTCACCCTCAACCTTCTTGTCGAGACCGTAGGCGATGGCGGCAGCGGTGGGCTCGTTGATGATACGGAGGACGTTCAGCCCGGCAATGAGACCGGAGTCCTTGGTGGCCTGACGCTGGGAGTCGTTGAAGTAGGCGGGAACAGTGACGACGGCATTGTTAACGGTACCACCGAGGAAAGCCTCAGCAGTCTCACGCATCTTGGTCAGGACCATAGAGGAGATTTCCTCAGGAGTGAACTGCTTGGTCTCGCCCTTGAACTCAACCTCGATGACGGGCTTGCCACCCTTGTCAATGACCTTGAAGGGCCAGTGCTTCATATCAGCCTGGACTTCAGCGTCGGCAAAACGACGGCCGATCAGACGCTTAGCATCGAAGACAGTGTTGTGAGGGTTCATGGCGACCTGGTTCTTTGCGGCATCACCGATGAGACGCTCGGTGTCGGTGAAAGCCACGAAAGAGGGGGTAGTGCGGTTACCCTGGTCGTTGGCAATGATGTCGATACGGTCATCACGGAAGACACCCACACAGGAGTAGGTGGTTCCCAAATCGATACCAACAGCGGGGGCCATTATGTCTGTATGTATGTGCGGAAAATGAGGGGTTCGTTAAAAAAAAAAGGGAGGGGTGAAATGAAATTCGTGATGTAGCGGGGAGGGAGAAAAGAGACAAGAAGGGGGGATAATAGAATGTCTCTTATGATGGTAAATTCGTGAAAGAAGAGAGAGGATTGATTTTTGAAGACGAGGGGAAGAAAATTGTGCGAGGGCAAGATTGATATACTGGTGGGCGGTGTGTTGCTACTCCAGCGAAGCTTCTAGCAAGCGACAGCTTCGATGGGCATCCATCGGGTTCGATGGCCTTCTGCCCGCGGCTCGCTGGACCTGGGCCCTCCGATTGGCATTCTACGTCTTTCACTCTTCACTAGTCTGAGATTCTGTTTCAATTTCTTACTGGAGTGGTACCTTCGTGAAAGCGCCTGTCTATTCTTGAGACTGCAGGAGTTTTCGAAGCGTCAAAGACTGCATGGTCATGATGACGCTTTGACGAGCTGGAGGCAAAAAGAAGCTGGACCCATCTCGACTTTGGCGGGGTCGGATGACGTAACAGAAGGTTCCCTCTCTTTCGCAGGGTCGCAGTTCTTTGTGTTCTCGGCGCTCGCCTCGCTTCAGGAATCTCGACGAAAGATCGCAGCGTTTCTGTCACCCCAGTAACTTGGAAGTTGGAACTCTTTTCTCTGATCCACTTTCTGCATTTTATTATGGACAAGGCAGGCAGATCGCATTCGACAATTGGCTGCCCAGCCCAGTTGCTTGTCGAACAGGACACCATTCCAGGCACAGGCAGATTCTGCTGTTGAGCCTCGATCCCAAATTTAATGGATTGAGAAATCGTGGTATCGTATCAACTTCTACGAGTATATTGCACGTTCAAAATTATGGGCAACCGCATCAGGCTTCAAGATTCCCCAACCGAGACTTTTCGGCTCTGTCAACACGTCCTACTTTGTCACCAGTATATCTCCTGGGATACATGGCTCCTAGTTGCATAATAATGAATTTAATGCTTGCGCGCCTTGTACAGCGTAAACCGTAGGGAAGTTAATCGGTGGATGTGATGTTTTGTTATGAATCTTGAGGGCAAAGGTCGTCACGGGAGCGGCGCTTTGATCGACCGCCACTCGCAGCCAATCAGCACAACAATCGCCTCGAGGTGCGACGGGGTGATTCTCCCTTACAACAACAACTGAGCTTCGATCTCGCTCCCCGACTCCTTGCTACTTAAACCCATCTCTATACCCTTAAGCTTCTACTACCCCTTTTCTCTCTCCAGCCAGTTGGAAGCTCTTCCCTAACCCTTCTTTCCCTCCTTTCACTTCGTTTAACCTCCAAAACAACTACCCCTCCATAACAATGGGTGACAACAACCAAGCCACTTTCCAGGGCAATGACCCTGCTTCCAATGCCCCTGACGCTGCTGCCTACGACAAGGGCAAGGGAAAGGCTATCGACGACTCCATGGACGTGAGCATGGATGAGGATGAAGAGAGCGAGGGAAGTGAGGGGGAAGAGCCTGTATGTGTTCGTGACCGCTTATTTAGAGTGCAGCTGGCTAATTTGATTTCGTTATTAGATGGCCGAAGGTAAACAAAACCAATTCTACAATAACTAGAATGAGGCGACTAACAATGACAACAATAGACGATGACGACGACAACGACAACCTCGAGCCTGTCTCCGCCGACAACATCCTTAGCGGTGGAAGACGTACCCGCGGCAAGACCATCGACTACCAGGAGGCTGCTGAAAGGATCAATCAGGACGAAATGGACGAGGATGAAGATGATGACGAGGAATACGAGCCTGCCGACAAGCAGTGATTTATCGGAATATCTAACGACACCAAGAAACGTATTTTGGGACGAGGCGATACTCGGGTATTCAAAATAGGCGCAGGGTCATTGGGGGGGTTCTCATTTACTTCAAATTTCAATACTCAATACCGTGGCATATCCACGAGATTGGACGACAATGAATAATTGCATGCCTACATAAACAACCGTACCTAATCTAGTCGATTCTCTATGTTTTGTTTGGAAATAGTACAAAGTAAACGCCGCCCGCCCCTCACGTGCTTGGCAGCCAGTTCGGCGCGGCGCAAGCACCCATGTGGCAGCCACCGTGTTCTCGATTCAGTAAACCAGTTTATCTAGCCGCAAGCAGACCACAGAGTCCATAATATCTGTTTCACATGGCCGGATAGGTCTTGTTGGACTTAGATCTTATTATTTTTTTGCATCATGATGTGCACGCACTAAACTTGAATGGCCACTTCGCAAATCAAATAATAAGCTTGATCAAATCTCCTTTCCTTCTCCGCATCCCATACCTCCGCTATGGCTTCACGGTATGGCAACACTCATCGCTTATTATCTTTTCTATGGCTCCGAATTAACCTAACATGCTATTAGATTCCCCCAGTCTGACCTGCACCGGCGGGACCCTCGCGCATCCTCATCCCTCTTCGACTCCTACAATGGCGACTCCAGACCCGCGAGCAGGTCCCCCGGTAGTGTTGGTGGATACGGGTACGGGGGTTATCCAGGGACCGACAGATCCATGAATGGCAATGGAAGTGCGGCGGGCTATAGAAGCGCGACTCCAAATGCGAAGTACGTAGCCGGATACGAGAACAAAACAGAAGCATCAAACTTGAAAAGCAATACTAATAACCATATTATGCAGGGGTCATTACTCGGACGCCGTGCTTTCACATCTCGAATCGCAGAATGACGAGGAAGTTGAAGGGATTTCAGCCAAAGTGAAAATGCTTAAGGATGTAGGTACCTCCCAAGCTACCACTGGTTTATATATCTGGTTAGGGCTTCATATTGATATTGTGTTTGATTAGATCACAACGGCCATCGGAGACGAAATTCGGGACACGGCACATATCACAGACCTGAACGACTCCTTCGAGAATACACGGACCCGGATCCGGGGAAATATGAACCGCATGCTGCGCATGGCGGAACGCACGGGTGTCGGCTGGAAGGTGTGGGTTGGATTCTTCGCCCTCGTCTTTCTCCTCTTTTTCTATGTGTGGATTACCTGACGCCTCTACTTTTTTCCCCTCGCCCTGCGACCTGTCACTGCGATTGCGACTCTAGCCAGCTCAAGGAAGCGTCAACTTACCCGTATAGCATCTTGCCGTGGTGTTCGGTTCAAGGCTGTTTTCACGTCATATTTCACCTTAATAATTTTTTGACGAGGCCACGCATACTCGGAGTTACTCTTCTTTCTTTTGGGCCTTTTATGGGTGACCTAGTTGCTAATGATACTCCTTTGTTCTCAAGGATGAACAAAATGTACTGTATATAATATGCTAGACGAGAAGAGAAGATTACTTAACTCGACTTGCGATGAGACTTATTTTCAGACCACCATCTCAGTTTATCGTTTCCTGAGATATCAAGATTCGGCGCCACAACCATGGGCCTAACGCAGGGAAAACTGCCTGCCTAAGTTAAAGTTGCCAATCATTTAGTCTGCTGCTTGATAATCGAATCACGCTTTGTAAAAATGATACTTCCAGCCACTTTTAATCCAAAAAATTACTCCTCCGGTCTCCTTCGCGAGGATCTACTTCGACGTCTCTCCTCTAGGTCGCCCTGAGCAATCTGCTTGCTAGCCTGAACAAACTGAATCACGTTGACATATTGCTTGTAGAGCATGAACGGGAAGGAAACGCAAAAGAGAACCTGGGGCCAGTAATGGTTTATTTTTTTTGCCCTATAGTCGTTAATAAGTGGCTGGACGTGGTTACTTTGCTCATGAAAGGTGACATACCGAATCATCTCCATTGCCCCCGCGCCCCCGGGCGAGGACCAACCTTCGGATGGTGGGCTAAGATCCGATGAGAATGATAAAAGATAGAGTGCGATAAAGCACAGCTCGTTGAGCGTACAGACAGTGAACAAGACATTCTGTAGCGCATGTTAGATGCTCACCCGGGGCAGCTATTAAACAAAAGAAAAAAACATACAGAACTCGAATAATAAACCCTCAAAGCCCGAGGCCACTCCTCACTAACATCCTTGTGGCTCTTATTCCCACCCATAGCCAGAGTGGCATACATATGAATATAATGACTGGAATAGTCGAGGCTAATTAGGGTTTGGAAGAGTATGCCCCATTTGGGGAACGCGCTCGCTAGAAACACGAGGAGGCAGGTGGTTGTACAACGGTCAGTGACCATATCTAGTACAGCGCCGAACCGGCTTGACTGGTTTAGCCGCCGTGCGGCTGCGCCGTCGAGGGCATCGAGCAGGCACGAGATGCTGTACAGCAGGGAGCAGGTCCGTGGGTGGTAAGGCATGTAGTGGACGGATGCGACGGCGAATATGATTCGGGTATACCCTATGCAGTGGCTGTGAGTTCACGTGAATAGATAGAGCTTGGGGTGGATTAAATACCAATGAGGTTTGGAATAAATAGAAAGACATTCTCTTGTTTGCTTACTACAGTGCCAGGAGGCATTTGGTTAGATATGAAGGTAAGACCGAGTTGAAGAGCAATAGATTAGATATTCAGTAGGACACTTAGGTAGATAGATACATTGGGTGGATGGTCAGATATGCGTGCCGGATGATTAATTTGAGGCGCAGCTCTCCTGCATTTTAGTCACCGAGGGGTCAATATAGTTAGCGGGAAAAGCAAACAGCGTATTATATCAAGCGAGTATGAAATGAAAAGGATCCCAGAGGTCCCATCCGGTGCCTAAATGTCCGCGGGCCCCGAGTTGGGGGCTGGTGGAGCTACAATGGGTGGCATTGTCATATAAGACGCTATTTATAAACGACATACTTTTGTAGGAAGGGTGGTAATGATGGTTCAGATATATTCTCTCTATCAACAGTATGGTATATCAAGATATAGATGGCTTTGTACAATAACAAAAGAAAACATTACCGCCGCTAATATCGAGTGACAGATCAGAATGAGCAGAACACAGGGGTATGTACACACAACAAAGTAAATAATGGAGCAAAAACAGCCATTATCGACCAGCAACAGCACTTCTTTGCCTGGCAAGCCAGCCCTTGTGAGCGTCGACCAGCCCAGCAGCGCCATGGCGATATCTCGAGGTAGGGATGTTGTTGGTACTGTTTTTACCTTGGAGTTCATACCAGGACGAACTCATGAGGGCGAGTTCCCGGGTTAAAGACTCGATCTGCTTTTGAAGCTCGAGCTGCAAACGACATATTTGGTTAGCCAGGGCTCGCTAGGAAAAGAGTATTGATCCCATAAATAACGACGAAAATGATGAGGACGGAATATCAAGGCAAAGCGGGCGAACCATGGTCTGGGTGACAAATCAAACAGCCTGCTTACCTCGCGTTCTCTACTAACGGTGTCTTCCTCACCATCAGTGGCTTCGGTCTCTTCGGCTGCCTTCTCGAGCTCGCTTATTCGATCTCGCAGGAGTTTGATTTGTTCGTTTTGCTGGTGAATATACTAGTTGTTCACAGAGTCAGCGATTTTCCCTTGCCACTTATATAATTATGTTCATGTTCAATGTTGAGTGGTCGCCCAGAGTGATTTTGCCGGGTTTGTAAGGGGTTCTAGGGAAAGACCGGGAAAAAGATCGGGAAGAAGACGCGGAGGTAGTTCCTCCCAAGCCAATCCGGACGCAAACATAGTCTGGAGAAATCGACCCCGCCGAAGCATATGGAGATTCAGAAGATGCGGAACATGGTGTGCATCCTCCGCTACTCCAGATATCTTGACCACCGCCCTCGAGTGCCGGTTGTAACAAAGACTCTGTAGACTCTTCTCTTGCAAGACGACCCCTAGGTCTCAAAGGGGAAGGTAAGGGAACTCTGAAATGGTCACTAACCTGTGCGCGTTGAGCCAGCCTTTCGTGGTCCTTATCTATCATTTCCGAAATCTGCCGTGTGAGCCCTTCAAGAGACTGTTGGATAGCCTCGGATCCTTCTCCAGTCTGTTGTGATATAAACCGCGCAAGCTGTTCCTTTGCATCTTCGAGCGGTTTGAGCATCTCTTCGAGTAGTTTAGCCTTGTCCTCCTCTTGCAGTGCCATGTCTTCGTCAAGTGCCTTATCCGGCTCTTCTTTGGGACCCTCCTCGACTCCATTGATTAACTCAGGGTGCTCTTCTTCTCCGAGAGATAGCGTTGACTCCTCGAATCCAGCAGCTTCCAGATCCTTTTGTAGGTTCCCGTGGGCACTCGGTGTCATGACCCCGGTAGTAGGGGTCCGACTCCGGGGAGACCCTAGGTAATCATCGTCTGTCCCTTCCAGCTCACTGATTCTCCCTTTCAGCTGATGGATCTCTTTCTCCGCACCTTCCGCGCGCCTCCGAAGCTCTTCATTGTCCAAATCGACGTTGCTCTTTGTGACAGATATCTCACGAGCTTCTCGTTCAGATCGCGCAAGCGCATTCTTACATTCTCTAAACGCTTCGTTGAGCTTTTGTTGCTGCACGTCATATTCCATCACTTGCTTTTTAAGCTCCTTCTTCTCAGCCTCGAGGTTCTGGTTCTTCGACTGCAGCATCTCAATTTCCTTCGACTTCTGCTCAGCGGCAAATTTGGCATTGCGGTTCGCGTTTACATAGTTATTCTTTTCAATGTCAAGCTTATCCCGTACAGCCTGATAGTCTTTTGCCTCGCGAAGGAGTTCGTCGATTCTGATCGAGAGCTTGCCGTTCTGCTCGGAAGCCATGAACAGTTCTTCCTCTAGTGTCGCGATCTCCTCGGTTTTCTGGTCGAAATCTCTTTTGCTGAACTCGCCCTTGCCGGATTTCAGAAGATCGATGCGCTCTCTTAAGAACTCCAGGTCTTGCTTCATGTTGTTTTCTGCGTATTCAAGCTCGGCCACACGTCTATCCTTTTCATCGTACTTCTCTCGTAGCACACTGTTTTCCTGCTTGAGTTCTTCTATTGTCTTCACCAGCTGGGATTCTCGTGACTCCCGCGCTAGGTCGTCCAGTTCATACTGTCCTTCTTCCACGTTCTCAAGGAAATCCTGGAGACTTTCCTGAATAGGGCTGTCCAATTTCTGAATGGCATCACCGTATGTCTCATAACTCGCGGTGTTCCCTTTGGCAGTGATAGTGGCAGCAAAGAAGACAAGCTTCAGCAGCTTCTCGGCATCCCTGGCCGAGTTATTTTCCGCGAACTCTATCAGGTTCGGCTCCGGATCCAATCCTCGAGGCCAGCCCTCCGATTTCCGCAAATCAAGGATGTTGTATTGTAATCGTCCATGTATAGTAACGAGGTTCTCTAGGTTCGACTTCTTGGGATCGGTCACGTCGGGGAAACGCTCGGGGTCAATGTCGTGCAGGATATCCCAGATAATTCTTCCATCGGACAGTTCTGCCAATTGTTTCGGGTCGCCTACCAGGTCGAAGCTGTTGACCCATGCCAACAGGGCTGCGGTATGGGTGACGCCATGCTCCGAGTCCATCTTGGATGAGCGCGGGGAGCCGGCGAGGGGAAAGAACAAGGGGTAATCGATTTGAGGAATGTTCGGGCGGCGAATGGGTAAATGAATATGTTGGCTGTGGAATTAATCGCGCCCCTGGACTCCAGGAGAGGCCGACCAAGGTCGTTGAAAATGGGTTGGGTGGATTGGACGCGTGAAACGGTGACTCGACTTTCGCGACCTTCCGAGTAGATTAGGAGGCTCTCGGCAGTCTCGTCCGCAGGTGTCGGCGGGTCCTGGTACCTGAGCCGGGGAATTAAGTATACGCCGTATACATAAAGCCAACAAGCTACAACCACCCAGGAAAATGTCGAGACTTTGCTTTCATAATCCAGGCATTGGACTAGTTTAATATTTCATAACTTGAATTTATCATAAAGAAATACAACCGCAACATTCGTGACAACAAAGGTTCGGCAAGCATTGTGCATTATCCAATTCATTCAAAACGCCATCGTAAAAGAATGTGATTGTCTGCAATACATAGAGCCCATGGAAATACAAAAATTGATTTTCCTGCATTTCAGCCAAATCCTGTCGTTATTCATTACAAGGTATCCTAAATCTTAGAGGCATTCATTCCGTTGACAAAGACTGGCATAAGGCAACCGAGGCATCTCCGTTCACGAGATTGAGACAGGCTGGTCCTGTTCAATATTTGGTTTGTACTCTGTCGATTCTGTCGAAATTTGCTGGATGGCTGCCTCCGGGGCGTCCGCGGAGAATCCCCTAGGGGAGTTAGAATCAAGTACTCAGGAGCTTAAATAGCTATTAACAGCAGATATGTAAAGAACATACTTAACCACCACTATGAAGAACTTGTCAGCTGTGATTCAACGCACTTGGGGAGGTACTTACATGTGTATTCATGAGTGATAGTGCCACCCTATATGTGCCTGGTCAGAACGTCTTATATGTCGGGAGCATAACAACATACAGCCTTTCTGACTGAATCTTTCGCGCTATCAATGACAGAGTCTGGTGTGTTCTTGGGGTAAGTGACGAGGATTGAGTTGGCAAGTGCAAGCGGCAGTAGGCCCAAGGCGACAACGCCGGAGAGAAGCTTCATGTTGATAGAACTAGGTTGAGTCGGATAAAATAACGAGCGGGCTGTCCCTTGTGGTTCCAAAGTAGATGCAGTATTTGACTACAGCTAACAGTTTTTGATGAGAGAACAGATGTTCAAATGATTTTAGGATGGGAAGACGAAACAACATCATGAACCATCCGCCGCATTCAATGGGATGACGGCATGCAGCCCGGCCGCTGAGTCAGCACAGTCACGCTCCGACTTTCTCTTCCCGAATCGCGAGTCTTTGAAGTTCAACCTCCGCTCTTGCCATCCGATCCCTCATCCTTTCATTGTCTTCTGAACTCGACATCACATCTCTGGCGCTCGTTTTTATCTTTTTCAGTTCATCTTCTTTGCTTACATCAACTCGCTCGCGCTCATATTGTAGGATCCTCGAACGGCATATCTTCCCTCATCCCTCACATCGGGCCACCTTTGCTAGTTGCGGTCATTAAAGAATCAGTCAGGGTGGAATAACATCTCATGTGATAGCCTATCAATCCAGGGGTGGATTATCGTGGTTTCTTCGTTTCTACGTTTCGGTGATACTGGGTGCAGGATTGGCGTCTACGTCCTCTAGTTGTTTTCTCAGGTTGGACCAAGATAGCTAGCAACCATTTTACAAGTTCGGACACTTTCTCCAGCTCTGTTTCCAGCAGGCCGCTTTTATTGGAAGCCAAAGGACGTGAGAATAGAACCATATCTTCACTTAGTCAAGGGGAAACCTGAAGAGAGAGTGCAACAAAGAAGAAAAAAGAAGCCTGTGTTAAAAGACAGAAAGAAAGAAAAAAGCTTCCAAGGGGTGCCCCTGGGGAGAAAAGAAGAAGAATAAGACAAAGGACACAGGGAGAAGAAGGCACAAAAAAAAAAAAAAACATCGATATCTATCGGGGCTGACTTGACATTGTTCTTTTCCACCTACAACTTTCCACCTACTCACCTGTATCCGCCATCATGTCAGCTGCGCTGGCCTCTGATGAAGTCGCCGAGGACTACAAAAACTCCTTGGAAGATCTAACTTCAAATGACAGGTTTCAGATCAGCAATTTGACCGTTATCGCAAAGGAAAACACAGAACATGCAATGGCCATCTCCCGCGTCCTGGAGAACCACATTCGAGCAGTAGGTGACATCTCTTAGACTCCCTTTCTGTTTGCCGTTATGGACGACTTCCTGTGTAGTTTTATGGGGTGAACCAGTTCTAATCTTATTTTGTAGACACCACCGGCTCAAAAGCTGCCTGCGTTGTATGTAGTCGACTCTATCGTGAAGAATGTAGGCACACCCTACACTCTGTTTCTCGGGCGGAATATGTATCAGACTTTCATGAACGCCTACACGCTGGTCGACTCGCAAACTCGCAGGAAGCTGGATGAGATGTTGAAGACATGGAAAGAGCCGGTCCCAGGTTCGCTGGATACGAGGCCGGTCTTCCCACCTGATATAACTCGCAGCATTGAGAATGCTCTTATCAAGGCGAGGACTGCTGCCCTCCAGCAACAGCAGGCTAGGGGCCAGCAAGACGTCTTCAATCGTGGTCGTGTTGGAACTCCTCCTGGCTGGCCGAACACACCTACACCTCCACAGAACGCCGTTCGGCATCCGCCAAATGCAACCCCCCTGCAAGGCCAACGGCCTGGGCCAGCCAACGGATATCCGACAGTAAGTCATATATGATTAATCTATGCGCAAGTACGGGTCTCTAACAGTGGCAGGGTGAAACTATCCCAGTCCGCTCTACTCCAACACCACAACTTCAGCCACAAGAAGTCGACATCGCATCCTTAAACCGTGATGTCGAGGTTCTCATAGCTGCTGCTCGAAACGAATTCGCAAACAGCCCTCTCGACCCATCTGTACAACAGAGATTAAAGGCTCTTCTAGATTTGCAGGGCATTATGCAGCGCCAACAACTCACCCAGGAGCAGCTAAAACTTGTCCGTGACCAAGTATCCGCGCTTGCTCCCAAGGCTCCCAACCCGCAAACTCAAACCGCTCCATCACACCTCCCAATCACATCAACCCCAACTATAGGCACTCCACCTGTCGTGCAGTCATTCTCTCAGCCACTTCAGCAACTCTTGAATCCAGGGACACTTGCAGAACTCATCAAAGCTACAGCTACACGACAGCAGTCCACTCCGCCACCACAAATACCCACTCTCCCCCAAATACCCGTCAGTAGCACTCCACAAATACCTACTTCGGGCGCCGAGAATCCGCTTGTTGCAGCTTTAAGGGCGAAAGGCCTCCTACCTGCGGCATCTGCACCCCCGGCAGCATCAGCCCCTCCACCGGCCGCAGGTGGTACGTTTCCATTCATAGTACCTGGACAAGTACGATATACGCCACCCGTACCTACACCGCAAGCAGTAAGTACTGGAAGTACACAAACTAATGTTCAAATGAACACTGCGTCCATCAAAATGTAAGTTATACCTAGTAGATATTCGCACGGGCTCTAATAATTCCGTAGCCCACGTAACGTGTTGATCGCTAGTCTCTACGAGGCGCGGTCAAATAGATGCGGTACCTGCGGGCGTCGGTTCTTTGCAACCGAGGAAGGGAAAGAGAAAAAAGCACGACATCTCGATTGGCACTTCCGGACCAACCAGCGGATGGCTGATGCCGCCAGGCGCGCTCAGAATCGCAGCTGGTACGTCGACGAGCGGGTAAGAAACAATCCCCCAAACGACGTTTTTTAACCAAGTACTAATTCAAACAGGACTGGATAAAATCACGGGAGCTGGGAGATGATCAAGTTATCACAGACTCTGAGACTGCAAATGAGAACGTTGCTGGGACCGAAAACAGTCCCTCAAAGAAGGGCCCTGCTAAAAAATGGATTCGAGCACCTAACGATGCCACATTGCGCAACACTCCATGTCCTATCTGTCAGGAGCAGTTCGAATCTACATGGTCAGAAGATGTTCAGGATTGGATCTGGCAAGATGCAGTCAAAGTGGGCGCTCGAGTATACCACGCCAGCTGCTATGCGGAAGTGACCAAGGACGGCCCGACTCCCACTCAGCGAGAGCCCCCATCAGGACGAACAGGGACTCCCGATTCAGTGCTGGGCAAACGCAAAGCTGAGGTGGGCTTAATCTAGAGGAACTCGCGGTCTCCTTGTGCTAGGTGCTAACGTATTTCTAGGGAACCAACTCGCCTGGTCAAAACGCGCGGGTCAAGACAGAGCCGGTATGAGCTTGCATAACAAGTCTTCGAGGCTACCCACTCCTGGGTTTATTCTCAGCAGTTCCTCTGAATACTTACTCGCCCATTATAGTGTTATTTTTCTCTTTTACTTCCCGGTCTGGGAAGCTTGCATTTAGCTGGCGGCTGTTTTTGCATTGCGCGGGGATCCCGCAGTGTTTTGACTTCAAGGTCTACAAGGTGTTGATGTCGGTTATATAGCATTTAGTGGATTGTTGCTTTGTATATAGTGGTATATTCTTAGACATACCCCAAATGATCGTTTAGAACAGAAGTTTCTCCGCATTGGTCTCCGTATTACTGTAATATTTATTAATTAAATGACGTCGGAAATGGAAGGCGACCCGCACGGCGTCACTCCGTGGAGAGAAAGGAATACTACGCTGTCTCACCTCGCGCCATTATAAATACTACTACTACATAGTACACTGACCTAGCCCATTTTTTGCACCTCCTCTCCTCTTCGTGATCCCCATATCTTTTTTCAGCATACGTTGACCACACAGTCTTATTCGACATGGCTCCATACAACGTTCGGTGGGGTATCTTGGGTACGACCTCTCTCCCCTCTCTCTCAATACAAACACCAACACTAACAATGGCGTCAATTGAAATACAGCCACTGGTGGAATCGCAGACAGTAAGCAAGCAACAAGTTATTCGCATATCAAAGGGAAACACACTAACCGACTGTCCAGCCTTTGTCCGCGATCTCCTCCTCGACCCCGCGGCCCGCTCGGCCTCCGACGTTTCTCACACCGTCGTAGCAGTGTCGTCTTCGTCCTCCGCCTCTCGCGCAGAGAAATTCATTGCGGACACCGGGATTCCATCTCCATGTGCCGCATATGGCTCCTACGAGGCTCTCGCGGCCGACCCCAACGTTGATGTCGTCTACGTTGCAACCCCCCACTCGCACCACTTCCAGAATGTCATGCTTATCCTGGAAGCAGGGAAGCACGTTCTCTGCGAGAAGGCATTTACAGTGAATGCAAAACAAACAAGGATCCTTGTTGAGACGGCGCGCAAGAAGAACTTGTTCCTCATGGAGGCTGTGTGGACAAGGTATTTCCCACTGAGTATTGAGATCAGGGACTTGATCAAGGCTGGCGCCATTGGTGAGGTTCTGCGGGTGAGCGCAGATAATAGCTTTGGCGGCGTGGAGAAGTTTAGCACTGAGCATCGAATGGTTAATAAGGATTTGGCTGGGGGAGCTTTGCTTGATCGTGCGTTTAGCCATCCACTCCTGTTCATCTCGTTTCTGCCTTAATGCAGGTGTATGTTGAAATACTAACGTGGGCACAGTTGGCATCTACTCCCTAACCTGGGTGTTCCAAACACTCTACCACACGCTTCCCAAGGAAGCAAGAAAGCCTCCCTCGCGCGTCTCCGCTCACATCACACCTTATCACCTCACCGGCGCAGACGAGGCAACCACAATCCTGCTATCCTTCCCAACAACCACGCCCGCAAACGCCAACCACCCAGGTGAATCCCAAGCTATCGCGACAACACACCTCCGTGTATGGAGCGATCCCGACGAGACCAATGCCGCTCGACCTGCGATCCGTATCCAGGGCACAAAGGGTGAGATCCAGGTTGATGGACCTGCGTTCCGGCCGACCGCGTACCGTATTATTCCTCAGAAAGGGGAGGGCGATATCAAGGAGAAGAATTTTACGTTCCCGTCTGGTGGGAGGGGTATGTATTATGAGGCAGATGAGGTGGCAAGGTGCTTGAGGGATGGGAAGCTAGAGAGCGATACCTTGTCTTTGGAGGAGAGCATCGTGATGATGGATGTAATGGACGAGGCGAGGAAGCAGAATGGCCTGACTTATCCGGAGAAGATTGAGTCGACCGTCTATCCTACGCAGCTGTAAAACCGGGGCAATGGTCTTCCAGTTGAGGTTGCAAGGCAATAAATTAATTCAAGGATGGGTTTAGATCTCATTCAAAACACGACCCTTAATACTATTGTACATAGTGTGGAGTCTCGCGGTTGTCTATATCTCGACTGACGCCTGTGAGACAGAGCTTTTCCAACAAGTTCTATCCCCTTAAAAAATAAAGACAGAACAAACCCATTTATGATTCCCCTAAGTAACCGCTCATGTCACTATATCAAGGAATTGGCAGACCGCACGGTTTTGGCATCACTGCGTACATAAACAAAGGAAATAATAGCTTCTTAGTTTCTGAAAACACCGAGAAGGCTCTTCCACACCTGACCAGGCTCCTGGCTGGCATCGATTCCCCGCCAGATGCCGGTCTTCTTGTAGTACTCACAAACCGGGGCGGTCTGGTTGTGGTACGTAACCAGACGCTTCTTGAGGGCATCGGCATTGTCATCGGAGCGCTGAATAAGAGGATCGCCAGTAACATCGTCCTTCATAGCGTCCTTGGGAGGGTTGAAGATCTTGTGGTATGAACGTCCAGAAGCAGGGTGAACCAGACGTCCGGTGATACGGGCAACCAAGAGGGCGTCGTCAATCTTGAGCTCGATAGCGTGCTGAAGCTTCTGGTTGCTAGCAACAAGCATCTCGTCGAGGCGCTCGGCCTGGGCGACGGTGCGAGGGAAACCGTCCAGGATAAAACTAGTAGACGTCAAAATCAGCATCATGTGGTGTGAAAGAGAATGGAACTGATACACACCCGTTCTTGCACTCCGCGTTGCCCTCCAATTCGCTCTTGATCATGTTGACCATAATCTCGTCGCTAACCAGACCACCCTGATCCATGATCTTCTTGGCCTCCCTTCCGAGGTCGGTCTTCTTCGCGACTTGGGACCGCAGCATGTCACCAGTGGCCTAGGAAAAGAAAGTCATCAGCCACGCGAGTCTGTCACAGGTATTCCGAATGTGGATAGCTTACCAGGTGGCAGACGCAGTACTTCTCCTTGATCTTCGGGGCCTGGGTACCCTTGCCTAGTCTCCGAGTCAGAAGCTGATTAGAACAACCAAATTTGCATGTCCCAACGTACCAGCACCGGGAGGTCCCATAAGAATCAAGCGCATTTGCTCCGTGACGGACTTGGGCTTGGCTTCGCCGCCAGGAAGACGGCTTTCCAAGTCCTCAATGCGAGCTTCGAGCTTTCCGATCGTGGACTTGAGTCCATCGACCACCTCGTCTGTGATGGGCGCCATTGCGGAGGAAGAACTGGATGCGGAAGGAGAGCGATAACTCTAGCGAAAGAGCTTATCTGGGGAAGATCGAGAGAGAGGTTGAGGAGGAAGCAGGGTAAGGCGCAAGGACGGGGGAATGGAAGGGAAGGACGGGAACTGAGTGCTGGGCTGAAGAAAACGAGACCGAGAGCGGAGGACGCACCCGCTGCTCCGAGGCTTGTCTCCGGCTTATGTCGTCGCCAACTCCGCCGAGTCACGAAGATAGATTCGCAGGAACACTACGTAGTTGTATTTCTACAAACTCTATAATAGCTTAAACCCACCTTTACATGCTTTATAAGTGCAACCCCGGTGAAATAATCACGGAGTAGAACATGTGGCTTTATGCCTCAGGCCACAAGGCATATGTGGCTTTGGCGGCACCAGCCACTGTGGCTCAAAGAGAGCTCCAGCGTCAACTTAGGTAACTTACCTAACTGACGCAGACAACCAACAGCCTGAGCTTCCATCTCTCATCATCCCCATCAGCCTACACCATCCGCTTCGAAGCTCCCTTCCTCACCTTTAACAACCCTCTCATTCTGTATTGTCGGACCCCTGACTTCTATCTACCTCCGGCTTCTTTTTTATTCCTATTTCTGCTCCGCCATGCCTGCCACCACGGCGGACACGCTCTCGCTCGTCACGCGGACCGTCACCGTTGCTCCATTGGTACTTCTCTCCGTCGCAGATCACTATGGACGTTCCGCCAAAGGTACCCGGAAGCGGGTGGTTGGTGTGCTGCTAGGAGAACACATGGGAGGGAATGTTCGGGTATCAAACAGTTTCGCTGGTACGAGCTGGCACCTGAGCCGTCCTGTCATCACAAGCTAATGCAATCCAGTCCCTTTCGAGGAAGATGAGAAAGACCCATCTGTGTGGTTCTTAGATCACAACTTTGTCGAGTCAATGCGAGACATGTTCAAGAAGATCAACGCCCGCGAGAAGCTGATCGGATGGTATCACTCTGGGCCGAAACTACGAGCTTCCGATCTCGAAATCAACGAGCTGTTCAAACGATACACACCAAACCCCCTGCTAGTCATTGTTGACGTGCAACCGAAGGAGGTTGGAGTTCCTACTGATGCGTACTTTGCGGTGGATGAGATCAAAGATGTAAGTTCCGGCGAATCCTTGGCCGAATATCATGCTCATTCTCTGTTTGTCAGGATGGCACCACTACCTCCAGGACCTTCGTGCATACCCCATCCACAATCGAGGCGGAAGAAGCAGAGGAAATTGGCGTGGAGCACCTCCTCCGAGACATTAGAGATGTTGCTGTCGGAACGCTCTCCACCCGCATCACATCGCAGCTACAGTCCCTGCAAGGTCTGCACCTCCGCCTGCGTGATATCGGCCAATACCTCCAAAAAGTCCTCGACCACGAACTACCAGTAAACCACGCCATTCTTGGCAACCTCCAGGATGTCTTCAACCTCCTTCCCAACCTATCCACACCGGCGACGACGCCCCGCGCCGGCGGTGAACCAGAACAACCAACAGATAACGCTGAGCTGGCCCGCGCCATGAGCATTAAGACGAACGACCAGCTGATGGCCATCTACCTGAGCAGTTTGGTCCGTGCTGTCACCGCATACCACGACTTGATCGAGAACAAGATCCAGAACCGGCAACAGCAGGAGGAAAACGAGCAGAAAAGGGAGCAAGAGGCCAATACCGCGAAAAACGAGAAGGAGGGTGCAAAGAAGGCTAATGGCACTGCAACTGAGCAGAAAGAAGACCAGGAGTCCAAGGAGAAGACGAAGAAGCGATAGACAGGCACCGAGTGAATGTGACATGATCTAGATGGGTGCATCGAAATGTACACTATGATTATTTCGAAGCTAAAGTCTTAATATTCACGTATGCCAACAACGTATCTTAGCTGCATTGTCAAGGCTCGTAGGTTTAACGGATAGTCCACCAACCCAGGTAAAAAAAAAAAATATCGGTCTACAACTGCAGGCCGGAGTACAATCTTTCCCCAGTCTTGGGACCTAGCTCCCACCGGCCATGGCCGAAATCATGATGCTCGTTATTTACCCCGACTCGTCCACGGAACTCCCAACATGGCTTATCTGCGGAATACTCAAGTACTTAGTCGACCAATCCTAACATAGTGGCTGTGGGATTGCTTGTACAGGGAAGAGTTGGTTCTTATCTGGGAATACTCAACGAACAATGTGGCCCATACTCCGGTTACCAACCCAGCACGAGTCATGTAAGGCGCCCACAGTAAGGCTTTGGTCCCTGAAAATTGATAAAGATCTGATTTATGCAGAACCAAAAGGATATTGAAGAAGTCTCCACGGGTAGATCTTCCTTACGAGCCATCCAATCGCGTCAACAAACCGCCTTGTGGTTCCTAGCATATACAACTATGCGTATATCAATCCCAGATTCATGCTCCAGGCCATGGCCTTCTCCTTCACAGCCTTGATTCCCAAATGGGGCGGAAACGTCGACGAAGTGGTATAAGGAAGGCGATGTTGCTCTTGATATCGATCAACAGAATCAACACTCAAGGATCTTCTGCACTCCATTTTCTAGGTTGGCAAGTCTTGCAAGCTTCACCATGCGCTTCGCAGCAATTCTCGCTGCGTTCCCGGTCGTTTTCTCACTGGTAAGTCCTCCTCTATATTTACTCCGTTCAATGGCCCTCTAATACCAGTCAGGCACTCGGAACTGCAATCCCCCAAGACTTCCCGTTGCAGGATAACAACCTCGTCAAACGAACAGACTTCTCAGATGCAACTATCAACTGCCACAACTACGATAACACCAGCTCCGGTCGAGTTTACGATGGGAACCAGTATCTGCGAGGGGTACAAGGTCAGCCTGAGATGGGTCCAGGCCCAGGTGCTTGTGCTCGAGTGAGCTGCGATACCGGCACCTCTATTTGGTGGTGTAACGATATGAATTTTATCTTTCTATCTTGCTCTTGCTTTGTACATCTAACATTTGGAGCTGTACTAATACTCGCTGCCTATAGGAATCTCAGGGTAAGACTCTGGATGGTTTTGGAAGTATTGCTGACGGTGCAGAGCAAATCCAGTGGAAATGTACTTGGGGCGCATTCGGCCAGTGGACTGGTGGGCTGATTTTCCACAAGACAGGCTGGAACCTTATTGTCCGTGCGGACGATTGTTAGTTTGCAGCTGGATGTCAGGTGGATGCTATCATTTTTTTGTCCTTCCTTCAGGCTGTCTACTACAGTTCAAGTTAGCTCTCATACAAACTGATAAGTGGTTATCACTGCCATAGATGAGACATTTACACTATAAACTCCTTCCTATCGACCATTGCTGCTAAGCACCCCGTAGTCAACTTATATCCAGTTGGAACAGGTGAAGTATAAGAGGGTAGTCCCACTAATCCCAATCCGTAATCACCATCCCGGGCGTAACTCCGTCCCGCCTCCAACAGCCGCAGACCCGCCAAGACCCACAACACCCCACTCATGTGACCTCGTAAACCCGCATAAGCCCCTTGTCTAACCAAGCCAGAATATCTCACCGATCTAATATCCACTAGGGTCGATAGCTCAGGGGTAGAGCAAGCGGCTGCAGTCCGCTAGGTCGCGCGTTCAATTCGCGCTCGGCCCTTTCTTCTTTTTTTGCGATTTTTGGCGGTTTTTTGAGCCTTCCTTTCAGTGAGATGGCCGCAATCAGGGCTCACGCCTGTTCGGAGGTCACGGGTTAGTCACGGGACTGACGTGACCACCCACTCGTACAACAGGAGCAACACAAACAAATAAGAGTGTGCTCCGTATTCTATTTGTCTTTTTATTTCATTTGATTGTGATTTGGGCCATGGTCGAGCGCGAATTGAACGCGCGACCTAGCGGACTTCTTGTTGCCTGGTCATGCCAGGCGATGTTGTAACGAGTTATATATTTCCCATACCCTGATCAGTAAGTCACCAATCAATTACAATACCGGTAGAACACTATCATCACACAAATCAACACCTGCTGCCACATGTTTGGTGTGGGCTTACCATCGAATCATCGAAAATATACGGTGGCGGCCACTTCTGTTGTCCAGCGAAAGTACTTCTAATTGGGAAGGACATGTACAGCGTTGATAGATTTGAAAATATAATGTTGATCGTGCAACACTCCGTGGTCTCTATCTTAGAGAATGATAAGGATACATGCGTAACTGCTTTGATGATCTATTTAAGCCCTGTCTATCCAGCCCAGCCGACGCTCCTCGCCAGCCAACTGACTGCCCAATCCGCATCCCCAGGATTTATATGTCGACAATATGGGTCAAACTAAAATACAGAATGAAGAAAAGATAGTGTGGGTATTGAAAGAAGACACGCACATCACCAAAATAGGCAACGAACGCGCCAACAAGATCAAAAAGAGAAGATAGAATGAGATATCGAAGAGCAACCAGATGCACGCTCAATAACCACAACACAAATGCCAACAGAAGCTTCTTTGCAGTGCCACTCAGAAATAAAAAAAATGAAATGGCGGATTTTCTCTGCAAAGTCTTGTTGTATCGTTTTGAAAATTCATTGCTTTCGTGAACCATAACACCACCGTTACCCCGTAAATGAGATTATTAGAGAGGAATAAAACTGGACAATCCGTAGAGTTGAAGAGAAGGGTCGTAAGGCAGGATAGACGGGGCGCTGGCTATAGATAAATAGAGAAGTCGCTTGGCAGATACCTCCCTTAAGAAAACAGCCAATATAGGTATCGTTACCAGTAGTCAGCTACTGGGATGCAGGAGTGGCAGCGGGAGCACCGTTTGGTCCTCCGCGGCCTCGGCCACCACGGCCCCCCCGACCACGGCCGCGAAAGTCAGCACGGCCACGGCCACGTCCGCGACCACGTCCGCGGAAGCTCGGCTGCCTCTGGTGGCGATTGCCGGCCGAGTCGAGGCCATTGTCACCAGGCTTGGTGGTGGGTACGGAGGTTTCCTCGGGTGCAACGTCGGCGTTGATATTGGCAGGTGTTGCCTGGAGACCGGTGTCTGTTTCGGCCGGATTACGAGGAATTTCGACAAAGCCATCCGTGTTCGTGGAGGAGGCAAGGGGATCATTGTGCGGCTCCCAGGCCGCTTCGGCGACCGCATTCGCACCGTCCGAAACGAGGGTCTGCGGGGGTGGAGCAACGTTTTCAGTTTCAGCCGCAGAACCTGTAGGTTCGTTTGAAGCAGCTTCGGTAGTATAGGTCGGATCTTGGAGCTCGGTGGATGCTGCGTTAGCTGCGGTAGGGTCAGATGTAGGTGCAGCCTCCGGATCCTTTGTCTCTTCGGAAATCTGGATGACCTGGGAGTCTGAGAATTGGGAAATTAGCTTTGATCCTCATATAATACATCGGCAGAACACTCACAGGTGATGTCTAGTGTGTTACCCTCAACACTGCTAACCTTCTCATCAGTGCCATCGATGAGCTTCTGCATCGAAACAACTGCATTAAGATCACCGCTATAAACTTGCGCGAGCACACCTTCAAAGGCGAGTGTGTCAACCTCAGAGCCAAGACCACGGTGCCTCCTGACCGCAGCAGCACAGAGGAACTTGGCCACACGTAGCAACTGCTGGCTGAAATCCTCCTTCTTTGCCTCAGGAGCTGCCTGAGCGGCTGGTGCATTGGCGGCTTCCTCTCGGAGAGCCTCCAGTTCCTTGTGTGTCTTCTCAAGCTCCGCGTTTTGACTAGTCAAGCGCTGTTCGTAGAATGTCGCGAACTCCTTGTAATGGCCGATCTGCTCTTCTAGCTGCGAAACGGCGGCCTGAAGAGCAGGCTTCTTCAGGGCTTGCGCCTTTTGGTCATTGTTGATCTTCTTCTCCGCAACCAGCTCATCCAGTGTCTTTTTCGGGTTTTCGGCGATGATAGCGTCAACTTTAGCGGTCGCATTCTAAATGGGGTTAATGCAAGGAAATACACTGTGACTCAAGCTACTGACCAGCTTCTTCACATTGTTGCGCAGATTCCTAAGTATCGGTCAGCACCCGCAAACAAGCAGCCAGTGAGAAATGTGAGAGCTCCGAAGTGATCATACTTATGAAGTTCCTTGTAGTGTGGAAATCCAGAAAGCTCTGAAGCAGTACCGGCAACAGAATTGCTAACACTGGTTGGCTTTGCTTCTGAGAGAGCGGGAGATTGCGCTGCGGCCATGATGGAGGTAGAAGATAGTGGAACCCGAATCTCGATTCAGAGGTAATAAGACGATGATGAGGGTTGGGTGGAAAAGATAAAAAGAAAGGGAGTAGAGATGCTGAGCTCAGACAGCAGCCTGAAGGAATACACGAAAGTAGGTAACAGACAGAGGAGAGAAAGAGAGGAGGAACTGACGTGTAGAATCGAGTGGAGGGCCGAAGAAAGAAAGGTGAAAGGCGGGCCGTCACCGATCATCAGCGCCGCCCTGGTTTGTCGCGTGCTGCAGGGGTCAGCCCAACAGTGGCACAAGCACTGCCTGAGAAGAATATATAAATAATGACACTATTTACTTGTGTGCGGAATGATTATTCTATTTGGGAACGATCGTGGCTTCCTAAGGCTGTCCATTGAGTACAAGGACCATCTTCGCACCGATGAGGCTCTTGCGAAGCTCCAAGTCGTTGACCACACCGTAGTCAACGGCCACGCATGACTACACCGTGCATACATCAAATTGGGTATCATAACTGTTAAATAACACCATAAACTCCGTCCATAACTCGTGGGGTGACAGTATTTCAGATAGAAATCAAGAAGCCGCGCGCCCAGCCTTATGCCGGCTATCCTGAACTATATCACCCATCATACCCCATGCCGCGCAAATCTCGCCGAAACGTTCGTAAAGCTCAGAGTGAGAAAAGGAATCCACTCGGCTCAGCCTTTGAATTTCCGCAACGTTTTCTGCGATACCAAAACCCCATGAATCAGCATTATCCTAAAGAAATCGTTGTAGTCCGACCAAACATACTTCAGTCACCTTGCGAACAGAATTCGGGCTGATATTCTTTTCACCCGCCTTGCGCGATCGAATCGAAGCTTCACGCGTCAATCTGTTATCGTCAGAGCGGTTCAAGTCGCGGTGCTATACGCGCCGTCTCGGGTTTGGAATCGCTGCGCGCGGAGTCAATAGGCGAGTGGGGTAGCATTGACTTACTCTTGCATGAAGAGCATGTAATCGAGAAAGATCTGGCAACAAAACCATAGGCGTTAGTAATAATTCATCAAACGGTCCCTTGGGTGATGCTTTGTTTACCAAGATATCGGCGTTTTTGCTCAAGCTGCGGTTGGCTTGAGCTTTGACTATCCGCTTCACTGTCGCTCGGGGATAAAGTTTTTGAGTAGCAGCCATTATAGCAATGGGAGACAGGCGCCCACTTGAGAGTAGTCTGCTTTCGAATTGGTAATGTTAATGGTGATGTTGATTGAGGCTGTCCAGCTTCTGGTGGATAAGTGCTTTACATAATCTTTTTATCGGAAACTGACCGAGACGGGAATTTTCGGTATTTCCATTACCATACGCTGTTATGACGCAAAGGACTCTCGGAACATATGGAGTAACTGAAGTTGAGATGGATGGACCTAGACTCTAAAAGCATAGATTGGGTATTTATTTAACAAAAAGGCAGATAGCCCTATCTAATTAGGCTGTTTATATAGTGAGTTTTCGGCGGAGATATCTCCAAACGCATAACGCCGCCACAGACCCCATAGTCACTCGCCAGGCAACAAAGATATAGAGAGCGACCCGGACTTTTTCATAGTAACCCTTGAGCATGATGCCGACTGCATAGGCACTTTCATCGGGGCTCTTATCAGATGATCCATAATACCTTCCAACCCCAAGCCCTCCAATGCCGACTTGGTTACGGTCGTCGCTCTCACGATCCTCAACAACCACCGGCAGCGCTGCCGTTTCGCCATCAATAGCTGTATTGCTCGGCCGACGCCGCGCCCCGAACTTGACCTGGTGCACATTGCGTTTCCGCAACTGGTAGGTTAGGATGTTTATGAGGAGGCGCAAGTCAGGGGAGGTGAAATTGGGGTAGTTCCACAGTTGGACGGCTGTGTGGGGAGGCAGCATGTCCAAAAAGTCTGCTAGTATGCCGAGCGTTAGGCCCCAGAGAAGGAGCGGTGGTTTTTGGGACGACCTAGCTTGAGATTTGCAGAACATTGATTTGCATGTTTGCAGCAAGGTGGGGGGTTGAGCAGCCTCGAGGTTGCGTTTGAGATTTGTACTGCATTGCAAGGTCTCAGTAGGATTCAAGCTAATGGCCGAGAATTGCATATAGCCCATCATAGCCCGGCTTGCTAGACGAGCCATTAGACCCCCTGTATTTGCAAGCCGCTGTGTCATGTCGACGTTCTCTACAGTTCGTGACGCAGGCGAGAGGAGGACGTTTAAGGACACCCAGTGAGTCGATGCCACTTCGTCGGGTTGTAGTTCGAGAACGGGGGAGTCGCATCCCGTTAGGAGGAAGACATACGGACAGAGGACCATCAATCTGCCCCAATTAGTACAGTGAAGTCACCAGAAGGCCAGGGAACTTACGGAACGCTGCCCCAGCTGGATGTTACCACCCGCTCAGGTAGATTCCCCACGTATATGCAATCGTCGGTTGTTAAATCGAGGCCGACCTCTTCCGAGGCTTCTCGAATTGCGGCCGCTCGATCATCAGCATCCTCTGGATCTCGTTTCCCTCCAGGAAGCGCCACATGGCCAGTCCAACGGTCCCCAATGCGCGAAGCTCTTTTAATGAATAGGACCTCGGGATCTCCGTTCTGCACCCATGGCTGGGAGAAAAAGGTGCGTAGCTGATCTGTCACGGGCGCGTTGGCATCATTTTGGAGAAGTGAGGATCGGTCCGGCCGGTGATTATACGTAGATCGCACCCGAAGGACTAGGGCAACGGAGGCGCGTTTCTTGCATTGCGGAGGGTTAGGGACATGCGGATAGGAATTCTGGTAGAGCTCTAGCAAGACATTGTGCAGGGACGTGGGCAATGAAGTCGCCTGTTGCGACGTTGACCTAGCGTCATGCATGAGGCTCAAAGTGTCTAGAATGAGTGTAATAAGAAACTAAACAAGGCGCATAGATATATACAAGGCGGCGATGTATACACCAAGTCTAGTAGACGAATTGTGCGGAGTAGAAAGGAGACGATGCGGAGAGTGGGAAGAACTCCGAGGATAACAGTGCAAAAAATTACTAAGAGCGTAAGTAAATAATTTATGAAAGATCAATACAATACCGGGAACGGACCGGACCCACTTTTAACGGTCTCGCCACCGGCTCCCCGATTGGTGAGAGCTAGGAGCTTTTCGGCCGCACGTGCTCCAATGTAGCGATAGCTAGCGTCCAGTGCCTCAAGAGAGCCCGCCTGCCAGACGACGCTATAACTGCTGGGTTTCCCCTCCTCTCTGAACAAATTCTGATTTTGGTTTGAGCTGAGGGATTCGGTAACCTATTGAAGATATCTAGCAGCCGGGCACATCGTCTCTTTTATTTTCGCCTTGCTGGTACTTCATTCCCCAAGCTCCTTCATACAGAGTACGATCTCTCCACCCCCCACCTCAGAACGGCCCGCTCTGGAGAATTTGTGCTACCATGCGTTTCGGAAAGACTCTGCGAAACTCGGTGTATCCGCCATGGAGCAAGAAGTATATCGACTACAACAGGCTGAAAGGCTTACTCAGGGAGCATGATGTTGCTGGCGATGACAGCGATACAGACAGCTCATGGACGGAACAGGACGAGGAAGCCTTTGTCCAGGAATTGCTCAATGTCCAGCTAGACAAGGTCAATGCATTCCAGGTACAGACCTCGCAGCAATTGAGAGACCGGACTACCGCATGCGAGGGTAAGCTGCGGCCTTTGGCTCAGGTTGGCGAGGAGGGTGCTCCTGTCGTTACAGAAGAGGATAAAATCAGAGTTGCCTCCGAGGCTTTGACAGAGCTTGATGACATTACCAAAGAGGTTAGCGAGCTGGAAAAGTATAGCCGTATTAACTTCACCGGCTTTCTCAAAGCTGCAAAGAAGCATGACCGGAAACGAGGTGCTCGATACCGCGTGAAGCCCTTACTCCAGGTTCGCTTGTCACAATTGCCATTCAACTCAGAGGATTATTCGCCGCTAGTTCGCCAACTGTCCGTGATGTACTCCTTCGTGCGGGAGATCTTGAGCACTAGCACCGTTGAGCCGGAACATGGATTCGGCAAAGACCATTATTCTTCGTTCAAGTTCTGGATTCACGCCGATAATATGTTGGAGGTTAAGACGTTGATCCTGCGCAAGTTGCCGGTTCTCATCTACAACCCCAAATCTTCGAAGGAACTCGAGAGCCACACCAACGACCCTACCATTACCTCACTATATTTCGATAATCCCCAATTCGATCTCTACACCCAAAAGGTCGCTCGCAGCCCCGAGGCTGGCTCGCTACGGTTACGCTGGACCGGAAACCTGAATGAAAAGCCCCCGATATACCTGGAAAAGAAGATTGTGACAAGCGACAATGTCAGCAAGGAAGTCAAGGTTCAATTAAAGCAAAAACACGTGAAGGAGTTTCTTGACGGGGAGTATCGCCTAGAGAAGCAGGTCCATCGGATGGAGGATATGGGTAATAATGAGGTGGAGCACGCAGGGTCTCTTAAGCGGGACGTGGAAGAGCTACAATCCTTTATCAAGGAGCAAAATCTGCAGCCTATGCTCCGGGCCAATTACACCCGCACAGCCTTCCAAATTCCTGGCGACGACCGGATCCGTATCTCTCTTGATACAAACTTGGCACTCATTAGGGAAGACTCTCTGGACAACGAGCGTCCTTGCCGTGATGAGAAGGAGTGGCATCGTACCGACATTGATGATGCCGGGATGGAGTACCCCTTTCCCGCCATCAGGACCGGCGAGATAGTCCGTTTTCCTCACGGCCTGCTAGAAATCAAACTGCGTGGGAGTGCAGCCCATAACTCAGAGTGGGTCAAGGACCTGATGGTTTCTCACCTTGTCAAAGAAGCTCCACGGTTTTCGAAGTTTGCCCACGGTATTGCACAGCTTTTTGAAGACCACGTCAATAGCTTCCCATTCTGGCTCTCCGAGCTTGACAAGGATATCAGACGTGACCCTGAAACAGCATTCCATGAAGAACAAGAACGCCTGGCCAAGAACGCTGAGGAAGACATGGCTGTTGGAAGCTTCCTTGGGACAAAATCGAGTCCATCTGCGAGGCCTCTTGTGGGTTCCCCAATAACGAGGTTCACAGATCTTGAACCGACACGGGCGCGGCAGTCGTCGCAGTTCTCGGCTCCACAACCCCGACCCTCTGTACCGTCTTTGACACAGGCTCGCGAGCGCGATGCCGAAAGAGAACAACAGGAAGAGCCAGCGCTCCTCGCCCGACAAAAAGAACCCGTAACACAATCTCGCTTGGCCGCTTTATTCCCCTCGTTCATTGGATACAACCGCAACAAAAGACCGTCCGTTGTTTTGCCTCCGGGAGTACAGGAACCAGGAGTATGGATCAAAGATGCTGGCCCGGTCCGTGTTGAGACCAAGGTTTGGCTCGCAAACCAGCGAACCTTTATTAAATGGCTGCACATCAGTATTTTGCTTTCATCTCTTTCCCTTGGCCTGTACAATGCGGCTGGTAAACACAATGACATAGCTCGTGCATTGTCTATTGTATACACCTGCTTCGCTATATTTGCAGCCGCATGGGGATGGTACATGCACGAGATGCGCGCAAGACTTATCCGTCAACGGAGCGGACGTGATCTCGACAACACGTTTGGTCCAATCGTGGTGTGTATCGGATTGGCCGTTGCACTTGTCCTGAACTTTGCTTTCAAGGTACCTATCTCCTCTCCGATAGTTATGCCCAGAATCTAACCACATTTATAGTATTCTTCTACACTCGAAAAACTCCGCGGCGGAGACCAGCCCGTCGATACGCCTGCCCTGGACGCTGCCTTTTCAATGGCGCAAAAGCCGGAGATTTGGAAAGTTGCTAACCAGCAACCTCTTAACTAAGCCACATGCATACACAGTATAACCGCCTCATTCATGAAAAGTGTGCTATATTAGTTCATTGCGCCGTTGATGTATCATTCAGTCCGATTAGTCTAGCCATTAGGGTTGACCTGTTTCAACTATTATTAGTTTGACGTTTTCATGACACAGGAGTAGGATAGTGTTTTGTTCTACTATAACAATCAATATAACACCACAAAATTACGGATATGCGTCCTACACATCCAGTATGGTACTCAGTAACTAAGCCGAAGTGTGCTCCAGCAAGCCCACCGGCAATTCCTAATGCTGACAAATCCATACAATGAAGCATTCCCGAATCCAACTATATTATGAATCCCCCCCTCCAACTCCTCATCACTATTATATCATTTTTCCTTACATACCTCACATATCTTGTCACGTAAAAAACCGAAGCCCCAGAATAATGACGAATTTCAAAATCCAAATCACGTCCGATAGCGTCTGCCCGGTACATCCATCCACCGATGCATCTCCCTTCCCTACCAAAGTCACCCTCCAAGTCAAAAGGACCCTGCTAACAAAAAACCAGTGGTGCTACGTCGGCTACAGACGCCTATCACGCGCAATAGCAACGCACAAAGCCACGAACCCCCTGGACACATTCACTATAACCTGGTCACCTTTTTACTTGAATGCAGGCGCACCAGCGTATCCAGGCGTCGACAAACAAGAGTTTTATGCATCCAAGTTTGGGGCGCGGGTGCCGGCTATGTTTTCGCGGCTGAGCGCTATTGGTGAGGCCGAGGGTATCGCGTTTAAGTTTGGGGGGAGGCTTGGGAGGACGAGGGATTCGCACCGGCTTGCTTGGTTTGCGGGGGCAAAGGAGAATGCAGGTCAGGGGAGTGGGAATGGGGATGGGGTGATTGGGGGCTTGCAGACGAGGGTGGTGGAGAAGTTGTTCCGGGCCTATTTTGAGGAGGAGAAGAATATTACGGAGAGGGGGGTCTTGGTTGATGCTGGGGTTGCGGCTGGGCTCGAGAAGGGCGAGGTGGAGGGACTGTTGGACTCGGGTGCTGGGGGGAAGGAGGTTGATCAGGAAGCTGAGGCGGCGAGGAGGCAGTTTGTGACTGGCGTGCCCTACTTTATGGTGCAGAGCCAGTATGCCGTTGAAGGGGCCGAAGAGCCAGACACGTTTTTGGACATTTTCCAGCGTATAAAGGGCGCGGAAGCTTCGTGAAAAACTCTCTACGGTTCAATGGACACCAGGGCAAAATGATAAGCTGGTTGCATTTGTTTGACAAACATGATCGAATTAGAAGCAGTGGTAAGACTAATACACAACATGAAAACCCGACACCGTAGAAGAACCCACGCAGAAGCCAATCTAAGATGAGAAGCGTTGCTGCAAACGCCGGTGGCATGCGAACATCTAGAAATACACAGTGGAAGAAATAAGAGGGCAACGAGGAACCGCTGATGAGAATGAGATTCGAACATGCCATCCAGCGCCAAACGGAAATAAAACGCAAGAAAGCAAAGGTGAGAATTCAAGCAATTTCACCCCCATAATTCATAAGTGTGTCGTAAAAGAATAGAGACGTGGTAGAGATAGATGCAAAAGAGAAGCTGACTCTATATCTAACGCCCCCCTATCGATAGCCTTAAAGCTGTGTAGCTTGCTGGAGTTGGAAATCCGGAATGTACTCGAACTCGTCGGACTTCGGGTTGTAACGATATGCTTTGAACTCCACGCCATAAGGCTTAGGCTCTAACATGTACAACATTCCTAACGGCACGTCTAGATCAGCAACCTCGTCACGCTTGAGACCGCGGAAGTACGCTAGAAGAACGCGTGCAACTGAGCGATGAGTGACTAGAAGCACATGGTCGGTCATTCGCTCCATCTCGATGATGACTGTTCGAAGTCTGTTGATAATGTCTAGGTATCCCTCGCCACCAGGGCCGGGATAGCGGTAGTACAGCTTGTTCTTTTTGCGGGTTGCGTACTCGTCGGGGAACTTGTCGCGGATCTCTTCGTAAGTCATTCCTTCCATCTTGCCTGCATATAGTTCATCGAGCATCTTCATTTGCTTGACATCATAGTCATCTTCGTTGAAATGCTCAACTGATTGTACGCTACGTTGCATCATTGAACTCCAGACACAAAAATTGCGTGGCCGGTCTCGGGGAATGTATGAAGGGTTTGGCGGAGTGCTATCCCCAGCGCGTGGTGGCATTTGCGACATCATATACTTCTGCCTCTGATTCAATTCCCATTGTGCTCTCTGTTCATTCATGAACCGGGTTAAGGCCTCTGCGTACCGATGGCCATTCTCGCTCAGCTCAGAATCACCACCAATACGACCGGCCTGGTTGTCTTTACTCTCACCGTGCCTGGTGATCCAAATCTGACGTGGTGAGAGGTTGAAGTTCAGTAGATAGTACACAACCTGGGAAGAGAGGAAGCCGTGAGTTTGATGCGAGACGACCTTGCGCCCCACGTCAATCATGCGGATATATGGCATATTCAACGACTCTTCGTATTCGCCGAGCGGGAAGTACGACTTTTCGTACAGCGCAACACGTTTCTTGAAGTCCTCAAGGGCTTTGACAGGATCCTGATCTCTGTAATCCGGACCGGACAGCTTCAGGCGCATATTCGCTTCCAGAAGAGCGGGATCCTCGCAGCTGCTTTCAAGGAACAGAACGCCGAGTTCCGGACCAGCACGCTTTTGAATATGATCGACAATGGCTTTACGGCGTTCGAGTGTGCTGTTGGTTGCGTCCAAGATGCCGACGCTGCCGCCGCGCTCGAGAACGTAATCCAGAAGTTCATCCAAAGTTTCAAGGGCCACTTGCTCTCTCAACTTCAAAGCCTTTTGGTTCTGAGGATCGAAAAAGTTGGCAGACTGGTCTATTGGCTCGGGAGATGCTTCAACTATTCTTTCTTGATCTTGAGCTCCAGCTTCACTGGCGGGAACAACGGCGGGTTCGTCCGGCATCACAGCCGATTCATCCTCTTGTCCATTAACGAGGATCTTGGTCGGCATAACAGGTGGCGGCAGAGCGTTATCAAGCTCGGGGGGCGATTCATCCTGGGGTGCAGGCACCGACTCATTCTTCGCAGATGTCATCCCACCGACACTAACGCTGAGACGACGTACGGAGTCAACGAGTTCTTGCTGCACAGAGCTATTTCTGTGACGCCCCGGTGCAGCTGGAGACTTTCCCGCTGCAACGCGACGACGCTCCCCGACATTGAATATTTCGGTATCATGTTGCAGCCAGTTCAAGTAACGGGCAAGTTTCTTTGTGACATAGCTCTTACCCCGTGCGGGTAAGCCGACCATGATGATGACCAGCTTGGAGCCGAGGTCACGCTGAGCGATACGTCCATCGGGAGAAACCTTGGACTTGGTAAGGCCGGGGATGTCAAGGGTAGTGGCACGAACGCGGCCGGGTGTAGACGCCTGGCTTGTAGCGACACTATACAGCGATTATTAGATTCACATCATATCCAAGAGATAAGAAAAGCAATGCCCGAAAGATTATTGATAAGCATTAACGCAAGGAGACAACGATAAGGTATACACTAGTGGTCCACAAATGATTGGGAATATCCCGACAGTGCAGAACGCATCTAGACCACCAACAAGCTCTCTGACAGGCAGACCAAAACTGCATCGAGAGAAGAAACGAACCAACGGGAGGTCAGAACGAGAAGCAGCACTTACAACTGTGGGGACGAAGGTGCGGTAGAAATCGGAGTGTCTGTTAGGGCGAACCCGACACCATCCCTGGATGCCTGTGATTTCTTGTGGGAATCGGAATGTAGGTCATTCCCTAGTGCTCTTCCGGCAACAGTTTTTGGAGGGGGCATCAAAGTTGCATCCTTTTCAGATCTCGGCTTGCCGTTAGATGCTGTACCGTTCATTGTGGCCGAGGTTCGATTGCGGAAATGGTCGGGGGAAGAGGCGCATGAGATGATCGCTGAGCGTGCAATGTCAGTGTGTTGGGCCATCCCCCGCGAGTGGCGCAGGGAATTTTGCGACCAGTATGTACTATGAGCTTGGATGGTGGTTAAAAAAAAAAAAAAAAAAAAAAAAGATAAACCCAGCAGCGGGCGATCCAAAGGATTTATCAACAGTGCAGTGTCTCAGGTCTTGCACACACCAAGCTGAATGAATGAAGGGAGGCAAGACTGGAGTGTGCAGAAGAAGAGGGGAGCCGGTGGTGGTGGGCGGATGAGTCAACCCACTCGCGAACTGGAACAGAAAGTGATTTTATTCCCAGCAACTCGAACACCTGCCAGCGGGTAACGACGCGATAGGTCCGGGTTGGAAAACGTGAGATTGCAGGGTACCAGTTGGTGTCTATAAAGTTCTGAGGGTGTGCCCTGCGTCATTGAAGGCTTCTTGTAGTGCCAGTAAACCACGGAAGACCCGGAATAATTGGACCGGCACCTATGATGTCAAGTCTCAGAAATCATGATGCTCGGGAAGAGCGAACTGCTTAAATATTCCTGCTCCACACCTCCTATCTAGTATCTACTACATACGTATCCTATGTCTAAGCACTCCATTATTGTTCTGAGGTCTACTATGTACTGTAGATCACAACAAAAAGAAAGAAGGCTTGGCTCCAGCCCCTGGTGGCCGCACGGCGGATACAGAATGCTTGGCCCAGGTAAGGGCGCATCACGATAAGCTGCCCTCTGCCCACCATCCAGCCTGTCCAATCCAGGAGTATGGCTTGCCAAGGGGTCACTACAGTCGGCTCACTTGCCCATTATCCTTCTGCGGCTTCGTCGGTACTTCAGGCACGCTTTGTCTTTACCAATTGGTCCACATCTGCCGTGATCCGACCAACTTGATGCCCAGAGGATCAAACATTTCGCCTGTTTGAGGCTGAGCAAGCTTCGAAATTTTCAAACCCTAGAAGCCGCCTGCCCTTTTAATATTGCGGATGGTAAGGCGTTGCAGCCAGACCATGTAACACGCGCTTTGACTCCGCCGATGTGTGGTTTCACTGCCCATCAAGACATCCTCTGTGTTCTTGGCACCGTCCCGTGGCCAGTCCCATGACTTCGTTTTCAGGTGTCGTAGGGTGGTGGGATCGTTGTTACGAGGGAGAGAGAGTAGGAGTAATCACGGCCACCGTATGCTGCGGAATACTTGGCACTTGGCAGTCGCTGGAGGTTATCCGCCATGAGCCTTTCAGTTGATCATCGGCATTGCCGGTGTAAACGTTTCCCACAGCCTTCCAAGCTCAGACAAGTCAACTCTACTTATCCAATCTCAGAGTTAAAGCGATGAGCGTGGCGTAAGCCGCGATACTCAGGGCCGTTAATATCACCACCGCATTCCCGCTTGTTCGAAATTTGTGTCGGTGTACTCCGTCGTCGCCTATTTCTTCGAAGAACTGGCGATTGCCCTGTTGGCGTCGAAATAGGCCGATAATAAGTACCCCCGTACCGTAGACAGCAAATAGAGCTCCAGTGCTGTAGAACTCATTGGTGAAAATTTTGAGAACCACAAGCGCGAATGAAAACTGAGAGAGAGCTGTGCGGATATAAGCACCCTCGAAGGTCCGCTGCGCCGCTCGCACTTCCACGATCTCGTCGTTCGTCAGGGATACAGTACGGGCGCGGTGCATCCGCAAACGATACCGATCTGCTGCCCGGCGCTGGTACGCGTTAGAGCCCAACCAAGGATTAAAGTCGGTGTTATACAGGGTGGTACGAGTGGAAGTACGGGTTGTCATTCCGAGGAGTAGACTTACCTCAAACATGGCTTGCTAGTTGGCGAATCTCGAGACCGGGTATACAAGTCGTGCTGCGAGAAGTTGTCCACAGCAGGGTCAACAGTCGTTCTGGGCTCTTTGATGTCACCATAATCGTCGAGGTGAGGTGATGTTGCTGAAGCGGTCTTCGCGGGGGAACTAGTCAGCTGGAGCTGCAAGGCCGCTCACGTGGACATTGGCACGCTTGGACGGCATGTTTGGAGTACAGGCTCAACACAAAGAAAGTGCGCCGTAGCAATCATATTTTCTCTTTGATTCTACATATAAATGCTACTAGTCTTTGAACGTATTGCAGACAGGATTATGTGTTTTGGCCATGTCTCCAGTTCAATTGGAACTTTGGGACACCGACCTCTAAAATGACTTCATATAATTGGAGCGGCAATTGTCTGTCACTGGCAGAATAAGATTTTCCACCAATGATATTCCCCCATTAACAATTCCGCCAGAAGCTCCCACTGTCGGCTATCGAGATTGCCCGGGATAGCAGTCAATCGCCGCCCCCATCTTTGGTGGCAGTTCCCCACACCTTAACCAGACCGTCGAAAAGGTCGGAGATGGGTCCGACAGAGTAACCGTTTCGGCGGCGACCCATGGGGGCTCGGGCGAGAGAACCCCGTGTGTTTGGTCAGATAGCAGAAAAAAGATTAATATTGATTGGACCGACCCCAACCGGCTCGACCTGCATTTTCTCCTCTCTTGACAGCATTCTTCCTCCCTTTCTTTCCTCGTTCCTGGTCTGTCTTCCAATTGTCTGTACGATCGCGGGTTGCGAAAATGGGCAAGGTATTCGATGCGGCCGAGGGTAGGCTTTGCGCAATCAAATTCATACTCGGGCGCGACTGTTGCTAACATGTCCCGCAACAGTTGCAAAACACAACTCGAAAGAGAGTTGCTGGGTAATTCTCTACGGGAAAGTGTACGATGTACGGGCGCCTTGTCGCATGCTTTCTGACTGGACCATATGCTAAATGTATTTGTATTTGTCGGGATAGGTCACAGATTTTCTCTCAGAGCACCCCGGCGGTTCCAAGATCATTCTCAAACTTTCGGGTCAGGATGCCACCGAAGAATATGATCCAATCCACCCTCCCGGCATTTTAGAAGAGAACCTGAAGCCCGAGGCCTTCCTTGGGACCGTTGATGCGGCCACATTACCGAAGCCGCAGGCTGATGCGACCCCGTCCCAGGAGGAAGAGAAGGAGGCGGAGGTTCCGATGGAGGCTCTCCTTAACATGGACGATATCGAGCAGCTGGCCACCAAGAAGGTCAGCAAAAAAGCATGGGCTTACTACTATTCTGCATCCGACGACAAGATCTCGAAGCATTTCAACACAGAAGTTTATCGCTCGATCACTCTGCGGCCGCGGGTCTTCATCGATTGTATGAAATGCGACTTGGACATTTCCGTTCTTGGACACAAACTTGGGATCCCCATCTATATTTCTCCCGCCGCCATGGCTCGCCTGGGTAACCCAGCTGGCGAGGCGGGGATTGCAGAGGCCTGTCGCAGTTTTGGTGGCATGCAAATCATCTCCAACAACGCCTCTATGACCCCGGAACAAATTGTCGAAAATGCCGCCCCCGATCAGATTTTCGGATGGCAGTTGTATGTGCAGACTGACCGCAAGAAGAGTGAGGTCCAGTTGGCGCGTATCAACAGACTCAAGGCAATCAAGTTCGTGGTACTCACGTTAGATGCGCCGGTACCTGGAAAGCGCGAAGATGACGAGCGGGGTAATGCTACTGGTGGTGCTGGTCAGGGCGAAAGCGGCGTTGGGAAACAACTATTCCAAGGTACAGACCCGACGCTCACCTGGAGGGATACACTACCCTGGTTGGCCCAACATACCGATCTTCCCATAATCCTCAAGGGTCTTCAGACCCATGAAGATGCGTATATTGCATCGCTTCACGGACCTCAGATCAAGGGCATCATCCTTTCAAATCATGGTGGGCGCGCTCTAGACACTGCCCCTCCTGCCGTACACACCTTGCTAGAGATCCGGAAATACTGCCCCGAGGTTTTTGACAAACTCGAGGTGTGGATTGATGGTGGTATCCGACGAGGAACAGACGTTGTGAAGGCACTTTGTCTCGGCGCAAAGGCTGTAGGAATCGGGCGACCCGCTTTATGGGGTCTGGGGGCCGGGGGTGTTGACGGTGTAAAGCGCACATTGCAGAGTATGCTTTCGACACTTTTAAAACGCATGGATAATTTACTGATGTGTCTAGTTCTGGCGGATGAAACGGCCACCACCATGCGGTTGCTTGGTGTTGAACGCGTAGAGCAATTGGGACCTCAACATGTAAGTATCGAAACACCATTTCGCTGCCTGTCACATACTGAACATCATTATAGACCAATACTCGCGTCGTAGATCAGCAAATCTATGACGGACCGTCGGGCCTCGATTCTCTGCGGTCGGTATACCGTGCTAAGCTTTAGACAATTTAGACCGGTGTGCATTTGATAGCGTATGTTTGTATACAAGAAGCATTATGAGCAGTCGTCATTAATGGATATAAGTTTAACTGATTTAAACATTAATGGATCCAAAGCTGTCTGGCCCAGGTGGTCGTCGTATTTGAGTTGGTAGTCCGGGGTTAGTGGCGGAGATAACAACGGAGACCGATCTAAACGGCCCCCAAAACCATTCCCAATTGGCATGACATGGTCGACTTCTCAGCCTCACCTCCCCGTCCTTTGGCATTGTCCTCGCATTCTTATTGGAAATATATATAAGACCCAACAGATCATACCTGAAATTTCTAAACTCCTAAACTGAATATATCTTCAACGTGTAACCCGCCACAGTCCGCCCGCCGTCCGAGCATGCTGCAATGGCTGAAATTCAGCCCAACGACACTCATCTCTCTAAAGAGAGAAAGAGAACTAGAGTACAACTTTCCTGCATAGCTTGCAGAAGTCGAAAGTACGTTGATCAATAACTCTATAGTAGGAATGTAGTGCTGAATAAGTCTTCTAGACTAAAATGCTGCCGTACACACCCTTGCACCAACTGCTTGAAGAGAGGCGAGGCTCATTCATGTACATTCGTCGGCCGTGGACCCCGAGGGAGGTCGTCTCATGGCCGAGCCAGTCCAACTCATGTCCAGGATCGCTTGCAGCATCTTGAAAACTTGATTATGTCTTTTGCCCAGCGGAAGCAACAGGAAGAACCGCAAACCCAGAGTGTCTCCTCGGCATCATCAGGGACTCCGCCTGGTGTATTGTCAAGGGAGCAGCCAGCGGCGCTGACGACCCCTTCGCCACCTAAGCCTGAAGGATCTGAGCCGGAAAATGAAGGTTCTCCTCCCGGAGGGGTTGGAAAGCTGCTTGTAAAAGATACCGGGACAAGTTATATCGACAGTGCGCATTGGAAAGCTATTCTTGAAGAAGTTAGTGTATCAATTGCAGTTTTTATGTGGGTTCTTTGTGCTAACGTACTGCTAGATAAACGAGTTTAAGGAGTCATTGGAAGGTGATGATGAGTTATCAGATGAAGAAGACCTCGAGAATGACGGCTCCAATGATATGGAGCCAATGATTTGGTTTGGGATAGGCAAACAAGTAAGCAAGGAGGAATTGCTATCTGCTATACCACCTCGGGCAATAAGCGACAGGATGGTCTCCTATTTTATGAACTCAATGGAGCCTATAGTTGGTAAGTAACTCGATTCCACTTTGAAAGAGTGTTTTCTAATAGTTAATTCAAAGCGATCCTCCATATTTCAACCTTTCAAAAAGAGGTATGATGAACACGCCGCATTGTCAAAGTTCTCGTGCTTTTCACTAAGACGCTATAGTATAATAACTTTTGGTCCAACCCACAACAAGTTTCCCTTCCGTGGCTTGGAATGTTATATTCAATCCTGACGCTAAGCACTTTGTTTTACCAACGTATTGGGGACCCGATACATGGTCTTACTGGAGATTACACAGATGTCTGCAATATCTTCAGAAAGCGAAGTGCACAATGCCTTGTACAGTCCAATTATATTGTTGCAGGACAGTACAAAGTTGAAGGACTATTCCTCTATACTATGGGAGAGTTCTACAAAAAGCATGATGTCAAATCAGGTGTTGCGTACCTTTTAGGTATTACGATCAAACTAGCTATGCAGATGGGCTATCACAGGGATCCACAACAATTCCCAGCTATATCTGCTTATGAAGGAGAAATGAGAAGGCGTGCATGGGTGTTTCTCTGCCAGCTTGACGCTTTGATTTCATTTGAGGTCGGTGTTCCCCGGACAATACAAGACGGGCAATATGACACAGAGCTACCACGTAACCTGTCCGATCAAGATTTCAGCGAAGAAACATTGCACCTTCCTCCATCACGGCCGTTGAGTGAGATAACGACATCGACATATGTCATTTCCAAATCTCGCTTAATGATTGTCTTTGGGAAGATTCTCGATATGGCATTTTCGCGAATACCAGTGACATATGAGGAAACCCTGGAAGTCGACCGACGACTTGAAGAAGCACATAGCCTAATGCCTCCTGCATATAAGATTCGACCCATTAACCAGTCGCTTGCGGATCCTCCAGAGTTGATATTCCGGCGATTTACCCTGTTAAATGTATACCAAAAAGCTCGCTGCGTGCTTCATCGGAGGTACCTGGGAGAGGAGCATACAAACATGCGGTACGCATACTCACGGATGGTATGCATCAGTGCATCCAAAAAGATCCTACAGGTTCATGCCGACCTACACCGTGAAATTCAACCAGGGGGGCTGCTGTATCGGAACAGACTATTCCCCAACTCAATTCAGTATAACGACTATCTCCTTGCGGCCATGATCCTTTGCATGGAACTGTCATATAACCACGCTGCTGGATCTCCGGAGTCAAGAAATGATGATGTGGCTGTCGTGGTCAAGGATCGGGACGATCTGATATCTACGTTGGAAAATTCACACCAAATACTCAAGGACCTGAGCCAACAATCCACGGACGCTCAAAAAGCTCACGCAGCATTAACAATCATGCTTGGTAGAGTAAAGGGCGGCCTGCATACTATACCACCACCGAAAACAAATATCCCAAGCACGGCAACAACAAACAGTCAGATTACTGAGGCAGATCATGGTAAGTTTTCGGTTGTATTTAGACATACAATAGAACGTGCTAATCTGAGTATAGCGCCGCCACCATATGATGACTGGTCGAAACTAGACACATCAACTTTGGACAACCCACTATTCCCTGCAAGCCTGGTGCCAGAGCCTATATCTGCTATGGGTGCACCGCCGTATGGGTCTCTTGATGTGATTGGGGAAATGCTTGATACACCCGCCAATCTTGATTGGGTAAGTTTAAGTATTACCTCCAGTGGTCAAATATTGTCTGTGCTAATCGTAGTAGCAACTTTGGGACCAACAAATTCAAAATCGGGAGAATTTTATGAATGTGGATAGTAATGATTTGTGGTATGTGCAATAAGTGTTCAGGCATTTACCATGATCTTAATTACATATTTTATTTTGTGGAAAAGTCTTTACAAGATCAATATGAAAAGAGTGCATGATTTCGCATTAAACACAGCAATGTAAGGCCCATTTACACCTTCCTATTGCTACGCTAGTAATAAGCAAGCTTTCCTTGTGTGCCTCTATGGTGAATACCTCGTTTAATGTCGACCTTGACACTTTGACATTGATGTAGGAGGTGAAAAACCTCCTTCACTGAGATCGTCAATGCCGACATATTTGGTGTGTGAGAGCCTTACATAAACTCGTGGTCCGGAATATATGTCAATTGGTTTCATAGAATAGCTACAGTTCCTGTTGCACCTGAAGAACAGACAATTTTGCAGTACTATTTTATTGTTCTACATTATATTTTGGAGAGCTGTTTATTTATGCAAGCAGTTTTATGCAATGAATGACTCAGCTTTCTAGAACCATCATCGAAGATCAGCTTCCCAAGGTCCGAGATAGAAAATAAGCAACGAAAACACCACCTGATAATGAAACAATAACCACAATTGTGCCTCAATCATTTCCCCATACGAATCATGAACCGCCTACCTCCATCGCGATGCCTCACCCACATTCCGAAACCCTCTATTCGGCCTGAACCACGAAGATGCCGCCACCTCCCAACCTACTATAGCCCGCCCCAATCGCAACAATCCAGGCACAATTATAGTCCTGTCTCGTTCCAGCACCTCCAAAGACGAACATTCCTTTCCTCGTTCATTCCATCTCCACCACAGGCAAAGAATGGTAACAGCAACAACGGCCGCGTCCTAACAGCTTCTCGTACCCTCCCCTACGCACCCCCGCCTCTTTTCAAGGTGATCTCCTCCGTCGATTCATACGCCGAATTTCTCCCCTTCCTCAATTCGTCAACCGTTACAGCGCGCGATAAAGAAACAGGGTATCCATCACAGGCCTACCTAACCGTCGGATACGGACCGTTGAGCGAGACTTTCACATCGAAAGTTGACTGTGATTCGGAGAAGTGGATCGTGGAGGCGCGGTCTGGCGAGAAATTCGTTGAGAAATCTAGTTCAGGCTCTGGATCAGGGTCTGGGCTTGGGGCCTTAGCTGGATTCGCGGGATTTCCCGGGGCCGACGAGGGGATCTTCGAGTACTTGAGTACGAAATGGGAATTGGTTCCTGAGTCTGGGGCTACTGCTGGTAACCCGAAGACGACGGTGAAGTTGGAGATCCGGTTTGAGTTTAAGAATCAGTGGTATGCGACTATGATGGGTGCGGTTGAGGGGCAAATGGCTGGGGTGATGATTGAGGCATTTGAGAAGAGGATAAGGGAGGTGAATGGTGGTTGAGTCTGTATAGATATTTGATAGATGTACAATATGGGTTGGATATTGGAGTATGTTTTGTAGACGGGTATTACGTGTTTAGTTACACATTGAGCGAATTTGGCTATTTTCAATGAGACTTTCTCTATATGTTGTTTTCTACATGCGACAACTCGCTGTACATTAGATGAACAAATCCTAACCGTAGTATATAATACAATTTCTTAGAAAAAACATGCTAACCCACGCCGCATTCATGCCATGCGAAGGTTGTGAGCCATGTTACCTGGAGCCCGAGCAGACTTTGAGCTGACAGCATTGTAGTTGTCAAAAACCACTTCCCAATTGATTCTGTCCCACCACCGTTCCAGATACTCGGCCTTTCCAGCAATACCATAATCCATCAACCAAACGTGCTCCCATGTGTTGACACAGAGGATGGGCTGGATGTCAACAGCTCCGGGAGCAAGGTTCTTCTGGTTCGCGGCGTGGGCGCCCATTGCACCAGCGTACTGGTTGCCGAGGGCAGTGTCGGGGGTATGCGTAGCCATATCAATAGGTTGTCTTCGCGCGTGGGCTGCTGGGTATGGCGATCCCGCGTTGTATGTGCAGAAGATGTGGAGGAGACCTTCCCGTTCGAGGTTCTTAGCCAGCCAGACAAAGCCGGGACCGAACATGGAGTTGGCGGTCGCGAGGAAATCGAGCTTGAGGGATTCGACGGAGGAGCAAGTGTCGACGATGTCCTTGGCGAACTTATCCGGGATTTCGGTGCGAGTAGGGGACTGTGAGATAAATTTCTGTTAGAGGAGCGGAATCCTAGAAAGATCAATTTCTGACTCACAATGCAGTTGAAGAAGAAGTGGTTGTTGTGAGCCATTGAAGCATAGTTGAACACGGACGCCATCTCTGGACGACGGGAGTACTTGACCAGCAATTCTCCGGGTTTCGCATCGGCATCGATGGTATCTATAGCAAGATCATCAGTTCTCTGTTACGCGCAATTCCTGACGGTATTCCGTTCCAAATAACAGCAGACTAGGGTCAGCCTTACCCTGTGTCAACAAGTTCAGCTTATTGACGAGGAGGCTCTGATATTGTGTCCAAGAAAAGTCGTAGCCCTCTGGGGATAGCAGTTCAGGAACTCCATTTTCTTTGAAATATGCGCCGTGATTTAAGCTGGGTACTTGGTGCAGTCCTCGAGTCTGGAAGCGTGGGAGAGCGGAGATGGGTTTCTAAAGCACATGTTAGCTGGGCCGAGCCATTGGGGCATGCGTGGCTCACCTGGCAGATGGAGGAGGCAGCACGCAGGGACGCCTGCGGCCGGAGGAGTCGATTGAGCATGATGATAGGTTGTAGTGGGAGAAAGCCGCGAGAAGTCCGTCCAACAGTCCAAATCGCAGCTTTTCCCAACCGCAAACCGGCAGAATTTCCTTTGCCAGTTCTAGATTGGGCCTAGCGTGGCTGAGGTAACCAGGCGCCAACGGGAGCCAATCACGGACCGTAGATCCTCTGTCCCTTGTATCCAATCTATTTCTGGCTCTCCTCTGGACGTCGTAAGTTCATCTCTGCTTGCTGCAGCCGGTTCGTTCTACGCGCCTTGATTTTAGCCTATCGAACCAGGTGCCTTCATGCGGACCCAGCATGGGCCACCCCATAGGACCCATTGTCCCGGCGGCTCTTCGCTCGTCGCCATTAGACCAGCAACTATGACCCCCATCTTCTCTCTCTATTATAGGACCACGGCGCCTATAGGAGCCTGGCCTTGGGATATTTCTGTAACATGATGCAGGAGTCGAATTACTTGGGCGACAAATACCTTGCAAGCCCCAGTGTCAGGTCATTCGGACTTTTTCCCCCTCTGTCTCGTGTGGTGCTTTGTTATTCATTCCAATAAAGCTGGGCTCATTGCTGCAACTCTTTGACTATTCACTTTTTGTTAAACTGGGAAAATATATCTTCTTTCTCTTCTCGATATTCATTTCTTCCAAGCTGCATCTGTTCTCGTTGTGAGACCAACATATCGCCAGACGATGACAAGGTCTCATACTCGTCATGTCTCTGTGAGACGCTCCATCATAATGCTTCTGGCAATCATGACTACAAATACATCCGCAAACCACGGGCTGAATCTACACCACAAACGTACCGACACTTGCTCTGAATCCTCGCAGAAGTGTAGTGGTGCCGGCTTACCAGATAACTTTTGTTGCTCCTCATCTTCAACCTGCATTGGCATAGACGGCGGAAGCTCAGTTATTTGCTGTCCTGAAGGCCAGGATTGCTCTTATATCCAGCCTATAACATGCGACGTAACGAAGCAAAATGCCAGCCTCCATCCAAATAATGTCATCAAAACAACCCGACTGGATGACGACTTGCCCAAATGCGGGAAAGCATGCTGCCCGTTTGGATACACCTGCCAGGGCAATTTTTGTGCTGTGGACAATACTGCATCGTCTTCCACTTCGACCAGCACGACCAAATCCACCTCCACCTCTAACCTGTCGGAGTCTACATCGGAGTCTTCCACGGACCATTCCACCGAGTCTTCTACTGCGACTGATGCCGAAACGACAACTGACTCTGCGATTCCTATCGCGGGTGACCTATCTTCAATAACAGCCGTCGACTCATCAAGTATCGCAGAACCAACCCCTACTGCTTCACAGTACTCTGCTGCTTCTTGCAACAACGTATCGGAGACCGAGAATTCCTGCCCTGCTTTCCCAACCAACGCCGTTCTAGCAGGCTTCTTCCCTGGCTCCGTTTTCGGTGCCGTGGCCGCCTTGATACTAACGGTCTGTATTCGGAAACAACGAAGAAACAAACTCCCACCAGGCGAAAAGCTCCACAAAAGCACATTTCGCAAATCAACGGGCACACTAATCGGCATATCTGAACCCATTCCGTCGGACGACAGCTCTTTCCGCACGGACTTTCTCCTCAGTAGAAATTCCAAACGTAACTCTGAAGGATCTCGTTCTGTCCTCCAACGCAGCAGGTCTCGGGTAAAGAGCCTCTTCAGTGCAAGCCCAAAACCGACCCCAGCGCCAGCGGAGGATATACCGGCCGTGCCGCCTGTACCAGCCGTCCTACCTTTACCAGTGACGCCTCGACAGGCCCCGCGGCAACCCAGCACGGAAAGCATCCGTGTCTACACGCCCCCCGGCGTATTCAATACCACAGGAACCCTTCACCCTTCGCCCTACCCAGACCAGCAGCGGCCCAACACGACCCTGACCGAGATTCTCGATCGAGCGCAAGCGCAAATGCAAGCCTCCGAATCGGCTCCTACCAGCACTGCCAACAGCAAAGCCAGCAGTGCAGCTGCCAACAATGCAAACCAGCGCTTTCTGCTCCCTCCGCCGCAGCAACTAGGCCGGCGCAAACAGTTACCTTATTAAACTTGCGCATTCGGGTTTCACGTCTTATTAACCCATATTCAATAGCATTACTTCGTACCGCATAGTTTGATTGGGATGCACAATCCACGCATTGCAATACTCTATATCTCCGTTTCATGGCGAATCTGGCGTGAATTGCAGTCTAGCATTTCAGCGAGCATATTTTCTTTGTGTATTAACTTTATGTTTATATCACCTTGTAATGCAGCAGGCTGCTATAGCAGAATACATATAATCAAGACAGGATATCTTTATATGAATATCAACAACCTAAGTAGTCTAAGAGTAGAGTAGTATACTACCAAGAAGTCAAGTCTATGACGATGCAGCCCCTTGTGCCCTTCTCGCCTTCCACCCAGCAACAACCCTCTTCACCTCTTTCAGCAGCCCCAAAATAAGTGGAACCCCGATAGGTCCCAATAGCGGCAAGTAGACGGCTACTCTATGCTCATCAGGGAAGTACATCTGACCGACCATACTTTTCTCGAAGAAGCTGCGTTCGGCCTCTGTCTCTGCGACACGTGCACTAGCTAGTGCGGACTGGAAGCGTCCGTTGCGAAGATTTTCGCAGGCGGAAGATAGATGTGAGAGTGTTGTGGAGACGGAGGAGGCGACTGTCGCGGGGATGGGAATTGAAGGGAGGGACTCTGTGAGACGCGCGAGGGAGCCCATTGTGGAGGAAGCGGAGAGGAGGAGGGTTGCAGCGCGGATGCGGATGAGGGTCTGGAGGCGGAAGGGGAGGGATGTTGGGGTTGATGGGGTGCCGAGAAGGCTGAGGAGTTGATGGGAGAAGGTTAGGAAGGCTGGCCGGAGGGCTTCACGAGCGAGATGAGGTGGGTTGGAGGGGAAATCGGTCGTTGTAGGGAGCGGAGGGTTGAGGATGAAGACGCCACCCCATTGCGGGATGATCCAGCTAGTAGCCCTGCTTTCTTTCACAACAAGGGGAGATTGTGAGGGTGCAGGTACGTAGAGTATGAAGTTGATTGTTGGGCCGCTCCCAATGCTGGGGCTTAGAGGCCATTCTGCGGCGTTGATGAAGGCACTGAGATTGTCTTCATCCAAAGTCCAGACGGCCTGGGCTTCGTCATTTTCGGGAGCGGGAGCTGTAGGCGAGAAGGTTGCGTAAAGTTGGACTTGCGTGTCAACAGTGAAATTGCTAATTGGCGACAATGCCTGGACAAGCGGAGATATATACTCCTGAACGGCGGCTTCAATGTCCCATGAAGAGGGGGCAGATCCGGGTGTGAAGAGGGAGAATGCGAGGTGGTACGTCTCCGCGTACTTCATCGACCGTCTCAATCGCTTGGTAATACTCTCCGCAAGTTGCGGGGGAACCTGTTGCGCCTGGCTGTTGGGGGATGCAGGAGCGTTGGCACTACTACCCACTGCGTTATTCGACAGAACATGCGCTATTGTCGCTTTCTCCTCCGCGAACAAACGTTGCAGTTCTCCAGCAATAAACGAGGAGAGTGGTGAATTGGACGAGGAAGGAGGCGGAAGTTGGCTTGGGGCATAGAAAACATCGAGCGTTGTCGTATCTGCTTGAAGTTCTGAACGAGGACTCGAGAGGCCATCTTGTGCCTGGAGGCGAACGGTTAACGCGGTATCGGCCTTTTTGGTTATTTGTTGAGCCTCCTCGTCGGCCAGCTTTAGGCGTAGATGATGAGCGGAGAACTCATTGAGATCGTCTAGGGTGTGTTGAGTGACGCGGAGAAGTTGCTGCGCTTCAGCATCCGGTAGGGACGGGGTATCAAATCGGATCTCGAGTGGAAATACAGGGCGGCAGCTCTAATTACATAAATTCGGCCAGTTAGCTATTTTGCCAGAATGTCACGGTGTTTTGTAGGATAGTCACCTTCCCACCAGCCCAATCGAGCATATCCTGGGTCGGTAACTCAGCCCTGTAGATGGAGGTGGTCTTCCACCATATTGGAAACCCCAAAAAGAGGATCACAGCCCAAAACGCGGCCACGACCTTGGACCGCGTGTATACGGCGCTGGGCTTCTCCGGAGGGGGAAGGGTTGAGGCGGAGGTTTTGGAGGTCATATCGGACTGTGAAGACCCGCGGTCTTCATGCTTTTCGCTCATGACAGACAGTACATGCTTTAGAAAGCAAGCAAATACCTCGTCCACTTGAGATAATGGAAGTGCGGTGGTGAATCAGCTAAGAGAGGAAGTAGAAGGCCAGGTGGTGGTTGATTGTCGATGCCGCGGTTGAAGGCGGAGAGCTAATCGCAACACAGTATAGTTACTATTTACTATGCGACAAGGATTTTTCTTTCATTTTCACGAAATCCCAGTCTTTAATTGAATATTTTTAATTAGAAGTAAAATTAATTGAATTATCTATTTGACCGAAATATTTATTCTAATTGGGTATCAAACCGATGCGCCGGACTCCTGCAGTATAATGGGCCTGAAAATGAGCATAACCAATGCGGTCATGGATCGGGCTGTATTAATATTCCTTTTCGAAAAGTTTCTGGATCGGTTTCGCAGCCTAGAGTCTGAATTAGCAATGCCCGAGAAAGACCGTGTAAAGGTTGACGCTCACATCAATAAACTTCTCGAGATCCTGGTCGAGGCTGGCCAAATCCTCCTTCCGTTTGTTATTTTCGGTAATCAGTGCTTGTTTGCGTTTGAGGAGCTCTTGCCGGGCCTGTTCAAGCTTTTCGCGTTCTGCATGTTCGTGACTGATTCGTGCAACCATCAGTTCATGCTCGTTCGACTCGCGGTGCTCGGGATGCAGTTCAAAAAATTCTTCCTCTGGTATTAGAGGAAGCGATCGGTACTTGTGACTAAGAGAGCCGACTGGTTAGCACGTAAAGCACTGGAACAAATTTTCATATGATTGTGACGTACTCGTAAGACTCGCAAGCGGCAATCTCTCCGGTCAGATGTCGCTGCTCGTAATACAGATTTTGAAGCTGAAGGTGCAGACGGTCGATCTCCTGCCGGGCCTCCGCGGTGCCCTGCTTGGTATCTCGAACTCGGAAGATGGCATCGCGATTTTGACCACGGAGCTGGGCAAGAAGAGCGAAAAGGTGCTTCTGGACGGTTTGTGGCGATTCGGATATCTGGTCGGGTGTGAGTGACGGGTCCAACAGGGACAGCAGCTTGTGACAAAGATCCCGAGTCTCGGCGGCGGTATTCAACACGGGCAGCAAGGACGGGTCGGAGACGATATCTCTGATAGCTGCTGGAGCCATGGCGATGGAAATGGCGATGGCAAATGACCGTCGAACGACGAATGACGATGGCGGAGAGAAACACTTGGGGAGATGCAGGTGGGATGGTGGGTTGGAACTCGGACCGCGAACGTGGAGAGAACGCGCCAACGGATTGGGCTTTGGATGATAGGGCAGAGTGTTGGGCTCGATGATCATCGACAAGAAAAATGCCTAGACGCTCGCCCTGCAAGAAGAGGGGACCTTTGCTGCTCGGAGAAGGTCGTTTGGCAAACGAGAACCGGACGTTGAGAATAAATTAACTGAGTCTTCCCCACCCTTTCTTGTCTCTTCCGCCAACTCTCCTTTCCCCCCTCTCTGTCGACAAGGACGTCCATTCCCTTTTATATCCTCGATCTTTGTCCTCCATTGTTCCGTCATTCTTATCTAGCGTCCTTTACTCCGTTCGCACTCTTCTTGTAAGTATTGTCGATAGCTGTTCCGATTGCCGCGGCGCTCGGGTACAACCACCCGCCACTGAACATCACTCTCTAACTTCTCGAATCCAGGCTATGTTTGATTGATTTCCCACAGGAAGGGTTCTTGTGGGTAATATATTCCTTTTTTCCATCATGGCGTGCTCTGCTCAATCCGTCACTATCGAGTCCTACCTCGACAACTCGGCTTTCTCCTCGGCTTACGCTACTCCCTCCGAGGAGACCTCTCTGCTCCGAGACCGGAAGCGAAGGCACTCTTTCCATACTGCGAGGAAGCTATCTTGCGACTATGATGCAGATGCTGTATTCCTAAGGGTAGGATTTTCACTTTCACGTCACGGGACTCCCACTGATTTACTGAAATATAGGTTGAGCTCTTCCTTGCGGAACTGGAAAGACGCCTCCACTGGATCGAACAATATCGCCGATCTCACATGGTCCAGATCGATACCAGCCTACGCAGAGCATATGCAACACTCGAGGCTGTACGTGATCAGTGCTCCCATGCATCGGGGGAGCTGATGGGTAGTGGCAAGAAGAGGGCAAAGATTCTGGTGGAGACTTTGGAAGACCGTTATAACGATGCGTTGGCAACGAAGGAAACATTGGAGCAAAAGGCTCAAGCAGGTGTCCGCTTGATGGAGTCTTTCTTGACAGAGTTGGAATCTCGCGCCCATGCTGTCCGGGGCCGCGGCGTCTACGGAGCTCTGGACGATGGCTGGAAGGCGGTCGATTCGAAGTTGGTCCAAGCGAAGGAAGTGATGGACGAGGGAATGGAACGGGCTCGCATGGTCAAAGATGCGCTCCGAGAAAACATCGACCAGGCTATCCTTCTAGCCCAAGAGAAACGGTTAATCGCCTATTCAGAGCTACCGGATCCGTGGAGAATAAACCCTCATATTCTCTCTGGCTATCGGTTCACCTCATCCAAGGTGGAATGCTTCACTTCTATGTTCACACCCTCCAACGAACTCGTCAACATCTGGTCTCACCTAATCGGACTTATCATTGTTCTCTCCATCGCCTTCTACTTCTACCCGCTGAACCCTAACTTTCACCTAAGTACTAATGCTGACATGCTCATCGCGGCCGTCTTCTTCTTCGCCGCTTGCAAATGCCTGGTCTGCAGCACCTTATGGCACACAATGAACAGCATTGCCAGTCAACCACTAATGGAGCGCTTTGCCTGTGTCGACTACACTGGAATTTCCTTCCTCGTCGCCGCCTCTATCGTGACCACCGAGTACACGGCCTTCTACTGTGAACCCACGTCTCGTTGGGTTTACATTCTCCTCACAATGTCCCTAGGAATTGGCGGCGTCATCCTTCCTTGGCACCCTACTTTTAACCGCGCAGACTTCGCCTGGATCCGGGTCGCCTTCTACGTCACTCTGGCGCTGACAGGCTTTGCGCCTATCGCCCAACTAACCTACACCCGCAGCTTCTCTTGGTGCCTCTATTTCTACGCTCCCGTCATGAAGAGCATCCTCGTGTACTTCGTCGGAGCCTGTGTCTACGCCTCCCAGGTTCCGGAACGCTGGCGTCCAGGCCTTTTCGATTACTGCGGTGGCAGCCACAACATCTGGCATCTTGCTGTTCTTGGAGGCATCCTATTCCATTACCATGCCATGCAGGATCTCTTCGCCAACGCTTTCCAGCGCGCGCAGGGTGAATGCCCTAACCTTACCTCCTAACCTAATTAGACGCCATCCATCCTACGTCCACATAATATCATACCCTATCCATCATTAACGTCAATGGTTGTTTTCGGTTTCTGGATTGAAAAGTGCCGACTGTGAGAATGAAGCACGATGTATATACGAATTTGGCTTTGAGCTGCCCTGTACAAAGCAAATCACAGGCAGTTAGACAATAGACCGTCTTTCATTTTGAATTCGAGGTTGGATCTTAAATGACCCCGCTAGTTGCCTTTGTTTCTCCCTGGTGAATAAGTTCCTTGCATGGTTCGAAGAACCCACTAAGTATGGATGGCTAGGGAGACCCCTGTGGTAATTGAGCAACTGGTTGTGGGTTGATAAATCATTTTGCATCGCTGGAGTACCCCATTTTACTTTATTTATTGCTGGCTATGTCCGATATCCCTATCTTTCCTAGTGCATAGCTATATTATTATTATTAATGGACTGCCATCTTTTGTTTGGGAAAAAAAAGATTTCTCTTTCTCTGGTGATACTTGTGGTTTGGATATGCCGACGAGTATTCTGAACATGTTTTTGTTCTTGTACCCCCTGGACCATTGCAGATTGGATGTTATTTGTAGGGTATGGTTCGTGACCGTGGGTTATTCAATTCCTCTAGTAGGTCTATGGGTTCGATCTAGCTAAGGACATGCATGCATGGTCTATATGCAAAAGATGGAACGACCCTCTTGTCCCAAAATCCAGAATAATACAAGAAAATATCATCCCGGCCATGGCCTAAATAAATGCAAAAAGATCATAGATCCTGGAAATCTGATAGGGTAAATGGCAAAAAGAAGTGTGGCATATATATGCTATGGTATATTCAGAACCGGTCCTCGGTTAGGCGTCGCGCCTCCACGATAGACCCAATATGTGATTGAGAAAAACTCTGGCCTCTTGTCCGAATTCCATACCACGCTTTCAGGAAAGGTAGTGGGCTAGTGGTGAAAGGGCAATGGACTGGCCATTGGGCCTGGGTGCGCGCCTCCTTGCTCACGAAGCCCTCGCTCGTGATGGAGTCCTGGGGAACATCAGGGATCCTATCGGTTTTGAATCCGAAAAATTGGCAGGCACTCTGGTATTCGGCGAAAGAGTCAAAATAAAGACTTCCGGAAAATATCTCAAGATCTCGGATGGCTTCCGGAGAGATTTCGGCTTGGAGATTTGGCCTAGGTTGGCCGACTGTGAGGAAGTCAAGTTTGCTGAAGGAGCACATGTCTTTAGCCGTTCTGGGGGCATACATGTGAAGTGTAACTTTCTTGGACTTGCGGATGCTGGGCAGCAGGTAGTTTGCTTCATGCTGGCTGATAACGATGAGCATTCCGTTGCTGATGCTCGAGAGAGCCCAGTGCACAGGCTTCAGAAACTCATCATCAACAGTGTTATCATCCTGTTTTATCGTATTGAGGAAGTCAAGCGAAACATGAATATGGGATCCGACAGTGGAAGGGAGTTCGAATGCATGAGCGGATGTCCGTGATAGACATGTTTTGAATGCTGGTTCAGCGGCCTCAGATGAGAACCAATCAGGGAATTGGCCGTGCTTGACAAAGTGCTTGATATGGGCGTGCACGGTGTGATTTTCGGCTTCCACAGATGGCGGACGGTGGATTTGAGGCTCTCTTTGGATTTCCTGGGTTAGCTCTCGCTCTTGCTCCTCGTAAAGAATAGTCTGCTTAGATTCGACCCTTTCCCATTTCCGAAGAAGTTCATGGACTGTTGGATCGTGTGTGGCTAATTCTCGGAGTGAAGCAATAGACTGAGGAGGCTCCCCCCACGGAGCATATAATTGAGAGAGGGATTTTGACTCAGGTTCCTGGATGCGAACCACAATATTTTCTAAGGAACTGATACGCGTTCTGAAACCATCCCATATCTGGGCGCAGCGGAAATGTTGTAGGCCCTGCCATGCCCAGAGTGGTTGCAGTTTTTCCAGCTGATCGCAAGTCTGTTCTAGCACCCACTGTACAACGTTGATGGAAGTAATGGCTGCGCCATTCTTCTTGATACTGTGTCTAACTTCTGGAGGTATAAAAAAAGCCACTGATTGACCATTGGATAGTTCGCGCATCCTATTACATGCTGTTTGAGGTAAGTAAGGGCTGCGTATGATATTCAGTGTTGGAAACCTACCTTGAACGAGTCGGTCTTTGGTTAGCCGGGGTCCAAGTGTCACTGCTGCACGATATGTGCGTGGAAGTTTGATATCGACACCTCTAGCGCGGTGTTGATCCAGAAAGACTAAACAAAGATGTAGCTGGTCGTAAAAAGGCGATGCAAGGAGCCGCTCAACGTAACCCTCTCGGTCCACCACCATAGCTTCATCATTGGCATCAAAATAGATAGCAGCACGGGCTCTCTCAGCTGGGACAATAGATAGCCATGTCTTCGCGACTTCTTCGTTACTTGACTCCAGTACTAAGGCTCCGACGTCAACAATAACCTTGATATGAGGATCTTGATCATTTATAAGATGCAAGAGCCCGTTCACCGAAAGCTGACGACCATCCTTATCCTCTGCAAGGATGCACTGCCTATTATCTTCATGGAGAAGCTGGCTTAGAACCATGGCATTGGTATGGAGAAGATATGGCAAGTCTTTTTGAGGCATTGACTTTGGCAGCAAATATCGATTATCGTTTGTTCCACTGAACCCGGTCGTAAGTGGCTGAGGCGATTTCGAGGGGATGTCCCATCCAGACAACGATAGTTTGAAAGGAAAACCTTTTGCCTCCTTGGGAAAGACAACTTTGGCAAGGAAGAAGTCAATAATCCCTTTCTGGTACTGGAGATGCTGGTATAATCTTCCTCGGAACGTGTCATCATCCTCCAAATTGACCCCATTGAAGGAGTGTAGACCCTCGGAGAGTTCATCCCGATTCCGTGCAATCCAGCGCTGATATTCAGCCCCAGGATCGTTCTCTTTCATTAGGAAATAGAAGCATTGTCGAACTTGTTTTTCGGTAAGACCCTCATAGTAATAGCTCAGGCACGTCAATCCCAGCGCAACATCCGCATGTCCGAACTCAGCATTTTCTGATGGCACCCCCTTGGCCCTAAATGGCACCGCTGACAAGCACCGTGAGGGATGAACGCCGTAGTCCACAAGCCAGCGCTTGCTTGCTAGCACAAAGCGTAGTATACGGTAAGCAAAAAGACCCCTTAGGACCAGGAGTTTCTTGAGAATTATACTATCCTTGAAGGTATTTTGTACTACCCTCTCGTCTGCCTTGTCGGTCTTATCGCAAGTTATGAAATTCAGCACGCTCTTTTGAGTTGCCTTTGCCCACTCCGTGAATGATAGTCCTGGAAGTTCTCCACGGCTGATGGCGTCGGTGACCCCTTTAAGCAGTCGATCTGGAGCAGCCTCGCTCAAAAAATGAATAAGAGGATAGCGGACGCCCCGCTGCTCGATATCCAGGCTCGTCTGGTCTTCCGACTGCAAGGCCACGACTTGTTTTTCTACCAGCTCAAGGACATACTGGATAATACCCCAGCGATCACTTCCCCCATCGGCATTCTGCTGATTGCCTCGTGTGTATATTAATTGAAATTTGGGATCCAGGATTTCATCGCTCTCGTCAATGATAGTGCGACAACTATCCTGTAGTGATTGCTCTATTTCAACGAGTCCAAGCGCATTATCGCTCGGTGCGAGGTCCAGGCCGACTAGTCGGAACGAAAGTAGCTGCTCTGGGAGAACAATAAGGATTCCTCGGTTCTGCTGGCATTCGCTATAGATTTCCTGTAAGGTCTCTATAGTGCTTTTGTCGATGCGTGTATTTCTTGAAAAAGGAACATGGTAAATTTGACGGTTCAGTAGACCCCCAAGGCGCTGGGAGAGAAGGTTTATACTTTGTCGCAACAGTGGTTTCAGCACTACAATGCGAACCATCTGGGTGGCATTTGCGAGGCACGCCGCAATCATCGGTGTGATAATGGTCGTTTTCCCTTCCCCCATGTTCAACTGCAGGACACAGTTTTCGTTAGATTCAGGTGCGATCATTCTCTGTGCGACATTTGCCTGGCGTTCTCTGATTGTCATGTTTCCCTCGATTTCCAAAAGTAGCCAATCAGGAATACTTGATGCGTCCCACCCCTCGCAGCCTACTGTTTCTGCTTCTTTGTAGAATGTATTGACATCCTCTCTGTCAAAATGCTCTAAAAGTCGTTCATATCGACGCAAAGAAGCGACGGTCTTTGCAAACATCACAAGCGTATTCTTCCATAAAGGAGGAACGGAATCCCACTTATCAGCGGCGAGAAACGACAGCATCGACAACACAGTGATAGAAGGCCAAAATACGGCACCGCCTATGGCCTTCCAGATACTGTCCACTGTTGTCAATGCCAAAACAATCTGACTCCAGAGGCTATCCCTTTGCTCTATCGCGCGTTCGTGATGCTGGACAAGAGTGTCTCTCTCAACGGGGAGTCCCGCAGATGCACAGGGCAAGTGTACTTTCTTTAGTGCTTCCAGGCTTTCGGAAAGATTAATCGCATATTGTTGGCGCAGGCCATTGGAACCTTCGCGGAGACCCCGTATTAAGGATTGGAGATCAGTTATAGGGCCGATATCAGAAGACGCAGGCACTTGAGGTCTCTGACGTCGCAGGGGTGCTTGATCTATGTCCATCGGAAGTGGAGCGTTTGAGGAACATAACATTTCTTGGAAACTTGGGGCCTGCCAGGGATTTGATCGAGCACAAATCAAGGGCCGACACTTTGGAAGAGCAGGTGGTATTGGTAGTAGGTCCGGAAGTGGAGATGTAGGCACCGCATCTAGCTTCTGTTGTACAAGCTCAATAAACTGATAAAACTGGACATTTCTGTTAAACTGCTTGAACAGAATATCAGACGCATTTAAGCTCTTGATTTGCCAGGGCTCCATATTGGTAGGCCGTTGAAGGACTTCGCATGGCCACTGTCTGGTGATTTGGCTTGCTAGGGCTTCAATTTCCTGTTTTCTCGTTTTTTCATACTTTTTGTTCCGTTCATAACGCATTTTTTCCTTTTCGGATTTTGATAGATTCTTCATGTTTCCTCTAGGATTGGGCTTTTTAGGCGGGTAGTTGTTAGATATCTCTTCTTGGACCTTTGACCTGTCAATGTCTTGCCCCGGTGCCAGACCCAGCTGCACTGGCCCTTGGAGCAACTTTTGAGGGATTTCGGGAAAATATCCAGAAAATGCAATCGTTAATAGATGACGCAGTTGCCAGGTTGGTACTGATTCACCGAAAGCAATCGTGCAAAATACTGAAATCAGTTTGTATGTTCCCGATTCCCGGTTGCTCGAGCGGCACTGGCTGTATAGAGAGCCCCATAGGTGTTGAATCCGCGAATCTATGAGTGAAGTATATGTGTGCTGATCTGGCGTAAGTATTTTCATATAAAAATTACCCCATGCTTTGACCATATTGAGAAGCGCTTCTTTCTGACTTGCATTGGAGGGCCAATCTCGGATAAGCGCAGCAATTTCATACACACGACGGCTTCGATCACTAACACAGCCATGGCGATCTCGCGCGTCATATTCAGAGGGTCTGAAATATTTTATATTTAGACCGGTGAAATTGTTCGCAAACTCAGACCGACGGAACCGGGAATGACGATGTCGTGCTCTATCGAGAAGGTGAATTTCTCCACGATCAAGCCCTGATGGAGGCTCCTTCTTCGAACTATGGAATGCGGAAAATTTGACCGTGTGATTAAAAATATCTTGAGTAATCACCCTGAAGTCATCATGCTGTGCTAGTTCAGGTATTTGTGGGTTCCAGATGACCCTTTGCATGACCTCCATTCCAGGCGGGTGATATTGCCGCCGTGGAGTTAGAGACGCGATAAGCTCCACTAGATGAGTGCAATCACTATCTAATGGAGACGAGCTTTTCATCCGGGCTTGTCGGAGTATACGCAGAGCTTCCTCTGTCCCAGAACGGTTTGTTGCAGTGTCAGGAAGCACATGGGTAGTAACGGCGTGCAAATAAGCTTGATATAACGCACCTACCATACCGGAGGAGTCTGAGAGTATTCCCAGGGTCGGGTCGAGAAAGTAGTGAAAATACTTGACGCGTGAATCGCTGGGAGGCTCTATCGGAACTTGGTTGTATAGGTCCCCTTTGGTGATTTGCACCATTCCGTAAGGAATCAATACCGAACGGTGGCGCCGATCGGTTTTCCCACGTAGAACGAGTTTGCTGGACAATCTGCAAAGACATCCGATGTCCTGATCCTGATCGATTATAGCATTATGCTCCCGGCATTCTAATGCTCCGTCGGAATTAACAAAGAAGCTCAGATGTAGGCGGACCAATTTGGCCTCAATGCTGCTGTCCTGGGTTGACGTGATTTGAATGTGTTTTAGATGGTCTAAGCGAGATAGAACATTTGAAACCTGTGCAAAGAGGCCGCTGTGAATATCAACCAATACTCGTTGGCCCTGTTTAGTCCTTGGAATCTCTCCATTTCGGTATTTATAGAATGTACGCCAGTTCTTCGGATTTGGCTCCCAGACTTGATCAAGAGGTCGAAATTCAATTTCTCCTGTCTTCAGGTCCAACCAGTGCGTAAAGTTCGTGATAAGCGAGTCTGGAAAGTCTTCAGCTAAGACGTCATGTGGTATTAACCGCAGAACGCGGTCTGTCATCGTTTTAACCACAAGCTGATCTCCTTCAAGACGAAAATAAACCTATATATATATATTAGTTTTAACACGCAGTCTGGCCGAATGGGAGGGTCGCCTACAATGTAATTCCCAAACCGTTGCGTTGATGCAAACCTCGTACCCTTTCTGCGGCAGGAGACCACAGAAATAGCTTGCTATAGTGGGTAAGTGATTGTAATTTTGAAGAACTGGATATTGGATTTTCCTACCTGGCCAAATAGCCGTTGGAATAGTGGATGTCTGGTGTACTCCTCCGGAAGACGCTTTGGCCGTTCATTGTTAATCAGGAGCTCGCCACTCAGTATATTGTAATGAATTTCCTGTTTCTCCCCATCAGTGGTTAATGATTTATTCGTAGCCCATCTCTGGTTATCACCAGGGGCGAAGCACCAAGGTGATGAAATCTGAAGGTGGTTGGCGGTTTGTTTGATAGCAACATTAAGAGCCGATGGGTGCTCAGTGATGAGTTGCGATACTTGCTTTTCGGCATTCCGGAGAACCCTTGTACCCTGAAGGACTAAAGTTCTGGTCTCTAAAGATTGGCTCTCGATTGGCTCAGGCGTATTCTCAAAGAGCACGATTGAAGATCTCAAAAGGAACTGCAAGTCTTCTTCGCTTTCAAGGACTCTCGCAAGATGTCTGTCCTCAACAGAAAATGTCAAAAGACAGATTCCCCCGATTCTAAAAAGTAGTGACAGCCGTGAATCATTTTCGGCACCCATTTTGGCATCGAGAGCCGTTTTGATCCTTGCGCACCAATCCATCGCAACCTTCCTGCATCGCTTGAGGAAGGACGATGCGCGCTCGACAGCTGACGTGGGACACAGACTTAAAATTCGAGCACCTAATATGACGACTGTGTTCAGGGTATAGTGTTCATTCCAGTTTGTCGAAATGATGCGTAGCCTATGTTCGAGCGACTCCAAAATTCTGTTAACGGAAGCGAGCTCTTCAAAGAATGCATGAGCCTCGCCAAGTTGCGTTCCGGACCCAGATGAACCAAGCTCCCATGCTGCTTGACATAACAACTTGTGGACAGAGCTCTCATTCATCGAGAACGAGGAAGACACTAATTCTCGGGCTATATTGTACCACTGTAGGCGTTCGCCAGCACGAAGATGGCCGAAGTTGCTCATCTCCTGGAGCGTTATTTTTGGGTGGCAATTACGTTGGTCTGCTAGTACCTTGTTCTGTGGATGTTGACACGACTCGACAGCATACTGAAGGCCGGAATATTTTGGGTCGTTGAGCGTAAGCGTGCATAAATGGTTGAAAGCCGGGTACTTTTGGAGCTTGAATCTTCCTGCAACCCATACCTCTCTCTCCGTATCCCATAGCGAGAAGTTGAAAGCATTGGAAACTGCAATTGTCTCGAAAGTGACTGGAAAGTTCTGAGTTTTGTAATGGGTATTTAACCATGACTTTGTGGAGGAGGCGAGGGTCAGTCTCTGGTCGTCCCATTTGGCAGCAAACGTTAGCGTGGCCGGGTACTCTAAGAGATTCATTTCCATCCTTGCGGGTACTCTTGCCTGAGGCCTGCCGTAGTCGTCCACAAGTTTCCAAGTGATATCTCGCCATTTAGCAAACCAGGCAGGGCAATTAAGTTCAAACACAATATTCTTTGCCGTGTCCACATTTTCAGGAAGTGGCCACTCATGGACTTGAATTGCCAGCTTTTGCGCCTCTGTTTCCAAAGTACATTTACCGCAAGAGAGAGAGTGAGTCTCATTATCCCATTCATCCAATTCAGAATCGTGAGTGAGGTTTGATGCTTTGCTGATGAGGTCTTGATACTGTTTTGACAGTTTTTCCCACTCCTTGCGCAAAGCCTCGCGTTCCTGCGTGGCAAGGTTTTTAATACCTTCAAGAATCCTTTTATGTTTCCGGGTCTTATCGACGTATCGAACGGCGAACGTGTCGGGACCGGGGTCAGAAAAGATGCTTTTGAGAGAGCTACCATGCCTTGAACGGATATAGTCCTCGACTTGTCGTGCCCGCTGTATTTGATGAAAGTGAGGAAGGAGTAGGGGCTCAACGAGCTTCCTAGATAGCTCAGGCGAATAGTCCTTAAGGAGAGGACAGATGCTGACACACAGACTATCAAGGGCAACCCATAGTTCCAGCAAGACGAGAAGCATCAGAGAGGATGCGTCTCGCATCTTAGCGTATTTGATGCTCGCGAATTTGGAGTACTTCTCCATGAGATCTGCAAGGTCACAGCAAACTTTCTCTGTTGGGCTGGTTTTGGCGTGCCATTCTTGTAGCTCAGTGTCCACCCAAGCCTCAAAGTCCAGTAGCGAGAGAACCTCGTCGTCTTCTAGCTTCGGGAGGCCAGTTGTGTGACGTTTTTTCCGCGGTTTGTGCTTCTTATTGAAACCTGACGAAGGCGGAGTTGATGAGAGATTCTGCATTGCATTACATATGTAATCTCTGGAAATCTTTAGCGATGCTTCCAAGTCACATTCTTGCAACGGCCCAAATGGATGGGAAATAGTCGTGAACTCGGGGTTCCGAGTGCAGGCATGGAGCTGTTGTAAATGCTGCAAAATGGCTTGATCGGTTTCTATTATTCGCTCCATCACAGTTTCGAAAGATTTACCTTGCAGTTTATACGTCCGTCGGGCGACCTTGGCTCGGACAATGGCGAGGATATCCGCGATGTTGGAGAGTTCCAACTTCTGAGCCTCCTCTCCAATCTTGGCCGCGAGATAAAGCATGAAATTTTTATATTCCGCGTGGCCCTCATTGTCTGGGAAGATGCGATAGAGAAACGTTTGAAGGGCAACTTTTATCACGAACCACAGGGGTGAACGTCGCCATGGTAGTTTGGCGTCATCATAAATGACTTCGTCACGAACGTGCTTTTCAAAGGACTTCCAGACATTGTGTTCCCCGAATGCTAAAATCTGGGACATTAGCCCTTCTGTGACCAAGCCAGGATGTACAGTATCCCGGATTTCCTCGATACAATCTCGTGATTGAGTGGCCTTGGGACACATTTCACGGACAGTCTCCAGGTTTAAGCGGCAAAGGTTATGGGCCAAATATTTGCAGAAGCCAATTTCATTGATCATCGAGGCGGGAATGGCCACGCTCTGGCCCGGAAAACAGCGCGTAAGAGGACCTGTGGCCTTGAGGATAGCAGCTGAGGTAGCGGTTACCTCAAAAGCATCAATAATGACATTGTCACAGGCACTGTCATAATGCGCTAGCCACCCACAGTTTTGCGCACAAACGTATAGTGCAATGGCTCCTATATGGTCCATGTAAGCAATATATTTTCCAAGGGGTATGACATCAGATACCATTAGTTTTCAAATCCTTTATATGGCGCGTGAGAAGGTCTTGATGGCGGTTGATATCATCCCCTCCTGCATCGACTGAGAGCCACAGTCCAAGCATATTGACAGCCGGCTTCCATTTGTCCTGGATATCTGGCGGTCTCTCTTCAACAAAGGAGACAAGAGTATCTTTTACAAACCTCATCATCCCGCTCTCAAGGAGTTTTTGGTTGCGTTCAGGTTCTCCGGGTAACTTCGGAGGGAAGACGACATGGTGAAAGATGTACTGGAAGACTTCAGGATCCATGATGGCGAGGGATGGGGGAGAAGGAGTAGTATGGTCGTTCATGGACGTTTGAGTTAAATGGATTTTCCTTTGGGGGATGAATGGGAGTAAGGAAGGAAGCCAAAGAGTTAGAATGTTGGGGCAGATGACGGGAATCGGGGCGAAGTATAGTTTGAAGCAGGATATATGGAAGAAGAGAGAAGATGAAGATATTTTGAGAGGAAGTTCGAGAAGTAAGAACACAGTTGGGAGATATAGACGGAGAGTTGAGTATCAGAATATGAGTACAGGAGGAAATAGAGGACGAAGGGGGTATATGAGCGGAGATGAAGCTATAGAAGCGGGAGGGAAGGATAAGGCAGAAGCAGTATGGAAAGAGATGTAGAAGAGTTATTAAAAGACTTTGGAGTAGAGAAGAGGTAACAAGATATAAGAAGAGAAGTAGATATAGAAAAAGAGAAGAGTAGATGTAGATGTGGGAGTAGAAGAAGGAGGAAGGGGGGGGAAGTAGGTTATAAAGGAGAGGCTACGATCAAAGTGACTAGGTAGAGAGTAGAGAGCCTTGAGAGATAAGTGAGAGAAAGAGGTAATCTCCAGATAGAGAAGTTGAAGTAAGAAGGGTGGAGGTGAAGCTGGATAAAATGCAAGAGAGGAAAATACGGAGTACAAAGTAAGATAGGTCAAACTCAGGATGAAAAGAACTGAACCGAAGTTGGAAACAAGCGTAAAATTTGCATCGGCAGAAGGGAAGTATCAAAGATGATGATGAGTTAGGAATATCACAGTTGGTCTCAATTTCATTCCAATATCAGCACCAAGACGGACAAGGATTCCGTATACCGTGGACAAAGTGTAGTCGAAATGAAACCAAACCGGCAGACCCAGCGGTAGCTAACCCTTGATTGCAGGTACGAAGTGAAAGAACTAGCCTGTCTAGAAGCCAGTTACTTTCTGGCAATGAGAGTCAATAGAAGAGGTTTGATCTCAGACCATTTGCATTCGACCAGCATCAAGTTGTTATGCTTTGTGCATGTATATGCTCCGGTTAAAAGGGGATATATCCGATGCCATTGAATATTCCAGTTTCTATACGATAATAACCGGCAGCTATCAAACGAGTGCCATGTCTTCCCTAGAATTCGCAGTAAAGCTTTTTGATACTCTCGTGTGTTGACAACAAGACCTGTTATACGGAAGCAGCATATGTATACCCTCTGATACCTACAGCGTCATGGTACTCTCCATCGCAACGGAAGGCCTGGTGAGCGACGCAAAGCCATATGAGCAAGCCAGCCATCCGCAATTTTCAGAAAGGCATAAGCACATAGACCATTATGTTAAACATAGGGCTGTTAAGCTGGGCGGCAGGACTCTTGCTTCTAGCCGGGAGGACTTAGAGTACTGTTACCACTGTTTTTGTCCCCGCGCTTTTTGCTCTTCGTTTTCTGATGTGATGCTGCATTTGTGGGCTCACATGTCCGAGAGCAAGCCCCCTTGTTAGAAGATCGAGCAGATATGCTATGGCCTGAGAAGATTGAATCGAAGACAGTGCATCATCCATGGCAGTGGTTCAAACTTATATCCCGCCAAATCGGCTTCTCTGCCGGTTTTAAGCTTAGAATAACTCAGTCAGAGTTGAACTCCTCTTGCAGCTGTCTACCCAATGGGATAGGCTTACCTTCATGTATACAGAACAAAGCTGGGCTCTGGATGTATAGTTGGACAACAACGATCAACCTGGGAACGGCGTGGAGATCTGCACTAAAGGGCAGTATACAGGTGAAGGGTTAACATCGAATCGCTCTATATCAAGCGGTCCTAATTGAACTTTCATCGCGGTAGAAGAGGACGGATGTTTGACTGCTTCGAGAACCAAATGTCTTGCTAGGAGCCGAGAACGTGACCAGACGGGAGGAGGATTTGCTGCTTTGGTCAGTTCCTCCACTTTCTGGCCGTCCGGCTGTTCCCTCCACCACGGTATCCAGGCCGTCCTCGGGAGCATCGAGTCAGGCAGATTCTCCACGCCTGCTTGCTTCCGCACCGTGGTGGGTAAAAAATGACCCTTTGGCTGCAGCTGTACCAGACTAGAACGGCTGGTTGGAGACGACGTTGAAGAGAAGTACCGAGCAAATGACGTGAAAATGTGAAACCATCTACCGAATGCTAGCTATGATTTGGCGCCCGTCTCTGACTCTGAAACATTCTAGAATCGACCACTGCTACCAAGACAAATGCTGAGATTGATACGTACCATGAAGGGTTTATACATAGTGAACCAATCACATTTACAAAAGCAACGGTGTTTCGCCTCAACTCTCAAGCCCTCGCCCTTTCGACAGATAGTTGCTTTAAGCCTCTGAAAGGTCGAGAGTGAACTGCGCCGTGTTGACCCCTAGAATGTACAGCTCACATATCGACCCGAGCTCTCGCGACGTTGCCAAGGAGATAAGCTATCGAGATTGCTACAACATGCGCACTATTTAACCCCCCATTGTCCATCGCCCTCCTGACATCAGTTGCCAGGCGAACACCGGATATATGTAAGGCACTGCAGAGTCCAGATGGTAACTCCTGCGCCACAAGCCGAAGCCAGAATCCGGAGAAGACGCAAGGGGGGCAGACCAGACCGGTTACCCGAGTGCCAATGGACGGGACACCAAATCCTGGAGCCTACGTACGCGGAGGCACAGACTCTCTCTTCGAAGGAGGTCTAAATAATAATAATCTGGACCTTGTCGCGATCTGCAGCTTGCCGAAATCTCATACATCGGGATGCACGGAATCTGCAACCGGACCAAGGGTGGACGGTGATGTCACTGTTGCTGGGGAGCGGAGAAAACCGAGGACGGAATAATTCAGTGCATTAGTTTGAACATGCCATTGTACGGAGTCTTGAGCCCGACAATCCGGGTTAGGCTGTAAGAATAAGTGTCGAATGGTAATGCGGAATTGCCACGCCCAGGCACCACTGAACCAGAGAAACAAGAATAGAAACGGGGGGAGGCCCGGCCGGCATCCCATGGATGATGGAACATGAGAACCATGGATGCTGCGACCAAGGTCTGTAAAGGGGTCAAATAATGGCAATTCAGGGGGAGAAGTAGTAAAAAGCCATTGTAGAGAAACTGGGTTCATGATGCCAATCCCTGCAACACGCAGGGAAGCGGTCCATTGGAATTGAGTTGCTGGCTGTGAGATCCCAGTGGGAAATTGCTGCGCCATCTCGTGTTTCCCCTCCCAAGCCCAAGGACGATCATCGCCAACTACCAACGTCTCTTGCCTCTCGCCTGCTTTATTTCCTTGCTTTCTCCCCCCTCTATATACAGCTCCAGTCCAGGATCTTCGTCTCTCGCTCAACCCAGCCTCGTGGTCTCCCGTGAGTCGGACAGTTTGGGGGCTTTTCGGACCGCGACTCCTTTTCCAGCCTCCGTCACGATCGGTTTCAGACCGACTCCTGCACGCCGTCCCTCAAAATTCGACCTGTCCGCTGCCCAACTGCCTGCCTCTGCAACGTGTGCCTCGCATCTTTACAGCAAATTCCACCTGACAATAAACCGCATCGGTTTCTCCCCCAACATCATAACAATCGTTGCGCATCCGGATCGTTAGCGGCGCGATCGTGACTGGTTCGCTGGTCGTGGGTCCACCAGGCGAATTCGACCTTGACCTCGACCTCGATTTCAGGTTTCAACTTAAACCAGGCCCGTCGCTCCACGCTTAATTCCTCCTCGTTATTTCCTCGCATGGTGATTGTTTGATTTCAGCGTCCGCAAGCCATGGGTTCGACTCAGTTCGGGAATTTCAACGTGAGTTGCGGCTCAACCCACATGCTGCATGCCGTGATGATGGACTGACGCATTCTCCGCCCAAAATAGGACTTTTGTCGCGATTCTACCCTTCCAGTCTGCAATGTATGTTAACCAGCATCCCCCCCCCCCCCAGTCTGGCGCAAAATCTTCCATATCGAAACCCTACGTGATGCTAACCACTATCTTCTTCAAAGCTCTTTAAACCCAACCAGCCCCCTAACAGTGCATTTGGCGGGTGCGAGCTCGTTGGAATCCCGCTTAGCGGTGACCGAAATCTTGCGAACCTCGGTATGGCATGTCGTTTCCTCAAAAGAAGAGCTTCGCTCACCTTAATAGGGTCTATATTGCTCGCGTTCATAAGCATCCTTGTCTCGTTGGTTTTGATATGGCGATCGGATCGGAAACAAGCCGCTGTTGGACGGAGGTACGTGGTTTCGGCATGTTCCTGACGAATACAACAAATACTGATGAGGATATACAGGGAAATGCAGCTGTTTCTGCTGGGATTCGCCGTCATCGAGATTTGCGAAATATTTACCGTCGGTGGTTTTCCCCTTGACGATAATGTCCGAAAGGTATGACTTTTCCGAAATTTATCTTGAGTTGCCTAACATCCTGCAGGGTTTCTCGGCAGTTCACGTTGCTGCGATTGCAGCGACCTGCTGGATTCTTTTCTTAAATGCCTTGGTTGGCTTTCAGTTCCTCGACGATGGAACCCCTGCTTCACTAGGACTGTTTTCCTTCTCTGCCGGAATTTTATTCATCGGTACGGGGTACATCGCCTTGGACACTGCTTTCGACTGGACCGGCACGTTTGTGACAACCGAGTCCAATAATTATCGAAACATCGCGCTCTATGTATTATACCAGCTCTTCCCGCTCGTCTGTCTGTTCGCATTCTTTGTCCTGGAAGCATACCTAGTGGTTCGCATACTTGGGGAATTCCGACCAATGCGTGCGTATATATCTTCGTCTGTTGAAACGAGCCAATTCATCTGACCAAATATAGTGTATCTCGTCGCGACCACGATTCTTTTCGCCATTGGCCAAATATTCAACTACGTTATCAGCACCCACCTCTGCTCGGCGACAGGCGGGAAGATCAACGGCGCTTTGTTCGAGACTCTTTTCACATTAATTTCAGTTGTTGTGCTTTGGTTTTTCTGGAGCAGCATCACAGAAGATGACTGGCCCATGCCAATGTCGCAACCTGTGTCTGGATACAACTAATTTTTAACGCGACCAATTGAAGACTAAAAACGAAAACGAGAAAAAGGACGTCCAATAATGAGACTGTCATTTTCTTGCTGTCCTCTCCAACACCATATCACTATCGCTTACGATACTTCCACTCGCTTGATACCCAGCCCACAACGTCTCAACCTGATACCACGAAGAGGCATTGAAATTTAAACGCATGTTTCTCGCTATTTCACCGCTCATGTTTCACGATCGTCTTGGATGTGCCTATGTGCCACGACATCTGCCGTTTCGAACTATTTATGCTTTACCTGGGCCACGTGGTCTGCTGGTTGGAATGGTGTGGCGGAAACTTAGGTTGAACTTCGTCCACTGGACCTTCTTGGCACTTCCTCTCGTCAGTAGGCCTGGGTTTAGATATGATATCCGCACGGTTCTCTATTTTTGCTGCTTTTGAGTTAGATACCTATTTCGCGATGTATGTAGTTAGTAGTTAGTAATAAACAACTGATATTTGTAGCTTCAAGCTGAGTTTTGACTATGGTATCTATATATAACTCTTGCCGCGATCCAGGCACTGCACAAAATCCGGGGAAGAAGTATTATACACGACTTCGTCGAGACACCTAGAAATGGATGGCCTCAACTGAGAAGGAACAATAAGGCGGGAGTATATCTCAGCCGTGAAGTTAAAAGGACTCATTTGTAAACCTAAACGGAGTCAAATAAAACCTTTTAAGCCTTTCTAGGTCTGCTAGCAGCTCTTGGTAGCGCATGGCAGGCGCTGGATAGCAAGTTAGGGCTATCGCTATAGGATCAGCGCCTGTACAGCCAGGGCCCAGGGACAAGTACCCTCTGAGTAGTACACCATGACGCAAACCACAAGAGCCAAGTAAACACTGCCAGCAAACATGACTTTTGAGCTTGAGACGCCAATGCTCCTAATATTATTTTCTGGCATTGTCGCGTTGATAACCGTGCATGCATAGGATTGGGCTCGGCACAGATGAGGAAAACTCATGTTCCCTCCAGGCTGAGGGCATCATTGTGAAAGAGTGTCGTGCTCGCCATTGGAGGGCATGATACTCGTACTTCTTGTTTCTAGCTTCCGGGTGGCTTTCCACGCTCAGTCAGACGAGTTTACTGTATTACGGTATTGTGTTGGGATGCGGCATAATAAAGAGACAAATTAGCCATTTGGTGTGGTATTGTAATAATTGAGCTTCAATCCGCTTTATCGGAATGTGATGTACATGAAATTGCGACGCCATGCTAGGAAAACAACGTACTATTAGTTGCGCATATCCAAGCCCAATACGGCGAACGTGCCTGTCAACACCAATCAAACACACGGTGAAAACGAACAATATAAAACACGCATCGCCAGTTAAAGTTAAGACAAATACACGCCTATGCCAAAGGAGAAGAAAGCCAGACAGGAATTTCATACTCGTCATAAGCCTTTTATGTGCTTGGTTTGATAGTATATCATATCCGAACCTTAACATCAACACAAGGAAGCGTCCATTCCCGCCTCCCAACTAGACTTCGCAGCCATTCCAGTCCAAATCCAGTGAGTTCATCAGCAGTGCTCGTTGCTGGCGTCGCTGACGAAGGACAAGAGGCGTCGCCCGCGGATAGCCGTTTTTGAGTCTCATCGACCACAGCCCCGGCAAGTGCTTTCGCGGTGTTATTCACCGTCTCGAAGACATAACCGGCTAGCGACTCGTTTTCCATGCCGAGGAGAGTAGAAGAGGTGTTTTGTGGAGTAGTCATGTTGAAACCGTCTGTGCCATCGTAGGGTGCGTACCGCGGAGCGAACCAGTCAGCGCGGAGATTGAGGAAGCAGTGGTCGGACCAGTTGCAGGTTGAGGCGAAGAGAATGACGAGGAGGGCGGAGCAGTAAATACATGGTCGGTGGAGGAGGTAGGTGAGGGTTACGAAAGAGATGAGGAAGAGCGGGGAGGCGTTAGTTGGGATGAAGAGGAGGGGGAGCCAGCTGGGACATCTTGTTAGCTTGGCTTCTACATTTCAGAACAGCCATCAAGGAGATGCGGTACGGCGGACAGAAGGGGCGATATGCCCGCTTGCATCCAGCTACTTACCTCCTGAGACAGAACATGTTGAGGGAGCGAGCCCAAGGCTGGACGATGTAACAGGCGGAAAGCTGCCGGTGTTGCCAAACGTGAGAGAAATGTCACCGCACAGAAAGTGCTGCACTGGAAAGGAGGTTGACTTGGATTTGTTGCACAGGGGGGATGACACGAATGAATGTGGAATTGACAGTCAGTCCATTTTGAGAGGCCGTGTTGACTGTTTCAAGACTTTGCTCTTGTCGGCCGATGATGTCGATGAAATTCTGTGGCCACGGTTGGCCTTGCGCCACAGTCCGTAACTTAGTTACAAAGTTACCGCACAGTCAGCCTCAGCGAGCTCCAGCCACACAGCGCTTGAATCTGCAGTTGAATTCACTTTCTCGTCTCCTTCGGCTCTCTCTCCTCTTCCTCTTTTCTTGCTCCCCCCCCCCCCCTTCCCTTCCTCTTTATACTATTCAATTCCTCTTTTTGCGTTCTACTTGGTTTTTTTTTCCTTTCCGTTGCTGGTTTTTTCGATTTCTTTAACTCCATCGAAGATCGTCGCTTCTTTTATTCGCCTGTCTCTGCTGTCTCTCGAAAGAGAGCTCCTGTGGGAACACTGAGCTTGGTATCTCAATTGGTGGTCGTCTTTTAACACGGCGAGCGACAGAAATGTCCACCCCCAGTGATATTCAAGCTCTCCTGGCGAGCATAAAGTCTCGACCTTCTCCTTCGAACACCCCTGCCCAGGACCCGGGCATGGCCCAGTATCCTCAGCATTACCCGCAGCATGGATACAGGCCGCAGGCGCTGCCCTATGACGGCCAGGGCTACGCGCATTCCCATCTGCATCAGCAGGCCTACCATCACCCCTCGGTCTCGTCGGCCCTGCAAAGCCCTTCCCCGGTCAACAATCCTCCTCGTCACCCATCGGACATCCTGAGCCCCAACGTCGCCACCCCCGGCGAATCGTTTCCTCAGCATCAACCTCAGCCTCAGAACCCTGACCGCTCCGTCAACTTGTTGAATCTACTGAAGTTCAACCAACATGGTGCTGGCTCTCCTCAGCAGCAGGCCCCTGCAGCTGCAGAACAACCTATTCATACACACCCATCGGCCCCCGTCCCAGAGGATGCTTCGAGGTCTCACGCGAGGGACATCTCTGCGTCTGACCTGGTAGCCACTCTTTTTGGTAGACAGGGACAAGCTGCTACTGCTAACCCGGGCCAGCAAGCGGATCAACCCGCTGCCGAAAGCCCTTCTGCTGCGATGAATCCCGAAAAGCCGCAAGATATGTTACTGCGTCTGCTCAACCGGCCCACGTCAGGTCAGAAACCGTCCGACGCCGCCGTCCAGTCTCCTGGTTCTATTGCATCTCAGAAGAATACCTTTTCGGAGTCTGGATTAGGGCGTTCGACACCGCCAACACAAGGTGCCGTGGAGCCGACGAGTTTTGCTCCTGTAAGATCGGACAACCCAACCCCACCCGGCAATGAAACCATTTTCGCGCACGTTAATCCGTTCGAACAGCTGGCGGCTGTGTCGCGGAACCGAACCCCTCAGCCTAATCTTGAAGATGAGAGCCCGGTTGTTGAATTTACGAAGGACGAGAAAGTGAATGTGACTACCGAGTTCCAACCTCCACCCGCGCCACGAACTGGTGAAAACGCGCACCCGAACCCTCCTAGTTTGGATGGACACCAAAAGGAAGCCGTTACAAATGTGGTTGACAGGCTCGTAGAGCAGATTACACGGGACGTTGACGAGTCTTACGAAAAGTTGACTCAGGTGAATGGTTCTCCAGGACCAGCGCTGCAAGAAGATAGCGTTAAAACTACTGTGATGACCACTGAGACTACTGTTCAGGATTCCAATGGTGAGACAGAAGTCGTGAAAGAAACTACTGAGGAAGTTGCTGCTACCACAGGAGTGAAGGAGAATTCCAATGGCAGTGGGGAGGCGTTGGCGGATAGTTGGGAGAGTGCCGAGGACAGTGCTGAAAAGGATGAAGAACGCGTCGTTCCTGTACACAACTTTCCCCTGAGGCCATTCATATCCATTATTGTCAAGCCGTATGCTGGAAAGCTCCCCGCTTTGCGCGACGACGGAATCATGGATATTGCTCGTTTGAAGAAAGACTTCGATCAGCTCGACCGTTCGTTGACCTCTGCTACTCCCGACTATATTGTCTACGCGCTTGCCAAAAACGGAGGAATGAGGATTATTCGCCAAGACGATGGAAGCGACAAGCAGGTGCTCCGCTCCACTCGTGACCGTGTGTTTAATGTTGCGGTATGCACATCACAGTCTGCCGGCGGGTCCTCCGAAGACCAAGCCGTTCTAGGAATTGGTGTCAGTGGCACCGTATACTGGATTTTGATTTCTCGAGGAGACAAAGATCTTTTTGAGCAGGATGCTTTGGAGAGTGAAAGTCTCATCTTCCCACCGTTCCCGGCTTCTGACGAGAATACCTCCGGCGGCCAGCTGAAAACGCGGGCTAAACGGAGCTCTCAGCACTCTGGGTTCTTTGCGATTGGGCGGGGCAAGAACATCTATGTAATCTCTCCACAAGCTGCTGCAAACCCTACATATGGCGTCTCGGGCAACAACCGAACTGTGAATACTGAAAAATTCTTCAAGGAGCGCGCTTTGAAGATCTCAACCGGAAAGGCCGGGAAGGACTTCGTGTTTAGCGCTGACGATACCGTCATTGCTTCGCTCGATAAAACCGGTCGCCTTCGTTTCTGGGATATCCGCGAAGTGGTCAACAACCCAGACGCCGGTATCAATGCTTCTGAGATCCGTATCCCGCTGAACACTTTTGTGACTGGCTCTCCTACCGAGAAGTCGTGGCCAACATCTGTCCTTTTCATGGACAAGTTGCGCCCTTATGTGAAGTCGATGGCGCTCCGTTACGTTCTTGTTGGATTGAAGCAGAATCACACCTTGCAGCTCTGGGATATTGGGCTAGGCAAGGCAGTGCAGGAGCTCAAATTCCCGCACGAGAACGAGTCGGACGCCATTTGCAGTGTTGCGTATCACGCACCGTCTGGAATCCTTGTTGTCGGACACCCGACTCGGAACTCCATATACTTTGTTCACTTGTCGGCCCCGAAGTATAACTTACAGTCGATGTCACAGGCTTCATTTATCAAGCGTGCGGCAGAGAAGGACAACACCCTTCCCAAGCCGGAATCAACCGCTTGTCTCAGCGGGATTCGTGAGGTATCTTTCGCGTCAAAGGGCCAACTTCGCAGTCTGGACCTTCTGCCGATCACAAAGGCAGCCGGCGAGGAAAGTGGCCTTTTCGAACTTTACGTTATGCACTCTCGTGGCGTTACATGCCTTAACATCAAGAAAGAAGACCTCGGTTGGAGCCAAGACAACAGAATTGTTCGCCCCGTTAATGCTCTTAGCGAGGGCCTGATTGAGATTTCTGATCTTCAATCCTTCCCAACCTACGTTGCAGACGATTTTTCTGTAAACGGTGATTCTACTAGCACTCCCACAAAGGTTGTACCAAAGGAATTTGTGAAGGCTACACCGGAGCCCACCGCTGAAGATAGCGCCAGTGCCGGTGCTGGACCCAGTGCTCAACGCACACAATCCCCTACAAAGGCCGCGCCCAAGAAAAAGCAGGTTGAGGAGCCCGTAGAAGCAACGTCTGCGGGCCCGTCTGAAAAACCTGACAAAAAGAAGAAAAAGAAGGGAGCTGCTGCTGCCAGTGAACCTACGAAGAAGGAGCCTCTCTCGACACCTGATCAGTTTAACCGTGAGGCGCCGAAGGTTCTGGCGAGTGCACCCAAACCCACTGTCGCAGGAAATGGTGTTGGCGATTCTCACGAGACCTGGAATAAACACATCGAGGCATTGCAGGATGGAGTCACATCTGAATTCAACAAAAGCCTCGGCCGTGAGCTAGAAGGACTATACACTCGGTTTGATGAGGAGCGGCGTAGCTGGGACGCTGCGTTTGCTTCCAAGCAAGACCAGGTTTTGCGCATGGTATCAAGCACGCTCTCCGAAAACGTGGAGAAGAACCTTGCGCGTATTGTCACCCAGAGCATCCAGTCTGACGTGGTCCCCGCGCTTGGAGACCTGACTTCTGCTGCTGTGAGCAAGCAATTGAACACTGTACTGTCTCAGCAATCTGGTGGTGTCATTTCCCGTGAACTGCGGCAGTCTCTGCCAGACTCGGTTTCCCGCGCTCTGCAGCAGCCCGACGTAATGAAAGTTGTGTCGGATGCTGTGAGCCAGAGGTTGAGTACCCACGTAGAGAGCCAAATTTCCAAGACTGTGCATGATACCCTTGCGCCCACCCTGAAGAATGTCGCTCTCCGGGCAGCGGAGAAGGTCGGAAATGACGTGGAGAAGCGTATGCAGACTCAGATAAAGCAACATGAAGCCCAACGCCAAGCCGATGCCGCCAAAATCGACCAACTCACTGCTCTGGTTCGCGGCATGTCGGATACTGTTGCGTCCATGGCCGCTGCGCAGACTGGATTCCAGCAGGAGGTTTTGCGCCTGAACCAGGTTGTTTCTGCGCAGAATGAACCCGGAACCCAACAAATCCCTGTGAATCAACCAGCAGTCGCGCCAGCTCCGTTCAACGAAGCGCCAAACCCTGAAGAAAGAGAGATTGCAGAAATTACACAGTTGATACGCGACGGGAGATACGAAGAAGGCTCAGTTAAGGTATGTTCCCTTTTACTCATTAATAATGCAACGTTTCTAACTTGCGCCAGTGGCTTCAATCTGAGCAACAGGCAGACCTATTCGATCGCCTCTTTGTACACATTGACCCGTCCTACTTGAACGCACTTTCTCCCATAGTGGCACTATCGGTTGGTGTGGCCGTTACATCCTCCATGCAGACAAATGCTATGGAACGTCTCACGTGGCTCGAGGTCGTTCTTCAGACAGTTAATTTAAGGGTCAGTAAACATCATTCACACCAGTCCACCTTGTTAAATACTAACTTGTATCAGGATGCCGATATTCAAGAGGTCGCACCCAAGATTATGGACATCCTGATCGCTCGCCTGAATGGGCTCTACATGTCTGTTGTCAAAGAGGCACCTCACAGCGCCATCCTCCGCAGGATCCCCCCGCTCGCTCGCCGGGCTACCGATCTCCGTAATCTCCGTGGTTAAAGGGATCGGAATCAGTAATTATGACGTGCATGTTGAATGCGTTCTGCATTTGGATCTCTAATGATGGTTATGAATCATGCATTAGCGCAATACAATCAACATGAAGGGTGATATTCTTGATATTTTTGCTGCTTTTAATGCATAGTGCGACATGACATGCATGACATGAACATTTACTATGCTCATTGCGATGGCATATCGAGGGTTAATTACAATTGTCGTAATGGACCATTATTTTGACTTTGCAGTCCTTTCACTAGTAATCACTCGGCTATAATTGCCTGCGCCTGTCTCTCAACTTGACGAGAACCTATGATGGCCACTGAAGGTTGAGATTCTCGTAGACTATCAGTTACAGCGAGTTCTTACGGTAGATAGAAATGTATTCTACCTCTTGAAATCTGAATCCCACTATATAAAATGCGATATAATATTAATACAATACATGCCTTCCCACTCACCCAACGCCAAACGATTCCCACAAATAGAAGGTGTAAGTTGAATCAATCATGCATAAAATGCAACCCTCTCTTTAGTAGCTGCAGCCACATTTCCGGATTCACCGTCCTCAACAAACTCAAACCCCAACGCCCGCCAGTTCAGCTCCTTTCTCCAGTGGAGGCCATAATATAACCGATCCTGCACCTTTTCTTCCTGGTCATGCGCTGGTCCGCTGTCTCCCTCATGTTCAGTTGCCTCATCAGTAACAGGCACAGGCGTGATGACAGGCTCAGAAGCAAGACCCCCCGTAACTATCCTCCCACTTTGCGGAAAGATAACAGAGCGGAACCGCGAAAGGAGGAGACCCATGGAACAGCACAGGCAAGGCTCATGTGTCAAGTACACGTCCAGGTCGGTACAGAGGTATCCACCCCGCGAGCGCGGACGGATTCTGGGCTCTGATTTCTCTTCCCCAGCAGATGTCGAGATGGGAACAGCGCGAGAATCATCGTACCCAGTCTTCTGGTATTTCTCCGGGACACCTGGGGTTGTATCTCGCGTTTCAGGCTCAGACTCTGGAGCTGTAAGGTCTTTTTGGGAAAGGAAATATGACTCCAGCGGAGACAAAGATGGTTTGTCATTCTCCGCATCTGGGTCCCCAGCCCGTCTTTTATACGCGATTATCTCGGCGGCTCGCATGAGCGCGTGCAAATCCGGGCCTCCCTCGAGGTCTGGGTCGTATGTCTTGGTGGCTGGATTTGGGCCTTCACCGGTATGCAATTCTGCCGTTGAGGGGCATCCGGCTTCGCTACGAGAATACCGTGCGTCGCCGGCTACAGCGACGATTGCATCCGCCCATTTGGTGTCCATGTCGTCTCCTGCGTCTAGTATCCTTGAGATGATATCCGAATCAACGACTACGGCGCCGACACCGCGGCCTCGACCGGATTGTTCTGCTTCCGCGGCGACCTTGCGTGCGAAGGCTAGATACCGGCCTGCGTCTGGCTGAATGAACTCGCGCGTACGGTTCAGGACCTGAACTGGGGGTGAGACTGTTGCCCGTGCAGCGGCTGGGTTGTAAACGACCGGCCATAATTCCTTGGACCATTTCTCGGCTTGCGCTTGGCCTAGTGGTGGGAGGGTGGGGACTTTAATAGTGTGCAGCTTAACCTGGCCTGCAGGATCTGAAGATTGTGATTCGGGGTTTTCTGGTGCCGGGACGAAGGGGGCGAGGAGTTCTTGTAGACGGTTTACGTCCGGTAGAGGTGGTGAGATTAAGACAAATATAGTCTGCGGCGAAGGGTTGTCGTTTAAGAGGATCGGGTGTAGACGTTCCGGGAGGTTACCTTGCTTCGCGAATCGGCGGAGATGGTTCATGGGGCGAGCGGCGTCGCGGGGAAAGGCAGCATCGAGGACTCTATACTGATCAACATTCTGACAGGAAATGATATGATTCGGCAAGCGACTCACTTTACGACCTTCGCGGCACTTTTTACGTTCACTCCTGCAACGTAGGCGTCCCCTTGGAATCATTAGATCAGGTCGGGACGCTATCCAACTGGTTAATGTACATACCATATTCCTCTACAGGTTGAGTTTCTTGTACAGTTTTTATAGGCGTTACTTCGCCTACGAGAGGCTGAACGTCGCGAATGATCTCCTGGGCATCCATGAGCTCTGGAGGGGAGCGAAGAAGTTCCAGGGATTGCGAACTTGGGCCAGCCGGTTAATGAGCGGCAAGCACGAGGGGAGCGACGAAAGGGGCAGATAAGCTCAATATCATGACATCTGGACGTGCATATTTAGCAGCACTGGTTATCTGGCAGTTTGATAGTCTTTGGCGGAATGAATGAAGATTGAAGTTATCCCCGCTGCAACCCTGTACCCTAAAACCTAAGCCCTACGGGGGTTATTTTTGCCTGAGGCACAAGTTACGTCACCAAGCCGTCGTCTCCTTTTCGCCAGGAAACAACATTAGAAGGAATTGTAGCAAGACATAGGAGAGAATTCTAAACAAATGAAATTAATAGTTGGTATTCAGATACGCGAAGAACAGGAATCTCAAAAAGGCCGCCCTGCTACCTGAAACGCCGAGAATGAAGTTGTACAAAACAGAGGGATATAAGAACACAGGAAAATGAAACGCAAATATGTGGAATCGTAAGCAGAATTAGGATAAAGCCCCAGTATAAACAGACACACCACACGACTTGCTCTCTGTCGAGCGCTCTAATGCATGCAGAGAAACTCCAAGTCCCCTATATGTGTGCTATTTCCGGTTGTTGCAACGCCTCGTCGTGTATACCAGCCACCAAAAAAAAGCCGTTTTGTTTCTTTTTTTGGCCCAATCAGGCACTGGATTGGATCTCATACCCTTCGCACCTTTCTGCCAGGCTCTGGTAGTAGTCATTAAGAACCTCGGGTTGAGGGACAATACGCCACTCGACACGGAAGAGAAATTCTAGTTCAAGAAGCGCTAATTCCGTCATACTGATTCCTCCAACTCGGGCGTAGGTTTTGTTGGTCCAGAAGCTATCGCTGAGTCCTTTGGACGCAACAGTCGCACTGGTAATCAGGAACCGATGGATTGTCAAGCTCGAGACGGTGAAGGCTGGGTATAGCGCACAAAGCCGGTCGATATAATACACCATACTTAGCAGAATGGGCGGAGACAATGTCGCGTGAGTCGTGAGTCGTTGTAAGTAGTCATGCACTGAAATCCGAGGAGGCGAGCGTGAGTGGAAACGTGTCAATCGACCCTGGTGCAAGGGTATCTTGTCATTAAACCGAATAAGCTCCAACAGCATACTCGAGATCAGGACAACTAGGTCCTTGGGGTTGGCGAATTCATAACGAGCCGGAAGGTATTTAACGGCGGGCTTATCCGAGCGTGGTCTCTTTGACTGCGAACGCTCGAGGTCTAAATTCTCCAGCTCCGCAGCCGCTGCACGGCTAGGAGGAGAATCATTTGGGCTGTTACGCTTGTTGGACCCCGCGTTGCTGGTTGGCGCCGGCATTGAGGGCGCTTGCGAGCTCTGGGGAGGGGGGGCTGGGGCCGGAGGGGCAGATGCAGGAACAGACGAACTGTTACTGGCAGGATGGTCGGGGTAATCGGGGAGGGCGGCGTTAGGACCGGGAGCTGCAGCGGAGGCAGCTGCAGCAGACTCGGAGGCGCTAATTCCGCCCCCAAGGGAGGTCTGCCCAGCGGACATACGACCGCAAGGAAGGTCCCCTGAGGGCCTGGCAGGCGGAGTAGAAACCGAGTGCCTCTTCAGAGCTGACCGGAGCTCTTCAATGGCCACACGAGAGGAGCGGGGAGTGAAAGGACTACCGGGCACAGCAGATCGATCGGCGGCAGAGTCATAATGCTGGCTATGATAAGCAAAGGCAGCTGACGTCGACGACAGGCGGCGCGAGAAGGAAGTCGAGCATGGAGAGAGAGGAGGTTGGGGCTGAGAGGTGGAAGGAGAGGAGGGAGAGGGCCGAAGGGCGGCGGAGGGCGAGGGCGAAGAAACTAACATCTCCGCCCAACAGGTTCACCACGTGGGCGCAGGATTGAACGAGGTTGCTCGAGATTGGCAGATGCTGTGAAACCCAAGACCGGAACTATTGCATTTGGTGTCGTGCGCATACTCATCGTGCTGATCCCCTACTCAAGACACAGCAGTGATCAGATACGATGATGATAATGAGGAGGAAGGTAAGTGTCAGGATAGTTGATTTAAGAGAAGAATCATTCCACCACTCCCAGTCACACTGTGCCCTGTTGTGAAGTCTCTGAAAACCTGTGCCCGTTTCGTATTGTAAGGTCGAGACCCAGCAGAAGGAAATTGCTCCTTAATACGGGTTAGTCCTTTCGGTTCAGCCAATAGCATTCATTAATAAGCGCTTTTCCGGAAAGGCCGGCCGTACGGAACGTCCCCAATACATCAGTACGCAGACCTTGGCTGGCAGAATCAGCCACTTGTGGACCAGGCTTGATGAGGGCCTTTCGTCACTGGCGCATTCTGCTATAATTGGCAGATTAAGAACTCAATGCGGTCGGATCCCCAGACAGCCCTGGAACCAAGGAACTTGGCCCCGGGAGAACTGACCTGCCAGACCAGCTGACATGCCGCGGAACCGGTCAAGCAGAGACGACAGTTCCTCTTGTTCCTTTGAGGGCCGTGCTATTTGACAGAGTTATCAGATCCTCAGATCACTTCGAAGCTCGAGACCGTCTGCGCAGTTTCAGCCCTTTCAGGGGCTTCTTCGGTGCCTAACGCGCTAAACCGCCCTGCAACCTGCACTCTGACAGTAAGGCTGAGTCACGTGATTATTGTCTTGATTAGTAATCAATGAATGTCATGTGACCATCACCTGATGTACTTCCGAAAGCGGCAAAGCATATCTGCCCGCGCCAAGACCTGCGGTTTTGAGTGTCAATGAACTGGTCGTCAATCTCCGTGTCGACTTTCTCTTTCTGTGTTTTACAGTGTGGCGTTTTTTTGTGTCATGATAGATGTGTTCATCCTTATACAACTTGCATCATCTGTTAGTCTTGTTTAGTTGTTGCATTGGTGGGTTGAATTCGAAGCTCCAGCCTTGAATTGAACTCCGGAATCGCATACGCCCATCAACGACCTCACCTCCGCACTTCTCCGTATCACCACCACATGCGTTCGCCATCATCACCCATCATTCCCTCGGATTATTAGACGCCCTCGACTGCCTAGCTGCTCCATATAATCTCCAGGCGAGCCAGACTCTACCCGCTACCGGGTTCCCTTCCGGGAAGTGGTGATTTCGGACCATGACTCGCGCTGTGACGCCGCCCATCCTCCTCCAGCTACAAAATGCGGATAACCTGTCCTCACAGGCTGTTGCTTTAAGAGGCTTGAAGAATGAGACAATTGGTCATGACCAACGCAAGGGAACTTGGGTGCAGTTAGGGCTTATCCCTGTGTTGGCCAACGTTCTTGCCTCTCGGGCTGTCGGCAAAAGTGCTGGGCTCCAGAGCGATTCCAAACGCTCGGAGCTACCAGGCTCTGCGGAAGAGGGGGACGATGCCTGCTTACAGGCAATCATTCTTCTTGGTAGTTTAGCGCAAGGTATGTTGGCGGTCTTGATGAGACTTCGCGCAGCTATGTTACTAACGCCAGAACAGGGGGCGTGCCGTTCCTATCCCCGATCCTTTCAAGCAACATACTTCCGATCCTCCTCTCCATATTATCATCTCCTGATTGTCCTCAATCCTTCGTTCTTCCCATTCTCCGCATTTTGAATAGTGTAGCTGACCGGCTACCACTACAAAGTCAGCAACAATGGCCGAAGGATACGCGGTTGGCGGACCTTCTTTTCTCAACAGAGCACATTGGCTGCTTGGCACGTATCATTGGACAGGACTATACTACTCATGGCCGTCTAGCGTCGATTGAGCTTGCTGCTGGTCTCATTGGGAAGCTATGCACGGAGGAAGTTCACAAGGCAGTTCTGGCGGACTGCGGGGTATTGGACGCCCTGGCAGTTAAGGTCGCGTCTTTCATAGTTGCCCAGGGTTTCGTGTTTCCGGGTGCTGAGCAACATTTAGACGACCCTGGCGCGCTGCGTTCGTTGCCGTCACCTGCGCCCCGTGGGGCTAGACTCGCCCCCATCCTTCGTGCAGTGACGGTCATCATTGAGCAATCTAAATGGCGGGCAGAGCACTTCCTTTCATCTCCTGGTATAGTGACTGTATTCCCGCGACAAATACCCGAATTTGCTCCATCCGATATCAAGAAAGGACCCTGGGGCTCCACTTATCTATCGGGGACGGCGGTACCGCAGCATCATGGGGGCACTCCTCTAGAGTACCTCCTTCCATCAGTTCCCCTGACACAGCTCAAATCCGCAGCCAGCACTTCAAGCTTTCCACCACTCGGTCAATATGGGCATCAGCGTCGACAAAGCCACTCCTTTCCTACCCTGCTTTCCAGCTTTGACTCACCATCGGCCGAAGATGACGAAAACCCCGTTGTTCCGTGGCTCTTATATCTTGTCCGTGCGGAAAATGGCATGGCTCGTCTAATGGCAGCTCGCCTCGTGACTGTGCTTTGCCGGCTGGGGCTCACAAAAAAGCACAGGGTTTCAATGCTCTGTTATCTACTGATTCCAATTCTGCTTCGCATGCTTGATAAGGACTACGACGCGTCTGAGGATGGGATCCAGTATGGTGGACTTATTCCATCAACAAAACGTATCAAAGAAGAAGCTCCGGGTGTACTTGCTGCCTTGGTCGTCGATGACCAAGAATTGCAGAAACATGCGGTTGAGGGAGATGCAATCAAACGACTATCTCAACTTCTCAAGGAAACATACAACCCCGTTCATGAGCCGTCACGATCCATGTGGCATGCAGAAGAGCAGCCAACAACCGAAAGTCTTAACGCAAACCCGCCAGAGTGCCGACTTGGCCCCGCTGGTTACTCACCCCTTAATTGTCATATAATGAGATATCGAGAAAACATTCTGAAGGCATTAGCTGCATTGGTGCCTTTCAAGGATGAGTATCGCAAGGCGGTCTGTGATAATGGAGTTGTCCCATATATCATTGATTCGCTCAAGCCATTTCCGAACACCCTACCAGCCGAACCTAGCCAAAGGAACAGTATAGGTGAAGGAAACCCGACGCCGACTTTATTGGCCGCCTGTGGCGCTGCCCGAATGCTCACGCGTTCAGTGAGTGTTTTAAGGACGAGTCTTATTGACGCTGGCGTCTCGACTCCTTTGTTTGTTTTGATTCGTCATCCGGATATTGAGGTGCAGATTGCGGCAACGTCTGTTATTTGCAACCTTGCTCTTGATTTCAGTCCGATGAAAGAGGTATATTTTCTAGGTCTTTTCTTGGCCTTTTGTCAAATTACTAACAAATATCTCGCAGGCAATCATATCTGCCGAAATCCTTCCCATCTTGTGCGAGCATGCACATTCCCCAAACACTAAACTTCGGATTGAATCGCTATGGGCGCTAAAACATGTCGCTTATAACTCAAAGAGCGATGTCAAAATCAAAATTATTGATAGCCTAGGACCGGACTGGATCAAGCAGGTCATTTCTCAGGACCCGACGAGTGTCCTAGCTAAACGTGGACCTGACGAGGAGACAGACAGCAGTACTCCCGGTGGAATGAGCCGAGCCAACTCGGCTGGGCAGCGGGTCGACCTCCTGAATCCAATGGACAACCCCCAGGAGGGCGATGAAGAAATGGCTGATCCTCTGCCTACATCAAAATTCAGTCTGGATATGTTCCTTCCAGACACAACCAGACGGCGCAAGCTTGCGCTTCACGGTGATCTCGACCAGACAACTCAGGCCCGTCGGGATGACATTGCGGCGCAAGAACAGACTCTTGACCTTCTACGCAATGTTGTCTGTGGACCTGATGCACCGGAGATGATCGGCCATCTATTGAACGCGATCGGCCAGAATTTCTTGCTAGATGCCTTGGCAGAAAAATTGCGCCCTCGTTCCATTCAACTGCCACATCGGCGAGACTCGCCAAATCACCGCACTCTCCAGGTCCCAACCGAGATTCTGGTCGCGGTGACGTTTTTTATCATCCATCTTGCCGCAGGCCTCCCATCACATCGTCAACTCATAGTTTCACACCGGGACCTTCTCCGTTATTTGATGGGCTATTTCAACCACAGCCACCGAGATGTCCGGACGAATTGTGTGTGGGTAGTAATCAACCTCACATATGAGGACGATGCCAGTGATCGGGAGGGTTGTCGGAAACGCGCTCTCGAACTGCGCGCCATCGGGGTGCTCGATCGACTAGCTAGCCTCGAGCATGACTCGGATCTCGATGTTCGAGAGCGAACCAAAACAGCACTACATCTGGTAAACTCGTTAACTCATTCTTAGCGTTTCTTGTAAATTATTGCCAGTTCTTGTTTCCACCCTGGCCAAACAATGGGTGGCCGAACATCACGACAATTATGGATGTACAAAATATAATGCCATTGGGGCTGTTGCCAAATAATACCTCGTCATTAATAGTAGGTAGTGTCTACCGTCTACGTACCGGACCTTCACTCCCTCGAGGATGCTCAAGTCATCTTATCAGTTGGCCTATCTTATCGATAATTGGGGAAATTTAAAAGCACAACGTCATTGGAACGATCGCTGGACCCCAAGACTTCCAATACGTTCCAGGCACTTTCATCATCATCAATTCTTCTTTTTACTATCTCAAATCCAAGAATAATCCCCACGTAAACTATAAACTAAATCACACATAAAGCCATGCCTCCAGTCCCAACTTCCATTCTCCGTGCCCTCTCCATCTCCGACCCTTCCAAAGCCTCCCTCTCAACAGCGGGCCTAGGCTCTGGGTTTACAACTACAGGCGCAATAACAGCCACAGTCCCAGGCGCTGACGGGCAAGATGAAGAACGGAAATACTTCGTTAAAACCTCCGCCGACGGCAACGCCGCAAAGGAGATGTTCGAGGGCGAATACGAGTCCCTGAACGCCATCGCCGGCGCAGTGCCCGGCTTCTGCCCTCGCGCAATAGCATGGGGTCCGCTTGAAGAGGGGAAGGGGAAGAGCTACTTCCTGGCGACGGAGTTTTTGGATCTAAGGGCTAGTGGGCGTGGTGGTGAGTCGCTTGCGCAAAGGCTGGGGAGGCTGCATTCTACACCCGCACCGGTGACTCCGGAGACAGGCAAGAGGATGTTTGGGTTCCCTGTGCCGACGTTTTGTGGTGATACGAAGCAGCCCAATATTCCGCGTGAAAGTTGGGCGGACTTCTATGCGAATGACCGGCTGTTGACGATACTGGCGACATCGGAGAAGCGGAATGGGAAGGATGCTGGATTGAGAAGATTGGTTGAGCAGACGGCGGATACGGTTGTTCCTGCGCTGCTTAGAGATGGACATCTTGGGTATGATAAGTCTGGAAAAGGGGAGGGGATTGTCCCTGTTGTCGTTCATGGGGATCTCTGGAGTGGAAATGCGGACCGTGGTCGGATTGTGGGGAGTGGGCGGAAGGGCGATGAGGAAGTTGGCGAAGTCGTTTATGATCCTTCGGCTTCTTATGCCCATAGTGAGTTTGATATTGGGATCATGAAGATGTTTGGAGGGTTTGGATCCGCGTTCTTCAATGAGTATCATCGAATAGTGCCCAAGACAGAGCCGGTTGAGGAGTATGAAGACCGGGTCCGGCTTTATGAACTGTGAGTTCCCTTTCCTTGACATAGGTCTCTTCTAACATGTCTAGGTATCATCATCTGAACCATCATGCTATCTTTGGAGGCGGGTATCGATCCGGTGCTGTGTCTATAATGGAGAAGCTTCTGAAGAAGTATGGCTGAGGGAAAATATACATTGGGATTGGCACCACTTGATCGGTGATACATATCCACACAACTTCCATAGATGACTAAATACAGTCCAAACAATTCTAATTAATACAATCTAGCAATTAGATTACCACCAACTTCTTCATTTTCTGTTGTTTCTCGTCTTGTTTAAAAATATTATATACAGTGTCTTTGCGTCGGCGCGGATAAACATTTCTACGGTGCTATCACGTGTCAGCTCCAAGCTTCATCGCAGAATGAAAAGAACGAAGAAACCCGCACTCGATCGGACAACCAGCGGAACTTTCTGGAGGGTATTTGTCGCCCCTGACTCCCAGAATGGCCCCCGAACAGAAGCAGGACTCGAAGAACCCGCCCGGCTCCGATGTGGCACTGCCTGAACCGCCGCCCATCCACCCGTCCTTCATCCAGGTAGCGAAGCCGTATATCTTCGAGCAAACCATTCAGAAATGCATGGCCTCCATGGCGATCAACCCTCTGCGCGAGGAAAATCTGCGCCTGCAGGGTGTCACCTGGATCGATAATGTTCGTCGCGAGCTTAATTTGTATGTGAAATTTCCTTTTTCCCACGACGGTTTGCTAACGATATAGGCCCATTCGGACTTTTAACACTGCCGTGATTTATTACCACAAGTTCCGACTGAACCACCACGATTCGGAGTACAATAACATGGTATGATATGGTCTCTACACCCTAAAATTTGGCGGAGTCTGACGGTTTAGGATGCTGCTGCGGCTTCGCTGTTTATCGCCTGCAAAATCGAGGACACGCTAAAGAAGTCGCGTGAGATTATATGCGCCGCGTATAATCTAAAGCAACCGCAATCCGAACAAATCTCTCCAGATAACCAGGTATGATTCAACCTGACATAAAACCGAGTATCCTCTAACGCGGAATATCTTTTAGGTGCTCGATGAACCCGCCCGAGGCATTATTGGTTTAGAGAGACTTATGCTCGAGAGCTCTGGATTTGACTTCCGGACGCGTCATCCGCAGAAAACTTTGATTAAGCTTGCTAAGAAATACGGACTTGGACCACAATCGGAAGTATCGAACGTTGCTTATCGCATTTCGCAAGATCTCTACCGCACCTTTGCGCCGATTAAGCAGACCACATCCACAATGGCATTTAGCTGTCTCGAGCTCGCGGGTCGTTTGCTCGAACAACGGATTGAAGCAGTGGAGATTGGAACAGACTATGCGAGGTGGGAAACAAGTCGGGAGGAGGTCATGGGTATGTTGGGAATACGGCAAGAAAAAGCAATTGGAATAATACTAACGCTGATCTAGAAACCCTCCTTGATCTCCTTGAGTTGTACACTCACCACCGTAGCTCTACATCTGTCGGGCCTCACTTCCCTGCCGACCGATTCCTTACTGTGCGGATTCCCCTGAATAAAGAAGCGGAAGAAAAGAGACTGCCACGCTATACCCACTCGACAGTCGAAGGAAGTTCTCCAAAAGTCTCGCGGAAGGGGCCAACAACTAATGGGTCGGCAAATAACGAGAAGGATACATCCGGCTATCATCCTCTTATCCCAGCCACAGCCCACGGAGAACGCCCGAAAACAGGAGAGAGGGGCCGGGACGCCGCGGTGCGGTTTATTGTCGATTCTGAGTACGCAGCGGCTGAGAAGGCCCGTGTCGCCGAGTATTTCAAGGTTGAAATGGAAGAATATGAGGTGGAAGAATGAACATCAGGCTGTTCAACAATCCCTCGCCGTTGCGCAGCGGAGCTTCCTTAACGCCGAATGGGATGTTCTTGATGACCTTAGTCACATACCCATACACAAAGGCAACAAAGACCGTTTGGTCATAAACCAAACTGCTGACATTGGAAAATTAGTCGGCTCGATGCGCCGTGTGCACTATGCACCTGAACGACCTTTACTGGGGTGCCCGACAGGCGCGTCAAGCCACTGGACAAGCATCCTCCTGGAAACGCAAGTGAACATACGGGTCAACACGCGGTCTTTTTCTGTGAACTCCGTCTGATTGATATGGCCGCGGGCGTATTCGAAGCTGGACCAGTAAGCGCTTCTACCATACGTCACCTGGTCAGTATATATCCAAGATTGCGAAACAGACATTCACCCGCAACACGCAGCCGCATGTCAAATCAGCACAGCCAGACACTGCTCAAATATCAGGTCAGATACCGTAGCTTGCCATTACTTTGCATTAAGGAAGGGAAAGAAGAGAAAAAAAAAAAAAAAAAAAAAACTTGGGTAGCGATGCGCTATCAAGCCTATATACAGTGTAAATAGCCTGCCGTATAGAGAAGATATCGTGATATAGAATTGAAAAGAGATGTAACTGATGATATCAAGCACAGCGTACACTAGTATTATCAACGTTCTACCCTATGATGAAAATAGGTATAAATAACGAATCGCAGTCTTTGATTTTGTTCTAATATGAAGCTCGGCATTCAAGAAGTTAGCCCTAAGTCAAACCATCACTGCAATTATATATATCCACATCTCATCTAAGCACCATAAAGATACCAATTTCAAGATACTTAGCTATTATTCTGCGTATAATAAACGATAACCACATTATAGCAGTCTAGGAGTTGGGGATGACAAGGCTCTGCACCTGCATGCATCGTCGTCTAGGGCAGGCTTATCTAAGCACTGCAGTCAGCCTTGGGCGTGCTTCAGCCTCAGCCTCGTCCTCCAGGAGTGAGGGGAAGACGGAGATAAATAAATCCAGAATTAAACGCTCGACTGCCTACTATCTTGTAAATGAACTCTATTGAACGTTATCCTTGAAGGTGGGCCACGGTAGTTGTTATCGGGAAACGACACCAGAAGAACCAAGAACTGAAGTCAGCGATGTCTCTCAAGCGCCCCCTGAGCGTGATAGAGGCAAGTGGAGATCCGAGTCAAACCGGGAATCTATGGCCGGACGACGACCCGCGCGTGCGTGCGCGACGGGGGCCTGATTTAGGGTAGGTCGTGGAATTATCCTGTTTGATATGTTGGGGGGAGATTGTTAATATTTCATGCACCAGGACGATGATTACAACGGGCTACAATGGTGCAGGGCTCTCATATCAAGATGAACTCATGTCTTCAGGTGCATTTGGTGGATCAGATATCACGTTTGACGAGTCCTTCGACCCGACCTCTACTGCGTTTTTCAATTCCGGCCAGCAGCAATTGTTCTTGGGGGCTCCGTCTGGGAGCAATGCGTTCAGCAGTACATCGTATGCATCAACCCCTGTGGGGTTTACTACAGAGGGAGACGAAAACGCTGAAGTTGATATGAGGGATGCAGATATGGCAGATTCAAACAACGAACTGATCTGTTACGGGGTGGTCAGTTTTGCTTTGTCCATGATGGATTATACTGGAACCAGGCTAACAAATGAAAATAGTTAATCAACGAACGAGTCCGCCTCGTAGGAAAAGGCGCAACAGTACAAGAAAATATCATAAAGCTAAAAGAAAGCAGCCCTAGCATGGAACTCGGACGGCCCCAAAGCTTCAAAATCGAGCGGTCTAATGAGAACAACCAGCTTTTCCTAACCTTCCCTGACGGGACCAGATTTGGCTATTTGAGCAAAAAAATGGAAGAGGCCATGGGCGGCCTTCTGGATGCTCTGTGGTTAGAGCTTGAGGCGTTCGCACCGCTTAATGAGATCGGGGATGCTGTACTGCGCGCTGGGAAGGCGGCTGAAGCGAAGTTTCGTGCAAATGTCAACATATATGGGCCGGAGGCTAGCAGGGACCGTGTAGGGAGCATGCTCTCGTCGAGTGGGCTGTTTTTCCAGGCTCCTGAGATTTGGAGGCGAGGTGTCCGATATGATAATCCGCATATGCTGCGGATGGAGGGGATGGAGGATAGTGATGTTGAGGAAATAGAAGGAGAGGTAGAAGAGGAAGAGGAGGAGGATATAGAAGAAGCTTCTGAGAGGGTCGAACCCCCGCCTGAGATAAACCAGGACTTCGAAGACACCATGGCCCAGATCTTTGGATCGTTACAGCGCCAGAATGACCTACATCGAGTTGAAGGAGGTGACAACCTGAGTAGTAAGCTATATGCGTGAGTCTTCTGAGCTCCGAATTGGATGGTCCATCACTAACTTGATCCCAGACACCAGGAAGAGGCACTGGACTTCATGATCCAACGCGAGACCGGGAATATCCCGGAGAACTACCGTCTGTGGAAGCCTAAAATGGTCGAAGGGGAGCAAATGTAGGGCATTCCATCCTTAATAGGACAACATACTGACTATCCAGGTTCTGCAATGTCATTGTTCCCAATATTCACGAGCGAGAGGTACCAGACGAAAGTGGAGGGGGGATTCTCGCTGACGAGATGGGAATGGGAAAGTCACTCACGACGCTGGTTTTGATAGGAAAGACCATGAGAGAGGCGCGACAGTGGGCTGAGGAAGAGAAAGCCCTACCGGACGCTGCTCTCTCAGAGAAACCCTGTCGAGCAACCCTGGTTATTGTTCCTTCTCGCGGTACAACCCCTGATCTGTATATTCTGTATTAAGCTGAAACTGATAGTGCTGATTACCACCTGGACAAGAGAAATTGAACGGTGAGCCTGTTCTTCGTACTGGAGACTCAGAGCTAACAGCTGCAGGCACTTAAACGGATCTCTGGATTACTTGCTATATCATGGCCGAGGACGCAGTGAATGCGTAAACAAAATCGAAGAGAAAGACATCGTCATCACTACATATAACACGTTGGCAAAAGAGCACAGCGCAAAGCTTCTTGGACAGGGGAAGAGCCCGCTGCATGAAATAAAATGGCACAGAATTGTGCTAGACGAAGGTCAGTCTACTGCAACACCCAGAGATTATGATACTCATTCATATATAGCCCACTGGATCCGCCGTCGAGAGACAACCTTCCACAAAGCAGTCATCGAGCTCTCTGCAAAATCACGCTGGTGCCTCTCAGGCACTCCAATCCAAAACAGCCTGGCCGATCTGGCATCTCTCTTGACCTTCATCCAAGTGCGGCCTTTCCAGGCGCAGCGACACTTCCGCTACTGGATATCCCAACCATTCGAGGAGAAAGCACGCAGAGAAAAGGCAATTCAACGCCTAAAGAGCCTCTTAGAAGCCATATGCCTCCAAAGGAAAATAGAAAAGGCCAATCTGCCAAAACCACAAGAAGAGACACGGAGAATTACATTCACGCCCGAGGAGCGCGAGCAGTACCGACTCACCAACGCAGATATGGAGCGTTACTTCGCACAGCAGCCAAGCGAATACAAGGAGCGCGCATCTGCATTTGGCATGTTCCAGATCTTCCTCCAGCTGCGCAGCTTCTGCAATCATGGGACATACCAACCGCGGTTCTCCTGGGCGAAGCGAAACTTCCTGGACGAGGAGGCAGATGATGTTCGCTCGTTGGCAAGAACGAGCTGGGACCGCTGCTTGGGTTGCAGGCAGCCTTTGCCGATAATCACGCGGGAACAGCCTCAGTACGTCGAGAAGTGTGGGCATGTCCTGTGCGAGGACTGCTGCAAGGGCAGTAACCGTGTACAGGCCGACGGAAGAAAACACTGTCCGCTATGTGAATCACTCCGGAGCCCTAATTCGAATAACGCCCGTGACGGTAGTTCCCTGCATAAAGAGGGATACTCCTCCAAGATGCAAGCCCTTGTTGAAGACGTACACAAGGATATTAGGACGACGCAAAGGTTAGCCTTTCAAACAGATTTGCACAACGCCACTAATTGCGAACGTATTTAGTATCATCTTCTCATGCTGGACACGAACCCTGGACTTGATAGGAAGGCATTTGAGGAGAGAAAAAATCCCATTTGCTCGTATCGATGGTAAAACACCGTCAGGGCCGCGCCAGACTATACTTGACAGTTTCAACAACACCAGGTCTGTGCCTGTGTTGATCATGACAACGGGAACCGGTGCTTTTGGGTATGACTGCTAGCCCTTGAAGAGCAATTAAACTGACAGCAGTCAAGGTTGAATCTGCAGTCGGTAAATCGAGTATTCATCGTTGAGCCCCAGTGGAACCCCAGCGTAGAAAGCCAGGCCGTTGCTCGAGCCATCCGTCTGGGACAGTACCAGCAGGTCCGCGTTATTCGGTATCGAGTAGAGAATAGTATCGAGGAGGTGAGCTTGCCAGACCCTGGAAACAGTATGTGGACTAACCCTAAGTTCGCGTTAGCGCATGTACACGCAGCAGGCGAATAAGCAGACCCTCAGTAAGATGGAATTCGGCCGAGAGCTGCTAGCGGGTCAGCAGGAGGAATCCCATGATATGCCAATTATAGATTATCCAGTACCGCATGTCCCTAGTGCTGACTGGGATATCTGATACGCACGGCGGATACTTACTCAATACTCCGTTGGGTTCGACTTGATATACATTACATAGTATTCCTCTATATCTTCTTCCAACTACATAGTCACTACAAAGTGCAAGTTAGTTCATATTCAGGCGACAGGCCTCTGGATGCCTAAAATTGCAGTACATTACAGCCACAAAAGGCTTTCCAGGCAGACTCTCAGTTTGTGTGGCGTACCTTGAACAGAGCCTCCGACAGCCTAAAAGTGCAGTGCAAAAGAACCGCAGATATCCAATGCCCATTTTGAAGTGGGCCTAGATATCAGGCTGTGATAGGCTGTTCTTCCGAAAGTCCAACGCCTCTGAGTGCCTAAAATTGCAGTGCACTGAGCACCCTCCGTAAAGTGGGACTAGATATCAGGCTGTGATAGGATTCTCTTTCGAGGATTCAACACCTCTGAGTGTCTAAAATTGCAGTGCATCTGAGCCTCACGTCCACCCACCCCAATCGGCTCACTCGTAGTCCAACTGCTGCAGGCAGCTCTGGATGTGTCTAGACCATGATAGACTATTATACTCTCCTTCAACCTCCAAGAGCCTAGAAGTGATACATGGCAATATGGTAACCTCCAGAATAGTGACGGTCGCAATCAGTCTAGACAGAAGTTTGCTAGTTACTCTTAAACCCGCGAGAGAGAGTCCCGAGTTGTGCAATGGACTCACGGCCAGGGCTGCAGGACGCCATCAGGGCGAACTATCTCACGCCCCGCCGAGTCTAAAGGTGCAGTGTAGTGAATTCCGCAGCAATCTAGCCCAAAAAAGCAGCTTTTCAATTGCCTGCTGCAGCTCCTTGAGACTAAAAATGCAGTGCATTGCCACAGCCTTCCCTTGATAGGCCATTCATTTTCGTCACCCAGTGAGTCGAAAGCGCAGCGCAAAGAAGAACTCCTGAAACTCCTAGATTCGTTCAGCAGTACTCTGACAAGGCCTCGACGATACTAAAAATGCAGTGAGCGAGCCTGAGCGCGAGCCTGAGAATGGGAACGGAAACAAGAGTTGCGCAGCCCCTGTCGCCTTGATAGGGACGAGAAGTAGGTATTAGTTTTGTAAATAGGGCATCTCTCGCATTCGCCCCGATGGGCCTAAAATTGCAGTGACGCCGACAAGAAACGAAAGGCCAAAATTCTGTAGAGTGCTACGTTCTGTATAGTGAGAGGGTGTAGATGATGTTATGGGTACTGACGTACGCAAGCTGTCCAGTCGTATAAAATGTATTAAGTGCATTACCATTATCTCGCTATCTAATATTATTCCAATAAAATATTGTTGAATATGACAGACTGGAATCGGATTAACCAAGTTGGACGATTCACCAGGTTTATGCTGCAAACTCCAATGAATTCAACGCACCATCCAAATTCTAAGCATGGTTAGCTTAGACATTGAAAAGCGAAAAAAAAGTAACCTTACCCAGTTAATGAAATCCGCATCCAACCACTCCCGCACATCCGTCCAGTCCTCGAAGGTGCCCTCAATCTGCGTTTCGGCGTCTACTGGCTGCGGGTGATTTCCAGCACCAGCGCGTGCCCTACAAAAGAGAATGTTAGCTGAAACACTCATAGAATATATAGCAAGTATGCGGAGACGCACTGGAGATGCCTCAAAATGCGACACCCCTTCGCACAGATCGAGCTGCGGGCTGAATACTCCTCCATGCGGGAGACGAGGCTCTCCAATTCCTCGCGGTACGGCGCGGCGTCGAACCCCTCTGGCATATCGAGGAGACATGAGTCGAGAGCTACGGCGGCGTGGAGGGCCTTGAGGCTTGTGACGCCGTTTAAGAGGAAGAGGTAGTTCCGTAGTAGAGGGGCTTCGTAGAGTTGTCTGTGGATGGATATTAGGGCTGCGGCGGATGCGATGCAGCGTTCTCTGGATGAGGGTTTGAAGCAGGGTTTCTGGGAGTGGTGGAAGGGGCGGTGGAGGAGGAGGTAGAGGTGGTAGGCGTAGGTTTGGAGGATGCACCAGTGGGCGTAGCTGGAGTCGAGAATGCTGGGGGAGCCTTGGGTGGATAGAAAGGTGTCGTCCCAGTGTTGTTGCTCTGCGGCGATGGCGGCGTCGAAGCTGGAGAGGAGGACAGGGTCGAGGCGAGAAGGCCCGGAGATGTGGTGACAGATTTTGGTGGAGAGGCGGAAGAGGCGGACTTTGGAGATCATGACGGACATTTGGGTTGGTTTGTGGGAGTTTGATGGCGCAGAGACGCCGGACTCGGTGATGTCGGAGTCGTTGACGTCTGCTGGCATGGTGGTTTTGATGTTAAGCAGGAAGGACATGTCGACGTCGCGGAAGAGTATGCTCTGGTATGTATGCAGAGAGAGGAGGCCGGCCCAACAGCGACGACGGCGTTCAGTTTCGATAGGGCTGAGATGCTGCGAGTCGACATTGCAGCGGAGGGCAATTCCGATATTCAGTGCCATTCCAAGCAAGGCCCAGCCTTGATCAACGGACTCATTGTGGGATAGATTGTAGATCACCATCAGCAAGGCCTCTAACGTGCTGAGTTTGTGCCGGATGAAGAACTGATCTTTTGAAAGGCAGGCCATTGCCGTCTGCTGAAGCCGGCGAGACAGAGAGACAAGCTCTTGCGCAGGGTTATTCGACCGTTTCGGCCATAGTCCTTTTAGTTTAGGATCGTTTGGATCCATGGTATACAGCACCAGCGAGCAGATGGAGAATAGCAACGCCAGCCACGACAGGTCCCCTTCATAGGGATTCTGCATAAAGGCAGCATACTGCGCCTGAAAGGTCGGACCATGAAGAATGGGAAACAGAGCAGCTATGTGCGTGAAGAAGTGGGACACCAAAAAGTCGCACCAGTTCTTCGGAGGGAGGATCTCGAGAATCTCCTTGAGAGAGAGGCCCCGGCCCACTGAGAAGGGAGACAGTGTGTCTGGGACTGCAGTGACATCGTATTCCGGAGCAGGCCTTTCGAGCACGGCTTCCCAGTCGCTGTCTGGAGGGGCCTGGTTCTTATCGGATACCAGCTCTGGCTGGGCTGGGACTACAGGAGATCGGGCTCCAACAACAGCTGAACCCGCTGTACGCGGCCGTGCGTGAGCAGTGGATGTGGGCGTTACCCTCGAGGTAGGCTGGAATGAACAAGAAGCCTCATGTCCGCGTCGCTTGCAAGAGGTACACGGGTGCTGGCGATCGCATCGCAGCTTGGAGTGTCGGCAATGCTGGCAGCTGACGGGCTGTCGCTTGCGACGATGCGATGCACGGCTTGGCTTGCTATCGTTTGACAGGTTCATCTTTTCGGAGAAAGAAACGCAACAGCATGATGGAGATAATGAAACTGGTTGAAGCAGTCGGAGATCGATGACGCACTCGGAGATGTCGGAGATGTGGTCGGAGATCGGATTATTGTTTCCGATCGGGGATAAGACAGAATATCATTAGTAAACAATTAAACAATCAAAACATCAATTAGTCAAGTGGAGTGTTCTATCGCGTTCTATCTAGTCTAATCATATCTAACTATTAGTGTTATATGCATGCGGTCTATATACACATTATACCCTTCACTTCTCGGCATCCACCGCATACTTGCTCCTCTTCCGAATCCTCGGCCCATAAACATAGAACAGGTACGGAACAGGCGTCATGACAGCACTGAGCGCCCCCATAATGGTAAGCGTATAGTGGACGCCAATCGAGCGGTAAATCGGACCTCCAGCAACAGTCATACCCCCCGCGACAACATACCGCGTGAAGACAAGGAACCCCAGCGCGGATGCCGAGTAGATGTCGTACGAATCAATCAGGTACATATAGGCCACGATGAAAATGGCTGTCATGCCGTAGCCGAAGACGGCGGTGGCTATTAGGGGGGACCAGATTGAGATATGGGGCTGGATCGTGTTAGTTATAGCACAAGTATTGGCCAAAGCACTTACGTAGGATGTCCAGCCCATCCAGAATAAACTGATCGGTACCGCTGGGGCTCCGCCTAGCATTGCGTACCAGAGTCTGGTCTCCGGTGCGATACGGCCTGTCTTTTTGAACTCCTTTGCAGTCCATGAATAGACGACTGGGACTATGGCCCCGGTAAGTAGGATTCCAGCCAGCATGCCGCACCAGCAAATGGAAGTCAGAGGCTGCGAGAGGCCGTATATCTCGCCAAAGATAAAAGTATATCCTTCCAAAAAGGTAAAGAGGATGAGATAGATAATAGTAAGATAGAGCGACATCAGGATGATAATCAGCTCCGAGTAGAACATCGCGAATGGTCGGTAGACAGACTTCTGCAGGCGCTTGGCTAGACCGTCGTGCTTGAGTTCCATTGGAGCTTTATATCGCTGACCACCAGTCTCTTGCCGAAGGGCCTTGGCCTTCCAGTATAGAATGAGGTTTCCATATGTCTCAGGCTGAAGGATGACAACAACAATAAGGACAGCACCGCCCATGATCAGCATGATCCACTCTAGCCAGCGCCATCCAAGTGTCGAGGGGATATAGCTTCCAATGACCTGGCCAAGAACTGGGCCAGTGAAGGACGGCACAGCATAGGCTGGGAAAGCATAAGCTTTTTGCACCGGGTCCCACAAATCCGCAACAGTCCCACCAGCGCAAGTCAGCGGCGTGGAGGCAAAAAAGCCGGCCAGGAAGCGGAAGATGAGATGGCTCTGGATGTTGGGAGCCAGTCCGGCAGCCATGATCCAGACCAGATAGAAAAGGGTGGTCGTTGAATAGATGGCATTCCGTCCAAATGTCTCTGAGAAGGGCCCTGATAGTAGAGAGCCGCACGCGAATCCAATTAAAAACAGTCCTACTAATGTCAGCTTCCCATCAATTTTGCAGTTACAAAAGCGTCCTACCTGTTGCAAGAGAGCCAACAACCTCAGACACTTCAAAATAGTCGCTGTATACTGTCACGCCGCAAGCATCGATCGCAGACGCGGCAGTGACAGCGACTCCGATCAACGAAACAAACCATGTCATGCAGAGTTTTTGTAGTACGGTCTTGTTCCTCGGGTTCAGCGGATCATCCGGTCCATCCCAGCCCACGAGGATAACATCATTGGAGCTGGAGGGGTTATCAGGCGCAGACTGTTTCTCCAAAGTGCCGTTCTCTTCGGACAGACTGTGGCGGACTGCCTGGCGAACTCGCTGGTATTGGAAATATGCCTCCATTGTGACCAGCTGCAGTGATGTCTAGATCTAGAGCAAGCCTGAAGAGGATGCGAAGGAGAATATAGAAGTTCGAGATGCAGATTTTTATGAGCGATAACATCAACTCCGATGGGATCTCCGAGATGACTCCATTGTTGTCGGGGATGTCGATCTCGCTATCTCCGACGACGTTTCCGATGGTTCTCCGATCTACTATAGGTTTACTGTGAATGTAAAGCTGTTTATTTCTTAAACATACTAATCAATAACGTCCAGAGGAAGAATCGAGACATAATCGACCGCCGCGGGCTCTTCTCCGTCCGGCGTCCCAACAATACGCAGCACACTGCCAGAGTCTACCTGGACCTCCTTGAATGTAACACGCGTTGCTGTGTGTCCGTCAATATACGGAGATGGTGCACGGCCAATAACATATTCCAAGTCCCCCTTCCATTCACCGACCAGCTCGTCATCCAAAAGCAACTGCCAGGTTGAGTTCCCAATGGCCTGGTCGAAGTAGTTCACCGCGACGTTGTATGTCCCAGCCTCCACATCCAGCTTCGTCGACGCCGTGCCAGCAGTTGAATTATCGACCGTGACAATGCAATGCGAGCCACTCGCTGCCTCAAACGGACTGACGAGGTACGTCTCATACCCATCCAGGTCCATATCCTCAGCCTCGATTCTATACGGATGGTTCCCCACGCGCCCAGCTTCATCTGGGATACTCGACTTATTGAAGTAGAAATTATTAATCGAGTCCCGCCAGACAAGGGAATGGCCAGCCTGATAAACCAGCCGGAAGAGGACATGCTCATAGCGCTCTTGATCGATTTTCCCCCTGAGACTCTCCCACAGCGGAACGAAGGTCTGCGCCGTCTCACTGCCGCGATAATGCGCATCGTAGAAATGCTGGATAACCGTCTTCCCGCTCTTCAGCACCTGCGTATAGGGCACATGGTGGAACCACAGAAGCAGGCTGTCTGGTGTTGTTTCAATATCCTCGTACATCTGATAGACCTCCTCGGGATACTGCCCGGCATTGCCAGTGCCATTCCACACAGTCCGGTCCATGCCGATGCTATCTGCGTCTGCGCGCGTCCACTGCCCCCAGGGATTCCCATCCTGAGATGCGGGATTCGGCCCGTAATGCCCGAGCAGGATATCCGTTAGAGTCTGGATGCCGAGATTTCCGGAGTAATCCTCGTACGCGGGCCAGGAGACCATGGACATCTTGGTGATGGTGTCTACGACGGCCTGATCGTGGCTGAATGTCATTCTGGTCCACCGCTGCAGCATCTCCGTGGAATCCGAGGACGGGTCCCATGCGAGATTCCCGTAGGCGTAGAGATTCGACATGGCGAGGTGGCTCCCTAGCCAGGTTGTATTTAGCCCGACGTTAACGACGCCAGCGGAGCCACCGAGGCCGAGTTTGTGGTTGAAGCGTTTCCCGCTGATGATATCGCTGACCGGCGAGTCTTTTCCGTCGACTCGGAGATCAAAGTCGAGAACCTCCTTCCACATCGGCGCGAGATAGACCAGATGGCACTGCTGTCCTAGATACTCCTGCGTGACCTGCAGTTCCACGGCACTTGCGGTCTGGACCAGATGCGAGAACAGCGGCGAGACAGGCTCGCGGACTTGGAAGTCAATAGGGCCGTTCTTGATCTGCACGACGACGTTATCTTCAAACTCGTCGTCGAGACCTTTGAAGAACTCCACTGCCGCATTGGCACGGTCCGCCTTCCAGTCTAGATCCTCGTCTAGGTTCTCATGGTCATAGACAAACGCACGGAACATGGCAATCCCATCATACGGCTTTAGAGCACGCGCAAACAGATTCGCGCCCTCAGCCAAAGTCCGGTTATACGTGAACGGACCAGGCTGGCCCTCGGAGTTCGCCTTGACAAGATACCCGGCCATATCAGGGATACGCGCGTAAATCTCATCCGTGATCCCCTGCCACCAGGTGATTACTTTCTCGTCAAGCGGATCAAACGTCTCCAGCCCACCCAGCGACTGTGGCGCCGCAAAGTTCAGCGACAGCCCTAACTGGATCCCATACGGCCGAAACACATCGGCAATCCTAGCCAGCCCATCCATATTCTCGCGCGAGAGGATCGTCTCGTTCGCATTGACGTTATTGACGACGACAGCATTGAGTCCGATGGATGCGAGCAGACGCGCATACTGCCCTGCCCTGGATAGGTCGTCTCGCACTTTACCCTCCCAGAAGAATATCGAGTCGCCGCCGTATCCGCGCTCTACGCTGCCGTGTGTCCCCCCGTCTTGCAGGTTATCCCACTGGTTTACCCACCGGATGGGAGCGTGCGGGTTCGATGTAGATGTGCTGTCGGAGATGTTTCCCTGTGCTAGGCGCTCGAGGTACTTGAATGTCCCGTATAATGCGCCGCGCTCGTTCTGTCCGAGAATTAGGACGTCTCCGCCGGAGATGTCGATGTGGTATCCATCTTCAATGAGGTCTGGGATGGTGTCTGTGTTGCCGCCGCTGTCGGAGTATGCGCTGACAGTGCCGACGATTACAGCTGGTTTTTTGGCATTGCCGCGGGTGGATAGCTTTTTGCTGTACATCCCGCTAATTCCGTCGGTGAGTTCTTGGGCGGCGGTATACACTGGTTGTCCCTTTGTTGCGTTCAATGGTATAACCACCGAGGGGAGTTTGTCGTGGCATGATTTCGCATTGGGGACTGGGGCGTAGCGCAGCCATGCAGCGAGGCCATCTTCTGCGGCGGCGAGGCCGAGAGAGGCGAGAAATAAGAGGGAAACTCGCATTGTAAAGCGCATCTAAATTAGAGAAAAGAGAAAAGGAAAGGAAAGAAACGAAGTCGGGGTGCGCTCTATCTTGTCTAGCCTGCGCATTGACGTTTAGGTACCGGGTATGTCATGATGCATTGATTCGGGCTTCTATTCAGGCTATATTGAATAAGTTATTATGAAGACGGAATTACCCCGGTACAGAACCCCGCATGAGAAAAGCCGTGAGAGCCGTGACTGAACTGTCGATGATGTTTAGGCTAATTCGATGCGATGATCGTTGCGGAGAAATTACGGAGTGCTCTCCGCAGTGAAGAAGACACTGGATGAAAGTCCATATGCAAAAGATAATGACTTAAGTGGTCTTCAACACCTGATCGTCAATCACTGGTGTATCAACATAACCATGAAATTCGCCAGGCTGGAGTATGTTCTGTTGGCAGCATATGCCCTCTCACCAGCAGCCAGCAGCCCTATTAGCCAGCAGGACTGGATCGCAACATGGACAGCAACAACACAGGAAGTCGAGGTCGCCAACCTCGCGCCATTGCCATTCGCAAGTCCCTGAAACATTAAACCAACATATAAACCGGCTACTAACAAAAGCAGGGCGGAGAGAGCGTCACCCAGTTCGAAGACACTACACTGCGCCAGACATTCCGGGCAACAATTGGCGCTGAGCGCATCCGGTTTCAATTTTCGAATCTCTTCGGATTAACCGACCTGCCTATCACTGCGAGTTCTGTGGCATTGCCGGTGGATGGCAGTGCCGGTGTAGCTGGGATTGATACGGCCACAATCCAGAGCATAACGTTTAATGGCTCTGCATCTGTGACCATTCCTCCAGAGGGGGTTATATACTCTGACCCGATTGACTTTCACGTCTCTCCGCTGTCGAATCTTGCCCTTACTATTTATAGCGAAACAGGACAGACAGGGAACAAGATCACAGGCCACCCGGGGAGTCGTACCACGTCGTGGATGGAATCAGGCAACAAGGTCACTGCTTCCTCGATTACAGAGACTAGTGTTGAACACTGGTACTTCGCCAGTGCTATCGAAGCCTGGGCTCCAAAGAGCAATTCAGGCCTTGTCATCCTCGGCGACAGCATCACAGACGGACGAGGGAGCGACGACAACCAAAATAACCGGTAAGCTGATCCACACCGAGACTTGGAAACAATTCTAATATATGAAGATGGCCCGACGCTCTCATCGAACGGATGTACAGCAACAATCTAACCAACATCGCCGTCACAAACCAAGCGGCCGGTGGCAATGCCATACTTGAAGGAGGTCTCGGGCCTCCTCTGCTCGACCGGTACCGTCGCGATGCCCTGGGACAGAAGGGAGTTAAATACGTTATGGTCTTCGAGGGCGTCAACGACATCGGGGTATCGGATACAGACGACCAGACACAGGAAGCGCTCTTTAGCGACCTAATCAGTGCATATGAAAAGATAGTGGCAGACTGTAAAGACGCAGGACTGGTCACTATCGGGGCAACCATCACTCCGTTCGCTGGCAGTCAATATGGGGATCCGGCGCGCGAGGAGACCAGAGCTAGGGTTAATGAGTGGATGCTTACAGCTAGTCCTTTTGATCATGTTGTTGATTTTGCTAGTTTTATTGGGGATGGGGATAGTTTGAAGCCAGAGTTTGATTCGGGGGATTATTTACATCCTAATGTTGCTGGTTATAAGGAACTGGCGCGGAGGTTTGACTTGGATATCTTTCTGACATAGTCTGCGTACTTGGTGATAGCAGGTGCATTTGCTTAGTGTCGATATAAAGAACAACGTGGTGTAATGAACCTGACCCTATTAATAAACCTCCTAGTACACCTTAAACACAGTTCTAAGCTGAAATTGTCTGTAGTTCAATGCCCTTACAAACAGACTACTTACGTTAGGGCTACAGACCGGTGAGTATCGGTCTTCAGGATGCCTCACAGATCGCCTTGCAGAGCCGCGCACTGCATTTTTAGTGACCTGGGGAGAATGATGAGAGGGCCTTGAAAAAGACTGACCGGTTGAATCTCCCTTCTAGTTTCCTAAGAATGGCTGCATTCGATGACCCAACTGCTTTGTGGCGCAACACTGCATTTTTAGGCTCTGGGAGGGTTGAACCACAGCCACTCTTCCATGGTGAAGTACGGGGTCCGGCTCTTTTATTTATTCGACTGAAATATGCCGCTGCTGGGGCATGGCATATGATCGTCGCTGTACTGCATTTTTAGGCACAGCCAGAGGTTGGAGTGGAGCTCAGAAACAAGTTGTCTTGGCCAGTTTGTTTTAATTGCTGAAGTTCATGCCATTATATTAATTGTTGAGATAGCTGGCTGCGGTCATGGCTTTTTGGTCTAGCGGTAAAGCGTCTCGTTATGAATCATCTAGTTACGCCGTGAGGTCTAAGCTGAGATATCTTCTCTGTGATCAAGGTGCCCCGAGACTGTAAACTTGGATAGCTGTTTGTTGGACTCCTCAAATTCTTCGTTGCCTTTCCGGAAACCCCCAACCGAATTTCCAGGACCAAGAGTAGTGATAGTAAAGATATCATTGGAAGTGATATCTCGGTACTGCAGCTCCCCGTTTCCCTGAACGCTCCAGTAAGCATTGGTAGTGAATAGTCTTTACTACCATACAGCCCATCACTCCATTTGACGATTTTCTTTGCCAGTGAAACTGGACTTTTAGTGTTCAAAAACTCCTGTTTTCCATTTGTCCACTCGAGTTTCTCCCAGAATGTGTTCATATCCTAGAACGTTCCAACTGCTCTTGGATCCCGTGTTGAGCTCGTAAATGGCAGCAAGGTGGTGTATATGGGCGGCTTCTGGGTCCGCCATCCCAGTCAGGATGCACTTATTGTCGTCCCGTTTTCTGCACTACTAGATATTAGCAAAATTCAATAAAACGTATAAAAATGACTAGCATACGAATAGCTGTATGGGACCGCTCTGAATGACTCGTGGTGGTCGCGGAGATTTGGTCGTACCAATATGTTGATGGGACTTTGTCCCTGCCCAGTCTGTCTTGCAAAATGGTTCTCAGACGAGATAAACATGTCTTCGTGGCTCGAATCTTTTCAATATCGGACGGTGATAAGGGGATGCAGGTAATGAATTCATATTCGAGTTCAAATTCAGATTGATTATAGTTATTGAAGCTGTAGCTGATGTGTTACGCAGAATCCAATCAATGGCCGACTCGCCGGGATTACGTGATTATACACAAGTTGTCTTGTGTTCGCTTTAATTGAAGTTCAAGAATTCATTCAATTCATATAATCATTTATCGTGCAGACCTTCGAACATAGTTCGCCCCATCCAACTCGCCCACCTGCCGTGAATCAATCTCGAAATTCCTTCCATCCCCGGGCAACGGTCCTTGTGGACTCGCAGTAGTCCCGGGGTAACCTTGGTTAATATACGGACTTGGATTATACGGGAGCTCTGGCTGGTTTGGTGATAGAGCAGCTCCCTGTCCAGAGACCTCTGAAGGTGAATGGATATCCGATTGACCTGCGTATCCCGGTGGGGTCTGCTTTTGGAGGTCTGGCTGTTCAGGGCCCTGTTGCTGATTCTGGCCGGTAGTAGCTCTCTTCCGACGCGAGTGGATAATTAGGTATATCACCGCAAATGCAAAGATACCGATTGCAGCAAGACCTCCGACGACTCCGCCTACAATGGCGCCGACTGGTACTGATGACGAGGAAGACGAAGACGAAGTGGATGCAGTATCAGTATCAGTATCCGTATCCAACGGCTCGGATGTCGACGTATCTGTTCTCGAAGAGGATTCCTCAGAAGTTTCAGTCACACTTCGGTATCCAGGTGGATACTGTGTCCCTGTTGAAATCCCCTTCGAGCCAGTGTATATCGGAAACAAGATCGGGCTTTGCATCCCGCTCCATGTTGGCTCCATGGTCCATGTCATATCCGGGGTGTCGGTGCAGAACCAGGCATAGTAGTCGGGTTCGTATTTGACAGTTAGACAGTATGGGGAGGAAGACGGACTATTGGATTCAGGGTTGCATTAGCGATGGTGGATTTGAACTGAGAGAGGGAGATTCAAGGCATACCATCCAAGAGTTGAACTACCTGGGTTTCCATCCTCAACGCAGGTGGTTATAACAGGATCCTGGTCTTCCGGACTACCAAGGATCTTGTAGTCGCTATTCCAGAAGCAGGTTATCTGGGGGTTGTGGTAAGACCATCTGGTGTCTAATAATCGGCTATATTAGCGACGTTATTACGAGTATCAGCTGCAGACACACCATATCCTGAGCCCGAGTACCAACCACAGATATTCGGCGGGACATATTGGTAGTCTGCTCTCTTTTCCAGCAACGGTGGTTCTGTTGGCAAAGGGCCTTGTTCAGCATCTGCCGTGGAAGTCGTCTTGGGCGGGTTGCTGTGCGCCTGGAGGGAGAACGCCGGACTCAGCAGAGCGAAAACAAAGCAAAGTGCTAGAGAGGCCATTTCATTGACATGAACTGTCAGTTGCGACGCATCTTAGGGGTATGTTTTACTCGCGGCTTCTCGGCTTCTCACCCAGGCTGGGGCCATGCAGTTATAAACGAGACGAGTTGAGCAACCAACACCAGAGCCCTGAATACGAGACTGGCACCAAAGTGGAAATTGATTGCCAGCGCTAGCAAGACGCAATATCGCAGAACTTAAAATCGCATCATCATTATTATTCGGATGGTGTGTGGACTTGAGTTGACCATGACTGTTCAAAGGTAAGCAGTACTTTGATGTGCATGATCAAGGATTCAAGCCTTGAGATCCTCGGTCTCGACTTCTCTGTTGTATCGAGTATCTGCGCAACGAGAATACGAAGGATCGAAGGATCAGGCAAACAGGCTGTGTCTGCGGGGAATAACACGATTCCTCACAGTCAGGCACGTCTGGAGTTTAATATCTTCAAGTACATCAGATATGCACGTCCAGTCGAGCTGTCAGACAGCTTTTCCATATTTTCCCCGAGCGGCCTGCACTGCATTTTAGGCTCACAGGCTGTTGAATTGACTGCTATAGCTAATATTAATTGGCAGTCACAGTCTCTAACTTTTATTATTCCGAAGTCCTGAACGATCTCTAACAAAACTTGCAGGCCCCAGTCGTCAGCGTCAAAATGCAGAAGCCAACCGCAGCATATGCAGGGATCAATTTCACTCGGGGAAGTCGAGAACGACAGAAGTACTCTGCAGTGTACTGCATTGTTAGGCCAGTCGAGGGGTGCACGGTTGGGCCTGTGAGCAGGCTGTGCTGAATGGGCTAACAGTCTGACTTGTATGAAGGGCTTACTGGGCACAGACCCAGGCTGACATCTTCTTAGAGGTCGTCGTTCGCTATCTTAATTCTATTAATTAATTGTTTATCTTGGGACACCAAACTTGTTGAGCAGAGGATCCTGCAGCAGCCTGTCCAGACAAGTCTCCTCAACACCAACAAGAACCTCCATCCCCCCATCCGGCAGCACAGGAAGCACCACCTGCGCCCCGTTGATGCAGCCCACATTCGGCACTCTCACGGCGTCAATCTTCCCACCCAGCAGAGTCCCCCAGTCCAGCCCATACAGCTCAAAGCCAACCCACGACGTCTGCACACAGTTGAAGCCAGGAACATCCAAAAACGCAGTCGGAACCAGTCTATCCACATCCTCCAGCTTCTCAACAAGAGACACGACGTCGTCTGTGAACTCGCCGTCAGCGCGTAGAATCGCCTTGCGGATCTGGACCGCCAGGTCAGCCAGATTCAGCTCGGACAGCATCTTCCGAATCGGCGTCGAAACAGCGACATACTCCAAGAAGCAGCCGAGTGTATTCGGGTGGACCTTTGGGTTCGTACGCTGTCGTCCGTCAATGGCGACATTGAATGTCGATACAGGGTCGCCCTCGAGGGTATCCAACGGCGACTGAACCGCCATGACAGTCCGCCAGACAAGCGCAGATAACGCATCATTCGTCGAGATCCACGACTGGTCTGTCGCGGCTGTCGCATTCGCCGGAGACGCCTCGGCCTTGAGTGCCGCCAGAGACTCAGGGGAGAAATAATATACCTGCCCCCTGTGGCTGGGCGAGAGCATCTTGGGCGGAGCCCCCTGCGGCGTGAACGGGAGAATAGTATACTCCGGGTGATTCTCGGGTTTCCCTTCATTATGCCCGAGCGGTTTTATAATCTGGGCTCTGTCCTTCCAGAGCTCCTCTGATATCTGCGCTGGTTCTGCGATATCGAGACCCTGCGCGACACGACATCCCTCCGCCCATAGTTTCGTCCATGTATAAAACGCCGTCCCATCGCCGGCCATATGCAGAATACACCACGTCAGAAGCAGTCCGCCCGGAATGAAATTCGCCTGCACCAGAGAAACAGGCAGTCGTTCGCCGGCAGTCGGCCACACGGAGCGACGACAGAGGGTATCAGCATCGAACGCGGAAACGGGGAAATGGTTCGCTTTCAGATCGGAGTAAGTTTGTTCGAAGGACCCGCGCAGGTCTTTAACCACGACTTTGACGCTGTCCTCGTTCCGGCCGTGGAATTTCAGCACACCCGCTTGTTTGGCGTCTGGGTCTGGGATGGCTTCGCTCGAGACGACGGGGATGCGCTGGGTGAGGGTGTCGTACCCGGCTTGCACGACGCGCGAGACTTCGGAGAGGTCGTAGTTCTCTGGCAGCTGGAAGGGGAAGACATAGCGGAGGTAGCCCTTTGGGCCGATGCGCTCGAGGGCTGTGAGGTCTTGGATAGGGACGGGCTGGGACATGGTTGAGCTGCTTGAGCACTGCGAGGAGTTGGAGAGGATGGGGGTGGGTCAGGGGAGAGACTTGTTATATGGCTTACAGCTATAGCTCGAACTAGAATTAGTTTCAGCAGGAATTCCATCGGCAATAGTCCATCTCCTATACTAGTCATGCAACGCTTCCACAACGCTTCCTGTTAGGGCCATCTTCTCCAAAACACAACCTGAGTCAAGACAACGCCGGTCGACCAAGCAGGCGCTTTCTATACTCGATCAAGACACCCCTGAGTCAATCAATGCCCTCAGATTCGCTCAATCGAATTCTGTGCTCCGCCTGGCCCGTCCCGATATGCTGTCTCGGGATAACCCCCACTGTTCTGCTCCACCTGTCAAGCCTGTCAGTGTCAGCCGCTGGAGGCCAAAAGGAATAAGACGCTCCCATTGGTCTGTAATCTCTCGTAGTCTAACGGCCGAACTCTGCTAGCGAATCCTTTGCAATGGCCATGGTTCCCCCCGGCGTCGTTGCCATCAGCGAACACGGCATATCCAGCAACACGGTGCCGACTTTCCAGGATCAGCGAATTATAGCTTCGTCTCTGTCGGTTCAACAGCCCGGCCCATGCGCCGGTGCTTGTTTTTGGCCCCAAATACTCTATCCCAGTGGCATGTCGTCCCTTTCCTGAAACAGCAGCAGCTTCTGTCTCCATTGCAGCGGGTCTGATCCTTCGCGGCGCAGGAGTCAGGAAGGAATCATGCCCTAAGTCGCCACTCCAGCAACGGTCGGTCCACCGATAAAGACCTGTCTCGCTTCGTGAAGCATCAACTCATCCATGCTTCTCATTGTCATACGCATTCCCTGCTATTGTGAATGCCATGACTGACCCTGCCATCCTCGCGGCCTTTGGGCCACCCCCCGCCAATGTCAATCTGGCGGAAAGCGACGTGCGGGTGAACAACGGCGCCGTCATTGGACTTCTCTGTGCGTCTTTTGTGCTTGTTCTTTTGCGGTTTATAGCGAGGATTACTCTCCGCAATCCGCTCCTTGCGGATGACTGGGCGATTATTGCGGCGCTGGTACGCTTTCTTCTCTATAGTAACGGCGGGGCGATGCTGACTGTTATACAGTTCTGTATAGGCGCGACAACTGGATTGAGCGTTTCAGGTGAGTTGACACTCCGTATTTATGAACTATTAGTAACAGTCCGTAGGCAGCTTCGTGGGCGCAGGGAGGCATGTGTGGGCCGTCTCATTAGACGATTTGACGAAGCTATACCGGGTCAGATAGCCCTACTTTTATAACCAACTCACCAGCTCTAACAGCAGTCAATAGTTCCTCTACACCTATACCTTCATCTACGGCGCCGGCTGTACCAGCACCCGGGTCTCCATCCTCTTCTTCTACCTACGCATCTTCTCCCCGCTCGAAAACCCGCTGAAAGCCGCCCTCATCTTCGCCAGCGTCATCACGGCCGTATACCCCCTCATCATCTGGATCACAATGGCCAACGCCTGCAAGCCCGTGAGCTTCTTCTGGACGCAGTTCAGCGGCACGACAACCGGCAAGTGTATCAATATCAACCAGTTCTTCCTGGCGTTGGGGATCCTCAATATGCTGAACGACTTTATCATCCTCGCCCTGCCGTTTCCGCGCATAATCAAGCTGCAGATGACGCTGCGGAAGAAGGTTGCTATCTGCGGTATTATGGCTGTTGGGATTTTGTACGCCTCCTCTATCAATCCCAAACTTGGTATTGCCTTATAGCTAACGTATAATACAGCGTCTGCGTCGCAAGTATAGTCCGCATCCACTTCCTCAGCGCCTTCATGAACACCGCAGATGTCACCTACCTCATGGGCCCCGTCTTCATCTGGTCCACCATCGAGCCCTCCGTGGCAATCGTCTGCGCCTGTCTCCCCCACCTCGCGCCCCTGGCCCGCATCGCCCACCGCTCCATCTCGAGCAGTTTCCGCTCCCACCCCTCCACAACAGGCAAGGGGACCGGATCTGGGGGCCGTGCCCTTGGGTCTGGACCTGGGCATGGCTCTGGACATCACCACCATAAGGGGGGTAGTATACTTGGGAATAAGAAGCAGCCGTTCCAGCATGGGTTTAATCGGCTAGATGGGAGTAGGGATAGAGGGCTTGATGATGATGAGATTGGCTTGACGAATTATGTTATCGCGGGGAATGACAATGTGTCGATTACGCCGGGGTATGGACCGCCTGTTAAGGGGGAGATTACGGTCAAGTCGAGTTTTGTGCAGTCTTCGTCTAGGGAGGGGCCTCTATGATATTATTGTTACTAGGATCCTACCGGTATAGGACACTTCAAATCAATTAAATCATATATTCTGGTAACTAAACAGGCTAGTAGTTATCAGGTAGAACATAGTAGGTGTACTTCAAGTTCATAGATTGGGTTTGGCTTAGGGCTTCATATGGCTGATGTTTATGGGCGGTCCGAGTACTTATACACCCTGCCCCTCATCACTGCACCCTTAGACTCTGAGAGAGGATGTCCACCCCACTTGGCAGTAGGGCCAATGTAACTCAGCCTCTCACTGCATTTTTAGCTCGCACTGGGGGTTGAAGTCTGCTGCGCTTTGATATCTAACTGACCAACCTAGCTTTTCTGGCTGCAAGACTACAACCTTGCCCATTTTATGAGCCTTTCGAATGTTCTGGCTGTAGATATATTACTGCTCTACACTACATGTCGTTTCTGATATACTCAATATAATATCAGCAGTACCAGATACCTTCTACATAAATCATGCATTTCTACATTATACCAGGACAACATAAGCTACCACGTACTGCATCCAAGGCTCCCAGCTACAAGATCTTATCTACCTTACCGACTCTAGATTTTTTGGTAGTTTTATGGAAACATGACGTAACTGACTTTCTGCATCGCTTTTTCAGTTCCGTAGAAGGATTGTCGTGGACTCAGGCAGCGCAGTTCAAGTCCTGTCTATTGTCTATACTAATGACTATAGTTCACTTTGCCCCAGTATAGAGCAGGGATGGCCTGGGAACTCGAGGCTTGGAATGGCCTTCGTGGGGCTGATCGCACATTGCACCACGCCCTGCCTTCCCACCAGCTGTGCAGGACCTTTTGGCCGAATCCCAACGTCCGCCCAATGAAAAGAGGCTTCACTGCATTTTTAGGCTCGTCGAGCAGTGGAATCGGTCAGTAAGGGGAGGAGGATGTCCAATAGTCAGCCTGCTCAATTTCATGCACTGTCTCCACTGGTTTCAGACTCTACAAAGCCTCGTGCACTGCAATTTTAGCTCCTGCGAGGGGTGACACCCTGGATATTACTCAGAGCTGACTTGCCACACTCAGTCCATCTACTGCACAGCATTGTAACATGGAGACTTGTTTAAATAAAAGAGTACATTCCGTCTATACCGAAATACAACCCAGTATATCATCTCGCGTAACTCGTGTCTGTCACTACCGCCGCCCCTCTCATGGATAGTCTTCTCATGTCTCTTCATATCCGACTTTCTCGTGAACCCTCTCCCACACTCGGAGCAGCAAAACGGCTTCTCACCTTGATGTGCCCTAGTATGGTCTTCCAGGATATTCCTCCTTACAAAGAACTTTTTGCAAATCGGACACGAGTATTTCGTCGGCGAAACCTCCCGCCTGTGTATATTCGCAAAACTGTCGCCAGGGTCAAAGTCCGCCGGGTGGAATTTCTTTTCGTGGGCCGCGAGGTCGTTGTTTGAGCGGAATCCGAGCGTGAATCGCTCGCAGTTCTCGTCCTTGCATCGGTACGGCAGGTCATGCTGGCTGTCGTGTTCTTGCCGCAGGGCGCTTCCTTTGAACCCCTGGTGGAAGTAGAAGCACATCACCTTTGGGCAGCGGAACGGGCGGTCGTCGTATAGCGAGACGAAGTCCATTTGGGGGTCTTGGCTCAGCTTTTCGAGCAGCGCTCGGTTGCGTGCCAAGGTCTCCTTCAATATGGGGATGCTTACGCTATTTCTTGCTTCCAGGCCGCCGTGTTGTGTGGTATAGATATGGCCCCAGACTCTGGTGAGATCACCGTAGAATGAGTACCGTTGGAAGAACGCGCAGTCCTGGAGCGCTTGGTCGGGAACGAGGTGTGGGAATGCATCTGCGTAGAAGGACACAAATTTGGCAAGCTCCTGGGTTACTGTATCCGCTTGACTGTGGCCGTTGTGTTCTATTTGGACTGCGCTTGCGCCCAGAAATGTAGCCTTTTTATCGATAAGTGTCCTGATGTGCCGATACCAAGATGCAACTGCGTAGTCTTGGAAAGCTAGGTCGCCTCGTCGAGCATACCTTTTGAGGGCCCTTTCCGATATATCGGGTTTGAATAAGTCAAGAGTGAGGTATCGAAGGCAGCGGACGGCGAGGTCACACTCTGCGGTGCGCCAATTGATATAGTCCGTATCCTCTATAAACCTGCATCAATGTTAGCAGTTTCTATGTAGAAGGCATTAAAAGAAGCTCACTGTCTAGCGGTGCTGTGGATGAGCTCAAACCGGTTCCCCTTCAGCTTTTGCACTAGGGATCCACACAACTCCTCAGGTTCATCGCAAATTCTCAGGTCCATGTAAAGTTCATTGGTATCCAGGTCCTCCATGTCAATAGACAATGCAACTTGGATTTCTGTCCATTTCAAAGGCCTCTTAGCGTACACTAACCAGCCGAGCAGTAGTCGTGTGTACTTTAGCTGCCCCGGGCTGAGATCCCGCTTTAGGCGTTCCATGATTCGAGCATATCTATTTAATGATCAGCATGGTATATTGTAACAGTAGATGGGTGTTTGCATACGCGTCGTGTAGTTCGCCTGGCAGTATTGTAGGACTTATTTCCTTCTTAAAGTCGGCAATAGTGGACTGTTTTTGCAAGTTGTCCATGACAAGTCTTGCGAAGAGAAACATGCCTATGGATTTATTAGATTCGTCGGATCGGAGGCCTTCTTAACGTACCATTTGATTTGATGCAAATCTTATCCACTGCTTCATTGACAAGCCACTCTTCAGACTGGAATTTCTCCAGTTCGCGTGTCCTCCTCTGCTGGCAATAACTCCGGATATCTTCCATAGTATTCTCTGGCTCCAGAGCAATGACAGAGGCATTCGGTATTGCGCTCCTGATTTCGGGTAGCGGTCTGCTTAAGAAAAGGATACGCAATTTTCCTGGAGAGGAGTCTTCGGCCTTCTTAATCAGATTTTTGAAAGCCTCGAGGAGGTCTTTTCTTGCATCTTCGCATTCGTCAAGCCCATCAATAACCACATTCAGATGCGGCAGTCTTTCACAGAATGTCTCTATGAGGGTCTGTGCCGTGGATATGTCGGATATGTTTGAGGTATGCGAGCCCCTCTTCTTTGAAAGACAGTAAGGGACCAGATCCTCGTCTTTTGGTATGAGCTGCAGAAGAATACCACGCAGTACAGAGAGACCGGAAGATTTTGTTTCAACCTTCTCGTTGCAGTAAAAGTAACACGTTTTCCCGGTCGAATGCTCCTTACATGCATCGATTATAACGGATGCGAAAGAGGTTTTGCCTGCACAGGTAAGTATAATGGTCAATACACATAGTGGTCACGGACTTACCTGTCCCTGGATGTCCGTTGATCCAGAGCAGAGAACTATATTCCTCGATATCGGTGGATAGCCAGTCTTGGACCTTTTCTTGGTCTAAAATCCAGCTTCCACTGCCACGATAGCTATTCCTGTCACGACATATGTCTTGGTGCTGGGTATAGCTCTCTGCACCCCCGACCCAACCTTGGACTTCGTCTATTTCTTTCTTCCGCCTCTCTATTTCTTTGACTTGACAGTCGTGGGTTTCCTTCTCTTTCTCTTTCAGGTAGTCACGGATTTCCCGCATATCCATATCGTATTGCCCCAAGTAGCTGTACGAAGCCCGTGCCTTGTCTTCGATCATTCTAGTGTGGGACTGTATTCTGAGCATAATACTCTTATACGTCGGATTAAAATCTTTCCAGAGGCTTTTGAAAACTGCCTTGAGGGCTGTGATCAGAAAATTAGTAGAGCCCAAACTAAACTTCAAGCGGGAACTGACCTCCCCCTAGGTAAATTCTCAACGCGTTGTGATGAAACTCCGTGACATCCACAAATATCCTAGCAAGTATCCGCTGCAATCCCACGTTATGTCTAAAAGCCTCAAATTGGTCCCCAAAACTCGGCAGCGCTTCGCCGATTTCTTCATAGGCTGTCAATAAAGCGTCGAAAGTGTCTACCTGGGCTTTGGCTTTCTAGAATACAGCTGAGCAAGGTGTAACTTGATATAACACGGGACACTCTTACCTGTATAAGTTCCTTTACTGGTCCCCAAATAAAGCCCATAAGTTCCGCTGTCCCGAGAATACTTTGCAGCACTCCTCCGTACTGTTCGAATTTCACAATAAAAGGTTCAATGCGTCTTAAGTTCCGCAGTGTTCTCGTTCGTTCCTGATCGTTCTGGATGTGTTTCAACTCCCGCTTCAGAGTACGAAGGTCTGTGGTCCGATAGACATTTACTTTATTCGAGTCGAATTCCCTCTCAAACCCGTTGAAAATTCTATTAAAAATCTCTCTCGGCAGAGAGTCGTCAACAAGACCTAATGATTGAGGATCCAGTCGAGTGCGCGAGAGGCTTGATGTCCGTGAAGCCAGTTCAAAGCGAGCTATTCCCTCAGTCAGATAAGCGGCATTTAAAGTAACGTCAAGAAAAAGGTGGGCTTACAGTCGGGTGTCCCTGAATGAGATCGCCTGTCATGAGGCGCATAATACCCCAATACTCCCTTTGCAACCGATGCAGCAACCGCGGCTGCATACTTCTGCCATTTCTTGTTCTTGTGACTGTCCGCGTAGTCGCACACTCCTTTGATGATCAGACAGTTGAACTTATTCCATATTCCGACTCCTTCCATTTCAAAGCCTATAACCTTTTCGGTCCTTGCCCATTCATCTCTATGCTCGGCTGACTTCATAACAACATTTCCGGTACCAATTGATCCAAAATGAATCATATGATTTGGTGGAGCTCCATTGACCTGCGCAAGCAGCCGCTTCCGTTGCATGAGTCTTGCGTCGTCACAAGGTATTGCGTCGCAGGAAGATTTCAAGGCAGCATTGCAAACCGATCCCGGTTTACTGCACTCGGGACATCCTGCTTGGTGTCGATGAATGTAATCCGGCTCGAATAGTTTATCCTCAGAGACAGGAGGACAGTTTGTATCCATGGCCGGTTTGCGCAGTAATTCGCCAAGGTTGTCCATCATCTTGGTGCGCAATCTGTTCAACTCAGCCTGAGTCTTCAAGCACTGCAACAGACCGACAACCTCCTCGCTCGGTTTCATGGGTGAGTCGTATATGGTGTCCTGTCGTCGTTGCGTGCCGTGGGGGTACTGGCGAATATTGTCGAGCTGCACCAGCACTTCACTAACAATAACATCGCCGAGAACAATCTCTGTTTGTTTGTCATCAGGTGTCCAAGGAACCGCGCCGCAAACCCCAACCAGGAGAGCGAGATTAATGGAGGGAAAGCTCATCCTAAGCGATTGCGCCGCAGTACTTGCTGCTTCCATCCCAATCTTGTGAAGAATAACGATAACCACGGGCTGTCCTCCACATCTCCCAAACCTGTACTGGATGGGATCGCCCTCAGCCCGACCATAGACATGATTGGCGTCATCCCAGTGCTCGTCCAAGGAGCAAATAACAGCATTGTTTTCAAGTGGCAGCGCGGTGATTATTGCGACTTGGAAGTCGTGCCGACTTGCCGGGCGATTGTGGCCATTCATGGCTGTACAATGCTGGGTATAACGGCATTGGGGGGGGGACGAGACGTCAGAACTCGGATTCAGTTGAGTTCGAGGCTTCAGGGGTTGAAATTGTGGGCGACGCCCAAAGAAAAGAAAGAAGCAACTGGCGAGGCTGAGCGTGCTTCAATTCAGCCTCGTTCGTCGCCTACATGCATATCTATCTAGACAGGGCGTACCGGGGGCAATCGCCCTGTCCGGATAGAGTTCTCAGGAACGGTATGCATGACTGGTGCTTGCGTAACATCTTCTGGGCAAGCCTCTCGCCGACTCGCTTTGGATTGACTTTCTGAATGCTGAGTCCCTTGAACCTGCAGTCAGCAAGGCAGACTCCGAAACTGTAGATAGATGCCGGACATTCTACGTCCAGTGGTGATTGTTTCAGTATGTTGTGTGTTTGCAGTGTTTGCAGATTCAACAGCACACCGGCGTCCCCAAGAATCCGGCTTACCTAACCACCTTCCCAACCAGGGATAGCGCCTCCGGAAAGTTCCTTCTGGTTTCCCAACATCTCCGAACTGTTGTGAAAGATAACCATCCCCGTCTCACTCTCCCTATCTTCCTTCTCCCCCTCAATTGGCTTTGATCGCTGTCCATCATGTTGTTCCGAACTGCGTGGGCTCGTCAGGCCGCGACTCTGCGACGTCAGGCTTTTGCTCCTGTTGCCCGGCGATCGGTCACCACCGACGCCGCCTCGTCGCATGCTGAAAATATCCCAGAGGTCGGTACCAGCTATCCCGAGTCATGAAAATCCTGCGCGGCAAACTTCGTTCTAGTTCGATTCCTTGCTAACACGCGGTCTATTTGCAGGATGAGAACAAGCCGTTCACCGTTCGTCTTTCTGATGAGAGTTTCGAGACTTACGAGATCGACCCTCCTCCGTACACCCTGGAGGTGACCAAGAAGGAGCTCAAGCAGATGTACTACGACATGGTCGCTGTCCGGTATGAACTATTCGCTCTGCATTTCTAGCCTCCGGCGCGAATAAATACTAACATATTCGTCTTCAGACGTATGGAAATGGCCGCCGATCGCCTGTACAAGGAAAAGAAGATCAGAGGTTTCTGCCACTTGTCGTCCGGTCAAGAAGCTGTCGCTGTTGGTATTGAGCACGCCATCACCCGCGAGGACAAGATTATTACTGCTTACCGATGCCACGGTTTCGCTCTGATGCGCGGTGGTACTGTTCGCTCAATCATCGGAGAGCTGCTCGGCCGCCGTGAGGGTATTGCTTACGGAAAGGGTGGTTCCATGCACATGTTCGCCCCCAACTTCTACGGTGGTAATGGTATCGTCGGTGCCCAGGTCCCCGTCGGTGCCGGTCTTGGTTTCGCCCAGCAGTACAACGAGGAGCCCAACACCAGTATCGTTCTGTACGGTGACGGTGCTTCCAACCAGGGTCAAGTCTTTGAATCCTTCAACATGGCTAAGCTCTGGAACCTTCCCGTTCTTTTCGGTTGCGAGAGTACGTCTCAATATCCTTTTTTCGGCTTATTTTTTTTTTTTTTTTTTTTTTCCAACGAACTAACGATTTGCAGACAACAAGTACGGTATGGGTACCTCCGCCGCTCGTTCCTCCGCCTTGACCGAGTACTACAAGCGCGGTCAGTACATCCCCGGTATCAAGGTCAACGGTATGGATGTCCTCGCTACCAAGGCTGCCGTCAAGTACGGTAAGGACTACGCCATCTCTGGCAACGGTCCCCTCGTTTACGAGTACGTCACCTACCGCTACGGTGGCCACTCCATGTCCGACCCCGGTACCACGTACCGTAGCCGTGAAGAAATCCAGCGCATGCGCAGCACCAACGACCCCATCGCGGGTCTCAAACAGAAGATCCTTGACTGGGGTGTCATGGCTGAGGAAGACCTCAAGGGTCTGGACAAGGCCGCCCGTGCCCACGTTGATGAGGAGGTTGCCATTGCCGAGAACATGGGTCTCCCCGAGAACAACTCCCGCATCCTTTTCGAAGATATCTACGTCCGCGGCAGCGAGCCCCGATGGATGAGGGGCCGCACTGTCGACGAGACTTTCTACTACTAGTTTTTTGTATAGAGAGCATGTTTCATTACCTTCTCTCTATGCCTGTGAAAATCTGGGGGGAAGCGAGTACAGGCGCGCTACACTTGACCACCATGATGTTTACTTTGTAATTTAGCCGGAATTTGTTTGCATTGGTTCTCCTATAGCAAATACTATTGGGATTGGCCACCAATATATCTTGTGTATTGTAGTTCCGAAAATACCTTGGAAACGTTGGAACGTTTTTTCCCAAAAAATCAAGTAAATATAGCGAAATAGGTATCATAAACGCCAAACATATACACGCCGGACATGAAAAGTGCGAATCTAGAAACAAATCCAATCAAAGCGTACACCATCAAGAAGGTTCCTGCCTCAACATGTCAAGAATCATCTCCTGCGTTCTTTGCACAGAATCAAGCTTTTCTTCTAACACCGCCCGCTCCTTATCCCACTCCGTCCGCAGCTCACCCATCATTTCAGTCTTGATATCTTCTTTCAGTTTGCTGAGGGCTGGCGACGAGAGAAGACTCTGGAGATGAAGATCCACATTCCCGCCGCCGTTACTACCTTGCGTCGATGGATGCTGCGATGATGGGGGCTCTGTGTTTGAGGTTGGCGTGCTGTTTGTGACGAGGGAATTTGGGTTTGGGTTTGGGTTTGAGTTTGAGTCGAGGTGCTTGTTTAGTTTCCCTAGCGTTTCGAGCATAGCAGCCATAATTGCATTGTCTGGTGTTGAAGGGGCGGGGTTTGTGGTGTTTGGTGTTGAGGGGTTGTTGTGGTTAGACTGATGGTTGCGTTGGGTGTGTGAGGCGAATGGGGTTGACGCAGATGCGGACGGTGGTGTTTGGGCTTGGGGTTGTGTTTGGGTCTGTGGTTGCGAAGAGAATAGGGTGTCGAAGCCTGGAGGGAGGCGGACGGGTGTCGAAGAGAGAGGTGTTGCTGATGGTGCAGTTGGGGCGTGGTGGTTGGGCTGCTGAGGTGCGTGGTTGTGGTTCACCATGGGGCTGCTACTGGTGCTTGACGGTGCTCGCCAGGCATCAGGGCCAGAGCCGGGTGCGGATGAAGCTGGCAAGTCCCATTGATCCGTGGTGATTGTTGTTGACGTAGGGGTTGTAATAGTCCACTTTCGTTTCCTGGGTCGCCTCGAGTCTCGTTTCTCAATCCGGCGGGCCTCTGCCTCTTCCCAGCGCTGCCATGTCGGGATCCAAGTATCGACCACGGCGCGCCATCGCGGGTTCGAGAGGTCGTCTGCCTCTGTGGCGCCCTTGTCGCGCTGTTCCTCGAGAAACTTCATGCGCTGTTTCGTGACAAGCTCGACTTTCCGTCGGACGGAATGCCATGAGTACGGGTGTTTCTGGCCACGCGTGAACTCCATAGTGACAGTCATCCACCATTTGCAGAGGTTACTGCGTTGGCCGAAATCAGCAGCATGGCGGTTACAAATTTCGAACAAGAACACCTCTTCCTTTGTCGTGAGCCGCTTCCCATGTTTCCGTGTTGCAAGATTAGAGTGTGCCATATTCCCATTCCCAACTCCCTCGGCCAGAACTTCCATATCAATATCCCCATCTCTCTCAAGACCTCTCCCGGCCTGTCCCGGGTCTCCTCCAAACTCCGGCTCCCCTAACGCATCCGCTCCGCTCACATCCCTAGTCCCCGGCGTACCTCCAGGACTATCAGACCGATCACTCTCCTCACTCTCCACCGACACAACTTGTTGCTGCTGCGCCGCCTGAGCCGCCCGCGGCCCTACAACCGCATTCTGCGGCGCGGGCGGCCTCGTGTCAACAACCATCGGAACCGGCGCCTGCGCCTGAGGTTGTTGTTGCTGCTGCTGCGCCGGATGAGGATGCTGGATCCTCAAATTCGACGAGATCGTCGGTAGCGACGGATTGTGGTTATGCGAGCGCGTCGAAACCACACTCGGCAGCCAGCGCATCTGCGACATCTGGTACGGAGACTGCGACGGCGAGGCGCTATGCGATCCTGGCGACGAGTCGAGATCAAGTCTTGCTCCAGACGACACAGCGCCTGGAACGGTACCTGAGACGGATGTTACCGCCGCCGGCGCTTGGTGGTGCGGCGTGTGGTGTGGCCCATGGGCGTGAGGGTGAGGGTGTGCTTGTGTGTGGTGGCCATGGCTATGTGGGTGGGTGCCCCAGTGAGTGAACATATCCCTCTTTCTTATAATATGGTGGTTCCTTCCGTCGTCGATATCGTTGGGTGCTCGGTGTTGTCGGTCTGTCTGTCTGGAGGTCAGGTCGTGTCGTCGTGTTCGGAGGACGGGATACGTGGGGGGTGTCGTAACACTGTCGGTATAGATATATCCTACACGGCGAGGCGTAACGAGCGAATCAATATAGGCGAAGGCCTTCTATACAAACAGATTCGCCGAAACAGCTGGCATGCGGTGCGGTGGTGTTGATTTCGAGATAAATTGGGATGGGGAGGAGTTAAAATTTCCCCTGAGGTTTTGCAATTACGTTTTCAGCCCCACTTTCTCACCCATTCATCAGGGGCGAATGTAATATTACCGTAACTGATTTTCACTTGACCTCGGATTTTTCACTGTCTTTTCAATCAATTACAAATATCGCACAGGGCATTGTCCCTCAATGTACCGTATTTAGAAAAGCAATCGTACATTTATGCAGTCGAGGCTCATTAGTTATATTCAAGACAAAGTGCTTCCTCTAATTGTGATATAATTTACATAATGCATCCGTACATCAGCAGTGAATAATGCGACCACTTTTGTCGGACCCAACTGACAAATACAAGATGCGCGCCCGATCCCAGTAATACAGCCAGTGAAGAAAATGGTGAAAAATGGGGTTGATTACAAGAAATCTAGCGCCGCCTCAGGTACCAGGAGAAGGCACCGGTTGATATCCTTTCGGAGAACGGCGTCGGGACCTCTGAGAGTCCGGGTCGAGCAACTGGGTGTCGGAGGTATACGGCGGCACAGATATTCTGGTTGACTTCTAGGTACCGGGGGATGAAAGCGAAGGCGCTCATGAAGTCTCGTGGCCGCCAGGGGGTAGCGTAGGGCTTGGTGTTGTCGACGGGGTTGTTGCGCATCTGGACGAGGGCGCGCTTGAGCACATCGAATTCTTCCTCCGTCAGCTCTGATGTGTCCACCTCTCCTTCTGGGTTCTGTGTTGCTTGACGGAAGGCCTCGGCGAGTGCCTCTGTTGGCTTCTCGCTGTCAGCGGATTCGGTAGCCTCTTCGGCATCCTTAGACTCAGATTCGGCTGGAGATGCAGATTCCGACTTGGAATTCTTGGTTCCCTTTGTACCCTTATCCTGGATTTTCGTAGCCTTGAGAAGCTTCATAAGCTCCGAGAACTGGGTCTCGAGGTTATCCGTCAGAACTGATTGGGAGCTACCGGCTCGCGACATCACTCGACGAACGGCCTTCTGGAAGCCACGCAGTTCCTGCTTGCGTTTGGCGGCGAGGTCGTCCTTGTCTTTCGACATGATGGTCTTGGCCTGGGTGAGGAGCTTCTTCAGCGTCTCGCGTGTATCGAGCTTCTCTGCTTCGGCCTCCTTGGCTTCGACCTCCGCGTCGTTTTCCTTGGGCTCCTTGGCCTCCTCACCTTCGCCCTCACCCTCGTCCTTTGCCTCCTCTGTCTTAGCGGCCTTTTTCCGCTCAACACGAGCCTCCCGGCGTTCGAACTTGTCTTTTGGTGCACCAGTAGCAAACATAACACGCTCAGGGTCGACCTGGAACATATCGCCAGGGTTAAGAAGGTAACCGGGGTATCTCATCTACACACGTCAGAACATCCACTCAGGACCAGTAAGGCCGGAGAAAAGCGGGCTAAATACCTTCTTGCCATTAACCGTCACAGCACCATGCAGAACAAACTGCCTCGCCTGTCTCGCACTGCTGGCAAACAGAGCCCGGAAGATAGCAACATCTAGCCGACGCTCCAGCGGAGCAAAAGTCATGTTTGTGTACGGCGTCGCAGGGCCCATATCGGGCCTGGTTAAATTCGGGTTCCAGCTGTCCAGGCCTGATCCTCGACCAGCAGCCGCGCCCGATCCATCATCCCGCGCTAGTTTCCAGGGATTCATAGGCACGACGCTGCGGAGGCGGCGGGAGAACATGCGCGTCCATTGACTCTCGCGGACCTGTTCACCGTGGTATGCGCGGGCCATAGATTTGGCCGTCCATTTTTGCTGGAAGAAGGTTCTCATTTGCGTTGGGGGGTCGCGGAGGCGGCTGAGGTTATACAGGTTGTACTTGCTCCATGATTGCCGGATTTTCTGACTGGTCAGCTATTTTCCTGGAACGTAATATGAGAATATCGAGGCAATCGTACCGGCTTGCTCAGCTTCGTGGTAGCCCTGTTCCTCATGCTGGCGAGTGCGGGCAGTTGTCCTGTCTTGCCTGTCCTCTCCAGCTTCAATCCATCATTTTCCGGCCGCCAAAACTTCGCAGTGACACGTGACCAACACACCACATGACATTTATGCCTGGGATTTCAGGTTCCAAAGTTATTCATTTGGTCACATCTCATTGGCTACCACGGTCTCGCTTCCACTAGCGCGGTTTTGCCTCGCCGCCCCGGCTATAAATTCTTCTCCCTCCCGCATTCTTTTGGCTTTTTTCTTCTTTCTTTTCTTCATACTTACCTTGTTTGGGTGGCTGCGATCAAGAAGGCGGTCCACCACAGATTGGTCCCTGCATTGCACAGCGCGGCGGAACGGTCTGTTCAACGGCCTTCGGGTCATTGACAGGCGTATTCTTTGGCACTTTCCACTTTGTGGTTCTTTCTCTTTTCATCATTTCTTCGCCTTGCGCGGGGGTATGGAGAAGGGGGTTGCACCTGGTAAGCTTGTAGTAGTTTCCTAAATAAAATATTTCCTACTTGTACCTTGGCATTATTGGTGCTGTAGTCAATCAACTCGTTTTACTAGTCAAGTTACTGTCCTCGCGTCGTATAACTTGGTCTCGTGATGCTATATTATTGTTTTATCTAGTCATCTCACGTCCTACTAAATTGGGTATATGTGTGAAATCCATCCATAACGCCAGACATGCTCCCTAGTCTTTCATCTGCGTATCTTTCTTCTCTGCACTCTTTGCCTCCGTATCCTCCCATTTTGCATGTGGAAACGCTTCAAGCAACGCTTCCGCCTCCTCTGGGTTCACCGCGTCGTCGAGGATCCCATGTGCCATCTCTACAGTCTCGTCTTCAATGCCCGCCTCGAGAACTAAGCCTTCGCTAAAAGCGAGTCGCGTCATCACCACCAGGAATTTCTGTTTCCCGCCCGGGATCCGCTGAAGTTTCGACTGCAGGTCAACCTCCCCGGGGTGCCGGCGTATAACACTATATATCAGGCGCATGAGTTCGTTTATCATCTCCGAGTGCATATCTCTCTCCGGTGGGTATGAATAGAGCGAGTTTAGCTCATCATGCATTGCCCTGATCAGTTTTGCCAATGTTGTGGGGTGTGATGCGATGACAAGACTCCCGTGAGTATCTGCTGGTACAATGGGATTGAAAACCACGGTCATCAAAAAAGCTATCGCCTCCAACCGCATGTCGCAGATCTCAATCCGGGTGTAACGAGGCTGGCCTTCATCCGGCTGCAGCGTTTCGCATAGAAGGCTAGCCACCCGATCAATAATGTATTGCTCATTCGCACTCTGGTCCTGGTCGGATTCCTGGATAGATCCGAACGAATTAGTACGGACGCTGGTCATGAGCAAACTCAGCGTTAACTTGACGTCCTTGACGGGTTGCGAGCAGCTCAGCATCATCAAGACGAAGGAGTAATGGATACGGCGCCAGAAGTCCTCCAGCGCCCGGTCATTGTCCAAACTCCGACAAGCTATTTTATACAGCATTCGAACGTGTTCGGTTGAATCCACCAACGGTTCAAGCTCAGATGGAGGAGTTGGCCGCACCTGCCCAAAGCTCTGACGCGCGTAAGGAGAATGTTTGAAACGAGGAACCCCGTTGACTTCAACGGTCTCTTGTAGCAGGAGTACCAAAGGGTCAATTAAACTCAAGATAGAAGAGACGTCAAAGGCAAGTATAAAATATGTGACTTCCAAAAACATCGGTATGGGCTGAAAGAACTTTTCCTGGAGTGCTCGAGACCACATTGATAATATCGCCTGCATATGCTCCACCGCGTAGTTTCCCAGGTCATGTTTCGTTGTCTCCTCAAAAAGGATAGTAGACAGTGTCCGCTCCGGTTCTGAGGGAAATGCTAACTCAGCCATGGCTTCAATGTCGGATTTGTTGGGTAGTGTTCGGTGATTCAGAATCTGCTTCATGATATGTGTATTCGGAGGTTCGCGCTTTAGCGAAGGCCCTTTAGGTATGGGCTGGTCCATTACGATATCTGACATTGCCTCATCCGCCGCATCATCGGCAACATCCATTCCAATTCCTCCTCCATGAGGCGTAAGCTGGAGAGGGGTCGGACTATCTCTGCTTGTTCTTCTTCTTTTCTTTCCAGCCAAAGTTGGCGTCGTGCGTTTGGATTTCCCAGATTTGCTGGGAGACTCTGCGAGGATTTCCTCGTCGTTGAAGCCGTCTCGAAAAGGTAGGACCTTAGATTTCTTTGGTGTCACCGGCGCGGCCTTCTCCTCTGTCCGTGCCTTTGCTCTCATTTGATTTATCCTGGACGCTTCTTCGGCAAGATCCTGTTTCAAAAACGCATTTTCGGTAGCCAGCATTTTGCCCTCCTCGCGTGCGGCCTCTACTTCCTCTTTATGCTTAGCTAGCTCTTCAGCTATAGCCTTTCGCAAATTAGATAGCTGCCGTTCGTAATCGCCGATCAGTTTCGCTTGGTTTGACCGGATGATAGCGATTTCACCCGTTTTCGTTTCGGCCATGGATTTGGCGTTCGCAAGCTCGCTCTCCATTCGAGAATACCGGTCATTTTCGTCTTGGATCTGTTTCAACATGGCGGTCAGCTTTTGCATCTGCACAACATCCAGGGTTTATTGAATTACCTTCGCTTCGAGAAGTTGGTGATCCTTGTGCAAATCAGACAAAACCGATAATCCACCTCCAGTCTCCATAGGGCCTTCCTCGTCCTCGTCTAATACAATTGTATCAGGTGCATAATGAGACGGCCGGTCTGGAAACGTAGCAGACTTGTCCAATACGACTTCAGGGCTAGGGTCATCATCGAATACCTCCGCGTCGAGTTCCCCAACATCCAGCGCTCCATAATCATTTGTTAACCCCGTGTGCAGCTGCGCAGGTGGCTGGAGGGTGGCATTGGCGGCATTTGTCGGTTCGTTCTGGGGATAACGATCGGTAATGTCGCGCGGGGCCCAGTTCAATCGTGTCTCCGGCACAAGCTCCGCGCGTTCCTGTGTCTGTTGTCCAAGCTGTGTAGCGAGAAAGGCATCGTGCTCGAGCTGCTGTAACGCATCCGGGGGTATATCATCGAAGCCATCGTCGGAAAAGAAGTCATCGTCGATACCTTCCATGCCCAAAAAGCGAGGCCGCCATGAATAGAGCGGAGTTAATTGGTGTAGAACGTGGTGGGGAAGAGAAAAGCTGCAAGGCCTGCGAGAGCGAGGAGGGAAAACACCTGACGTAGGTAGCTGGCAGTCACCGTAATCCAGCCTCAACCATTTCCTCTCCTCCTCACCTTCCCCTCAACCCCCATCCTTCGAGTTCTCGCCGTCAACGCCGAATAGATGACGGAATTGCATTTGTTTTGCAACTAGTTGACCTTTTTACGAGGCTTGCCCTCATCGCTGCCATTTTATTTTATTTTTCGCCGGCGATCCGACGCTTCTCACATGAAATTTTGCTAGGCGACGATCACCGATTCCCCCAACCTGTTCACGGTCACGATTCCTCGCTTCCACCCTTTTCTCTCCTCTCGCACAACTCATCCCTCCACGCCTACTCGGCGCTATTCCGATCCACCCACTGTCCCTTGACGAACTAGTCCCCTCTCCTCGATCTCTTCCCCGCGCATCGGACCGGAGACGTCCCCTTCCAGATCCCCTATTCCACCATGTCGAAGTCTCGCCGGAGCGTTCGGTTTCAACATCGGCCATCCGATGGTCGACGGCTGAGTGTATCAGATGTCAGTGATGCCGCTTCTGACCCAGGAAGCCCGTCACGGAATGGACCCGTCGCTCAGCCCGCAACAATACCAGAGGAGGTACGTGGACAACCAGATCCCCTTCGTGTCGGGACTCTGTGCTGATGTCGTTCTAGAAACCCGACGCCGAATACCAAAAGAAAAGACAGACCTTTATTACGCGCACGATATGGACCTTTGTCATGATTGCTGGCTTTTTTATTGCCATGTTTTCCGGCCACATATACATCATCGGTATTGTGACTGCTATTCAGATTGTCTCGTTCAAGGAAGTCATCGCTATTGCCAACGTGCCGAGCAAAGAGAAGAACATCCGTTTCACCAAGTCATTGAACTGGTATTTCTTGGGAACCAGCATGTACTTTCTTTATGGTGAAAGTGTCATCTATTACTTTAAGCACATTCTCCTGGTCGACCGAGTGCTGTTACCCCTAGCCACTCACCACCGTTTTATCAGCTTTACACTCTGGATCATGGGTATGTCCCTCCCCAGGTTATTTTGTTGTCGTTTGTCTAATACCGGGTGTAGGCTTTGTTTTCTTTGTTGCTTCTCTGCAAAAGGGCCACTACCGGTTCCAGTTCACCCAATTCGCATGGACTCATATGGCATTGTACTTGATTGTCGTTCAGGCGCATTTTGTTATGAACAACATCCTAGAGGGCATGATCTGGTTCTTCCTCCCCGCATCTCTGGTCATCACAAATGATATCTTCGCGTATGTCTGCGGTATCACTTTTGGTCGAACACAGTTGATTCAGCTCTCACCGAAGAAGACCGTTGAGGGATTCGTGGGCGCTTGGTTCTGCACCATCGGTTTTGGCTATTTTATGACCAATATCTTGATGCGCTACAAGTACTTCATCTGTCCAGTTAACGATCTTGGGTCGAATGTCCTGACCGGGTTGGAGTGTGAGCCCAACCCAGTCTTCGTCCCTCAGCCCTTTGAAATTCCAGACTGGACCGGATTTGGTAGGACATTCTACCTTGCCCCGATGCAACTCCATATCCTCCTTTTTGCCACTTTTGCCTCCTTGGTTGCTCCTTTCGGTGGATTCTTCGCTTCAGGTCTTAAGCGGTCTTTCAAGATCAAGGACTTTGGCGAGTCTATTCCAGGCCACGGCGGCATCACGGATCGGATGGACTGCCAGTTCATTATGGGATTCTTCGCGTACATGTATTTCCACAGCTTCATTGCCGTATACAAGGCGAGCGTAGGAGATATCATCGAAACCGCCATCACTGGACTGACTATTGACGAACAAATGGAGGTCGTCCGTGGACTCAGCAAATACCTATACAACCAAGGAACACTCTCTGAGTCGGTACGTACTCTAATCTAATTTATCAGTTTACCCTCTCACTAATTGCCGTTAGGTTTTGGACCATCTAAGCACGGAGCTTCTGCGTCGTTGAAAAAAACCGTTTTGGGTGCCGCCCTCATCCCTTTAACCTGACAGGGAACGAATACATTCTCGTGCGAGACACCTATTTGCTTACGACTAATAACTTATAATTGACGTTAAACCCTTTGGTTGGCCTCCCCTTGAACGCAAAGGGGAGATTGACGCGTACGGCCGTTGGGACTTTTTGGATGAGGCCTTGTACATGTGAGGGCAGTGTCTCCTATACTTCGAGCCGTGTCTTTTTAATATTGCATTGGGTCGGCTTGATTTAATCTGGTCGGTGGATTTGATGGACATTGATAGGTTTCACACCAACTTCCTGGCTCTAGAAGTGAAAACTGGACGCCTAGTGAATAGTCAATACACCATTCAGTATTAGAACCCTTTCTCTCCCCTTTCCCTTCCCTTCTCGCGCTTAGCCCTATCAAAGGCCTCCTTCCAAACCCCTGGCACACGAACATGCCAGATTTACGCAGAAAACTATCTTCTCGATCAAGCGTACAGCCTGGCCATACATCCTAAGAAAGCAGCCTTCTTCTTGTCGCGCGGTCCGCGCGCTCTAATGATGTCCGCGCCATGCAGCATCATGCTAAACAGGAGTTGGTCTATTTCATTTCCTGTGAGCTCGTGGGTTTGAAATCCGGCATTGCTTTCGCTTTCCCTTTCGTTTTCAATTTCTGAACTCTGTTTGGGTCTCATTGTCAGTTGCAGATGCACATTCAGGTTCAGGATCGATGCTCTGAGTCTCCGTATATTCGCACACTCTCCCCCTTGTCAGGTTCGGTGGTGTTCGCGGTGCTAATACTCGAGATAGAGAAGTGTCTATTTGATGAAGTACGGTTTTGTTTTCACTCGCTGCCATTACTGGTGATTGCATTGGCTGGCATTCTTCGTGCGGATCAAGTGAGCAGTCGGAGTCTTAGAAGTCTGGATCGAAATCGAGTTTCGGATTCGCATTCAGGTCAAGTACTGTCGCTGATATTCTTGTATACAGAAATAATCCATCCACGGCGAATTAGATCACGAAGATACGAATTCATCAAACCCCTCTTGAGACCAGTCGTGGTCCTTCTCAGGACGCGTCTCGATCCTTCAAACGACGAACGAGCCGCGTCTCGTGTTGCGGTCATCGGTATCTGCAATGAAACAAACTCCCGTCCCGGCAAAACGGCCGCCCCTTTTTGCAGGACCAAACTGTGGCAACTGGCAATCCATGGATTCGGGCCAGCTCAACAATCAATTCTTTGTCCCTCCGTTCCAAGTCCATGGCCCCGGCGGCTCGTCCCTTATGGTTCTTTTTCAAATCCCTCTGGTTAGGAGAAGTGGGCTTAGGGCCGAAGTGTTCTTCTCGGTGGGGAGTTCCGAAGACCACCTGCATTTACCTGAATCGGCTATTTGATTATACACCGTAGGGTTTAAATGGCCGCTGAAAAAATGTCCGTATATTTTATATATATCTTGAGCGACGATGTAGAGATTGTAGGGGAGACGCGCGATCGCGTAAATAACGAGAATATTGCCTTTGAGGCTACTGTTCTGTTGGATTGTCTGTTAGTGGGTGTATATATATATTTTCATACAAATGTGGTTTACAAACACCACGTTCTTGATAGTTAACTACCAGGAACTACATTTTATTTACTTCAGGATCTAATAAAATCGATAGACATAGAATCATCTCTAGTTACAACTTTATCGATCTCGTAACTTCCTCATATCCAACAATATTCGTCCTCCCGTATTCAGGACGTAGTCAGAATTGGAGACTTGGAGTCGATACTCACAAGCTAAAAGTCAAACTGCCCGACCAAGGAATCAGGATCGAATCCTTAGTGCGAACATCGACGAGTGAAGAGTCGAGACCGAGCAGGACCGAGTCGAGCCATAGGCCAGCTGAGATGCGCAAGGATGATGGGGGCCAGGGAGGGAGCGAGGGCTACTGCCGACTTGGTCTTAGCGGAGGCATGGAAGTGCCCGGGGCCGCCTGGGCATGTCGGTGGTTCCGGACGCAAATCATGTGAAAGTTAGTTTGAACTACTGGATTGAGTCGTTGACCCTCGTGCTGGTGCTTTTGTTCTGATGGGGGCTACGGTGTATCGTAGATCCGTATTGCCTACACGATGACATCGAGATGGATGGATCTAATCTGATGAGTCGAGGAGGCAAGGAGTGCAAAGTGCGAGTCGATGTCTACACAAAGAGACAATCGTGCAGCGTGATTGAGTAAGGTAGTTTGGTGATTGGTATGCGCAAGAACACTGGATGCTACGCTTTGCTCACGGGTTTGCGAATCAAGAACTGCAAAGGGTGTTCCGGTCGAGGTCGTCAACCTGTTCATAGGTTGGGTTGTTGTCGCTGGCAGGAATAGGGTTGTGAGGAATCGATTTTAGGTCGACTCTAGGGCTGGGCAGGTTGGTGAATGGTGAGTTGTGTGGACGGGCATGTCCGAATCTTGACTCGCAACCGGTTGACCTGTCAGAAGTTTAGGTCCTTCAGAATTCGTCAGACGAATTGAAGACGGACGGCTTGTCTCTTCCTCCTCCCACCCGTCGCCCGTGACGTAGGCCGAAGAGCCTAATCTCGTCTTGAGATTGATCAGGAAATTTGATCGGTGCCGTCGCGGAGATGCTGTCTGATTGGGATATGGCCCCAGGAGCGCGCAGACATTTTCCGAGTCGACGACTGGGCCTCGACGGCCTCGCTTAGCTGGGGAATCTCTGCGAGCGCAAGTGGCGCCATGGCAACCTCTGGATCGATCAGTCCTGTCATGTCGTTTTGACTGTTGATCAGTCAAGCTGGTTGCTGGTAGCGAGCCCCTAGCGACTGACAGGTGGTGGAGTCCAACCGGGCCGAGATGGACATAGTTGCATAAACTATTGCTGGAATCGGCGGGGACAGTCCACTCCCCTGGAGTCCTGGAAGGCTGGAAAGAGGTCGAGTCATCTCGCCGGACTCATAAAAGACAGAAAAGAAGGTCTAGTCAAGTAGAGGGGCTGGTTCCTGTGTTTCATAGCCGTTTCACCTGGAAATAATCGGGAGGTTAGTGGCACTGCTGGCCAATGGAGGTCAAACCGTCGTCGGATGGCAGCAAGCATCATAGGCTTATTATAACTGGGCCCTGCATCGCGTGTTGCACCCGCTGGTTCTGGGGCGAGATCCTCACCCATGATAATGTGAAGGCAGCACCCCAAGCTTTGTCTGGTGAGGGGTTAGCGTAACGGTCGGGACCAGTAGCCGACTCTGCACGAGACATGGAAAGCCATGATAGCTATCCTTTGCACAATGGAGAGATCAAAGTAATAGCAACAGTAAAAATAGAGACTGGCATTCCCATGAAGTGCATTGACAATATCTGAGTTGCTTGACGTTTGACCGATGTCACCTTCGGTCGCATTCTTGTGTGCAATTGGGGCGGCCCGCTGCAGCAATAAGCCAGGGTGATGATCAGCAAACATTATTCATGGACACGGCAGCTGCAGTCTGAAACAACCGTATCCTGGTGGCGGTTATTGGGCCATTCCTTGGTGTCCTGCAATGTCTGGGGTATCGCTCGGGTCAACTGTTCAGGCCAGGATTGAAGGATGAATCCATCATTCTGTTCACTGTTATGACTTCTGATGGACTGATCACCTTGGAGTGCATCACGAGGAAGGACTGAGTTCACTGACAACTGACAACTGACACTGACAAGAGCGGACGTTTGCAGGTCGTCTTGCTCTTAAAGTCAAAGTTCCTACGTCTACTCCTCTGCTTGGCCAGTTCCAGGTCCAAGCTCGGGCTGGAGCCTGCAAGTGCACTGATGATTATCACCGGGAGGGCATCCGGGAAGAATAGCCCCTTTGTTACAGCTTCCATCGGACCGGCGGATTTTCTCCCTTGATGACTCGATGAGCGTCTATTTCTCCGCAATTTTAGCCTCCTCCATCGCAAACTTAAAGCTCCAGCATCAGCATCAGAGGCCGCTAACCGCACCATTTAGGAAACAGGCCAATATCTAAATCAGGAAGCACCGCAATGACATCGTATTGTCCGCGGGGTCGATCCTGATTTCAAAGTTTTGGGACAACTAAGAGGATTCGCGTGCTTGTCACCTTACCAGGAGTCGGTGCGACAGCGAGGGAACACCGCAGGCAACGGGCGCAAGTAGCTCCATGCACGCTGCGGTGGCTCTCAAGTTATGGAAGATCGACAGCCTTGTGATACCCCGAAGTAACGCCTGGAGGAACGCAAATATCCAATCATTTCATTGGCGCCGGTCCAATTCCGGACAATCGCTGTATCTCGTGAATTAGGCTCATGCAGGATGAGGACGACATGCGGCTAGTTGTACTTATCATGGCTTCAACTCCCAACAGTCGACAGTCGAGACTTGAGAGCCAGTCTGGTCAGTGATGCGCGAGGCAAGCGGCCGCGAAGACGATAGCTCGCTAGATATGCGAGGGGGGCGCATTCCACTTGCCGTATGGGGGGGGAAGCCTTAAGCCATTCTGCCGCATTCCGATCGTACAGCGGGAGGGACCGACGTCATGTACCCCTGACATCAAAGTGCCCAAAGTATCCAAAATGTACGGCCGAAGCTGCGAATCGGCCCCGAGGGGTTTGGTCCGTATTTATCTCTGGAAACAGAATGGATGGTTCGTTGGCGGTGTTGAGCGAACCGTGGGAGGAGCTGTCCTGGAACAAAAGGCGACAAACGAGACGAGAGACTTAGTCAGGGGCGCTAAAATTTCGGCGACCCAAACCGCTTGACTCAGCAGCGAGTCATGCTGGCCTTCATTTGCGAATATTTGCGATTTGCCTTCCAGAAATCTCCGTGCGGTGGGGTGGCCCAGAGGGAACTTGCAGCTGCGCCAACTTAATCTCTCTGGGAAACTGTCGCCGCTGGACGTTGGCTGGCATCATTTGTCACTTGGGAGGTTTAGTGACTGCTTTTTTGGTCTTCCAGGGTAGATTCGCACTGACAGGAAACGCTTGCGATCGGCAGTTGAGAATTCGGCAGACTCGGAGATCATTATAATTTGCCTGTTAACCGTGAATAATAATAATAATGACGAGAGGACGGAAAAATGATAGACTAAATGAAATCGGACAGAGGGAAGGGAGTGCTCAGTACACCAGGACGCGTTGCGTATATACTCTGCATACATGGCGGATGCTCTTATGCTACGATGGCCTGCAGACCCGACTGGACGGCAATTCTCCGATTGATAGTTTAATAATGCGCAGAAATCGACCTCAGTGACTGATCAGAACTGAGGGCAAGCCTGCAGAATTATACTGTGTTGAAGACAATAATAACAGAGAATCAGGGGTGTCCCTGAAGGCCCACCATCCGGAGCCCATCCATGGATGCGCTTCGTTCAATTCATTCGCGAATTATTCTCCCATTCCCACTCCTCAGCTGCCTCCGTGTCGCTGCCTCTCTCCAACTGTCCAACTTCTCTCTCTCTCTATCATCATTATTCTTTCTCTCCTGTCTCCTTGCTGTGCGCTAGTGCTCTAGCTCTGTCTCTCGTTGCCCATCTCCTCCACCTTGCTCTGTCACAGTCGCACCCCCCTGCCCACTGACCTGCTTCCACTGGCCTCCATTCCTTCAGTTTCAAACCACCAGCTCTTAATTCTCTTCGTATTATTGTCTGTCTCCACCGCACGGCTCTTGTGCCTTTCTCCGCGCTGCCCCTAAAAGTATCTTCCAGGCCTTCCTGTCTTCTCTGGCCTCGTCCCTCACTCTCCTCCCCCTCCTCCTTTTCCCTTTTCGATCTCTCCGTCGTCAGCATATCTGGCTGAGTTTGGCCCATGTGGAAACATCGTCCCCCATCGCGATCCGATTCAAAGTCTGGGACCGTCGATTCAGGCGAGCGTGGTTTCTTTGGCTGGTCGAAGAAGAAGTCTCCGCTCTGTAAGTCCCGTCCTAGCGCTCTCGCCACTGCTGCTTTGGTTCGCATATTACTTGGTTGGGGCCTTGGTCTATACTGGTCCGGTTATTATTATTCTTCCCTCGTCATTTTTTCCCTATTCCTATTATTCCTGCTGCCCTGATTACTGTTACATCTGAGTCAAGCTTCTGGCCCCTTCTTGCGTTCTGCCTTGCCTTGACTCTTGTTTTGTTGTCATTGCTCTTTGTTGCTCCCTCTCCTCCATCCCACTGCCAGAGTCCTTTCTTGTTCAACTTCAGCTTCGTCCGGATCTTGCTGTATACGCCACGGAGTCTGGAGTCTTGTTCAACCCACCTTCGACCAGGGCCTGCATGCATGACAACCACACCGTCATCCCTCCCACTGCTCTCTCATTGGCGTCATCGGCTTTTTGGCTTTTTCTCTGCCCTCCCTCGTTGCTAACCTGCACCTCTGCCTAGCCGTTGCACGTCCGGATTCCCCCGCTCGTTCGCATTTACGGCCTTTTCGCTCTTTTTCCCGTTCAGATCGGCCGGACAGCAGTTTTTCCAGCCACACTGCAGCTTCACGTTCTCGCGCCCCTTCGACGGTAACTGCTGGCTCCTATTACTCCGAAGCTCCCAGGTCCGCTTCGCAATTCAACTCTTACTCCGACAATACAATCTCCAGGTCAAACACACACCTGACCGTAAACTCCAAGGCTGGGACGTCAATGGCTGGTTTGATGGATGTTGACCGCAGCCGCTCGCGGCGGGAGCGCACCTTTGTCGGCAGCGAATGTGCTGTCTGTGAAGAGCCATTGGAACACACTCTGCGTGGTGAGCGCGTACTCCAATTTTCATGTGCCCATGTGGCCCACGAGGCTTGTTTTTACGAATACCTACGCGAAATCGAGGGTCAATTCTGCCCGACATGTGATGCGCCATTGGGGCTTGACTCAACGCGAGGAGGCAACGTCCTAGACATTGGTAAGCAAAGCTACACCATAACGTACCAAACTGTCTGATAGCTAACATGGCTTGACTGCAGAAAAATTAAGTAATATTGTCCGCTCTGTGAACAGCGATGCCGCGACTCAGCGGAGTGGGTTGACTACCCCCACGCCATGGGATTCTGTCACTAGCCGACAAAACCCTCCTAGTGAAGTAGGAAGTCGGCCGTATAACCGCGATAGCCGGGATCCTTACAATCGACGGGATAGCAAGGACACCGGAAGTCAGCGTGAGCGAGTTGAGCGTCTGACCACGGGATCCCGCCAACAGCATTCTCGAAATGGCAGTGCTGCTGGGTCCTCGGGCGAATACCATGAACGTCGCCACGACTATGATGTTCAAGCGATGGAGTCGGACTTGAGCCCTCGGACGGCCCCGACTTCGAAGAACCCCATTCCGGCACCCACAGTTACCATCCGCAGCGAGTTCCCGACACTCAACCGGTCCCGCCAACAGCAGTCGCTCACGTGCTTGATCACGGTTGAGATGCCAGAGGGGAACTGGCGTCCAGATGCGGAGGATTTGCGAAGTGGCTCGACAACGAATTCGCAACCCAAGGATGAACCGTACCCATCTCGCTTCCCACCAGTCCCAGAGCCGAAGCCTGCGTCTTTCGAACCTCAAGAGAACCTTGAGGATATTGCGGAAGAACTCAGGACTAAGGTGGACAACTGGCATGGTTTAGAATTCCAACGGTAAGCCACCCCTCATGTTCTATCTTTGTGTTAAGCTGACCATCTAGATTTGGCAAACTTCGCTTGCATGGTCACATGCGGGTGGGCAAGGACCGCGAATCATGGCAGGAATTGGAGTGCTATCTGTTCCAAGAAATGCTCATTTGTGTCAAGGAGAAGCGGATGCCAGATCACCAATACGATCCTCAATTGCCGAAGCCTCGTCCTCGATGCACACTGAAGGGTTCAATTTTGATCAAGAAGCACTTGAAAAGCATTGAAGACCTTCCTGGTATGTTGTTAACGGTCTTAGCAATGACAAGGGAGCTAAGCTAACGTTATTAGATGAACCTATTCTTACCTTACACCTATCTGTCAGCGAACTGCCCTGCTTTTATCTTCGCTTCCCCAATCGGAACCAGTTGGACATGTGGCGCCGTGCGCTTTTGGACTTCAATGCTGTTGATTTCCTTCGGAGTCCCGAGTTTGACTTTGATCGTCAATCCGGAGCAGAGGATGATGACTACCGAACTGGAAATATGAAGCGACAAGCGTCGTTGAACTCCTCGTATGGTGCGGCGCGGTCAAACGCCACCGCCATCACCGACTACACAAACATGGGCGTGGAGACATCGCCCATTCAGTCGGTCCATATTCCGGTAGATATCGTTGTGGTGATTCCAGTGTCTTCGTCTATGCAAGGCCTGAAGATTACGCTGCTCCGCGACACACTGAAGTTCCTTGTCCAAAACCTCGGACCCCGCGACCGCATGGGCCTGGTGACCTTTGGTTCTAGTGGAGGAGGGGTGCCTTTGGTTGGAATGACAACAAAATCCTGGGCCGGATGGTCTAAAATCTTGAGCTCTATTCGCCCTGTTGGACAGAAGAGCTTGCGAGCGGATGTGGTTGAAGGGGCCAATGTAGCAATGGACCTGCTAATGCAGCGAAAATCGTCGAACCCGGTCTCAAGTATCCTTTTAATCAGCGACTCGTCGACTTCTGACCCTGAAAGCGTGGACTTTGTCGTATCCAGAGCTGAAGCTGCCAAGTGAGTTGTCCTTGATGCCTAACATGGGGGGTAACTATGCTGACTAAGTATTCTAGGGTTGGAATTCATTCATTCGGGCTCGGATTAACACACAAGCCGGACACGATGATTGAGCTATCGACAAGGACAAAGGGCTCATACCTTTATGTGAAGGACTGGATGATGCTGAGAGAATGTGTCGCTGGCTGTCTTGGTGCCGTCCAGACAACATCGCACCAGAATGTGAAATTGAAGCTGCGACTGCCGGAAGGCTCCCCAGCCAAGTTCGTCAAGATTAGCGGAGCATTGCACACAACCAAGCGAGCCACAGGACGAGATGCTGAGGCTGCTCTTGGAGACTTGCGCTTTGGCGACAAGCGGGATGTTCTTGTACAGCTGGTGATTCCACCAGATACAGCGACCCATGAATCTCCCCCGCAAGACCCTTGGGAAAGTTTGGTGTCTGGATTGGAAGCCCTAGGCGGCGTTTCGGATGGCGACGAGCAACGTGTTTTGAGTGTAGAGGAGGTCCCGTTGATTCAGGCAGACCTGACCTACGGCGACTTGCTTCGGGATGGCCATCTGACACACTCCCCACGCCCATCACTCCTGGCAATCACTATGCTCCCGCCGAACCCTCGGTACAAGGGCACTGGCAGACCGGGCACACCTCCTATCCCTCCTCATCCGTCCATTGTCCAACGTCGGATGGAGCTGCTCACTTCCGACATGCTGACACGTGCTTTGACACTTGCTTCCCGTGCGCAGCACGACCGAGCCCAGCATTTGTTGAAGGAAACCCGGAGTATCCTCAAAGGCCTAGGAAAAGGCAGCCTCCCTCCGCTGCCTCCACCTTCACAGAAGCCGTCCAGCGACACAGAATCCCGCGGCGAAACACCCACCTCCGGCTCTCCCAAGTCGTCGAACTTCGACAGCCAGTCATCGACTGCTTCTGACACTGCCACCATCACTCCCGTCGCAGCAGTGGACAACCAGACCATGATGGCTCTCGATGGCGACCTCGAGTCTGCCTTGGAGTGGATCAACCACCCGGCCGTTTTTGGGCGGGACTCTCGCAAGGCGGTGCTGCAAAGCATCGGTGTGATCTCGTCACAGCGAGCATACACCTTCCGGTCGCCTTCCGAAGCACACTGGGCGCAGCGCATCACGGGCGTGCGACGGCTGATCGAGCGCTCAAGAGACTGGCGCGAAACCGGTGACGACGCATTGACCGAAGAATAACTTAGACATGATTGATTACATTACGCGTTGGGCTTACTCATTTCGCTACTCTCGATCTTTTGAATATTTCCTTTTTTTTGGGGGTTTGATCTATTTTCGGCTGGCTAGGCACCCGATTAGTTCACTTCTTTGTTTATGATACCACTTTGTTCACCATGGCTGTGCGGCACGATACCACGGTTCTATTTGATTTACCTATACTACACTATCATACCCTAATTTTCCTATTAACTTCACATCTACTTACAACTTACTGTCTCTGTTCGGAGCGCTGGATGGCTATCTGTCTATATCTACGCCTGTTGTATATGCACCCCCTTCTCTTATTATTTTCTTTTGGTCTGGGGATTGTGGTCATGAATGATGTATGCTTGCGCACCCTCAGGTTCTTACTTATACAACCTGTGATAGTCATGATTGTATAAGAAATCTATACTGCATTCCATGTTATTGGCACCATATCGCATATCTCTGTAGTGGATTATTATCTTCATACCGCCATTTCTCCAACTATGTCTACACTCATCTCGACCTGCCCACCCAATTTAACAGTACCAACTAAATTAAGCCCGACGGCACTGCCACCTAACATCTCGACTTCCATCGTGAAGAGGCCCTTCGCAATACCTGCCTGTAGTCTCAACTGTACGGTGCCACCAGCTTGATCCACAAACCTCAGCGCCAAGTGCATCGAATTCCAGCTTGCGAGAGGCTGAGCAGGGGTCCGGCGCTTCCAGCCAGCTCTCGTATATTTTGAAGATTCCACTGCCCCAAATGGATACAGTGACTGTTTACGGGACTGATAGATAGGAATTGATTCTGGGGATAATTGCTAATTTGGTTGTTTATATTACTATTGGCTGCTGGGTGGGAATTCCAGATAGTCTCTCTTCTGTCTGCCCTTCCTGTCTGCTCTGCTCTGATCTGATCTAGCCAAATAATGACAACATCTGCAGGGTCGGCGCTTCTGGGTGCGTACGTACGTAGAAAGGAAGGCACTGCAAGTGACCCAATTAAGCTCCTGAATACAGACTACGAACCTTTTGCTCCTATTTGTAGGTTAGACCCCGCATGCCAACAAGCTGAGACCTGGAGACGGCGCCAAATCGAGAGCAGTAGAGGGTGATGACTTTTTTGACTCGTTCTTGGATCTTGTCTGGGTTGGATCGATGGCTACGTATGTGCGCCGTGTAGATGGCTAGAGGAGGAAAGAAATACCTGGCTAGGTAGTGATTCTTAATTCTCGTAGTATACCCCGAGTGAGCAAGATATCCCTATAGCCCTGCATATTCAAGATTAGGAGGGGCGCCGTGTTTTCAATAATTAGTCTATTGTCACTCAGACCCTGGTGATTCCAATCTGCCTTTGGTTGGTTGGTCACCTGTAGGGTCAGCGCTTCCAGACATTCAGCGACATCTACCCTGCATCCAGTTTGCAACTTTGCATGTACATTGGCTTTGAACCCCGCAGGGAAATAACTGGCATGACCTCACGGCGCCAATTGGAATAGGAGCTGGAGCCAATTATAGTATACCGAATGGTGTCTTGTATAGAATGTCTCCCTGGTTGAGTCGGGGGATTACGCGGTCAATCGTAGACGAGGAGATGATGCACATAAGGGGCCATCATGGGGTCGTTGGACAAGTATTCCGTGACGACTGTGTCTTGGATACAGATACGTATGTCCCAAAGTCCAAGACACGGGATCGAGCAGGGGAGTCTGGAACGGATATGTTGAACGAGGGGGTTATGGAAGAGGGGATAGCTTCATTCATTCATTGGTCTACTGAGGATGTAAACAGTACAGTGTACTTACAGTACGCTTGATACTGACAGTTCCAGTATAGTCGAGGTGTAGTGTCATGTTCTTTGATTCGCGCATTGGATCAGATGCAGAGACTGATGTCCCGCTCTCTTCAGAGTAACTAGAACCTGGCTAATGAGGTAGTTGAAGTCAGAATTCGTCATCAGTGTCATCAGAAGTAGGGACGGATATGGACTCTTGCATCTCTGGAATTGTTTCCAGTGTGGTCTGGATGAGGTCCAGAGGGAGGCAGTGGCGATGCGTAGAGGTGATTTTGTTCTAGATCTTGATTCCAGTGGGGTTCTGCAGTACGTACCCCATAGCGGCAAGAAGAATCTTCGATAACCAGGAGTTTAAGACGTGATCATAAGATGAAGAAAGGCTTCGGCCAGAAAAGAGAATATCGGTGTAGAGTTGGTGGTGGTCTCGACTTGGATCTCCAGCGGGGTTCCTGTCTGACGGGCCACAGTTCTCCATAGAGCCCCGAACAGGGTTGGCTGCTGAGTATCTAGGGATCCAAGACACGGGATTGATATGAAGAAAAAGTCTCCAACCAGATGAGCGAAGAAGACGGACGTAAGCTTGATCTTGGTCTCGATCGTGATCTTCAGCGGGGTTCCCGCAGTCTGTTCTCCATAACGGCACAGGCGCTCTTCAGGTAGATACCGAAGGATCCAAGACACGGCATTGATGCGAAGAACATGTTGCCAACCAAGGAACGGGAAATGCCAACAGTTGAATTCTATCCTTCTGGTTATTGGTCTCGATCTTGTTCTTTGGCGGGGTTTCCGTCTCACGGGCCACAGTTCTCCATAGCGGCACGATGAATCTTGGGGACCTAGCATCTAGACACGACAACGAGGTGAAGAAACAGTCTCTAGCTAGAGAAGGGAAGACGTCACGCGCGGATTAGTCGTGGTCTCGATCTTGATTTCGGTCTTCAGACGAGATTCCACAGTACTCCATGGCGCCTCGAACAGTCTTCGATATTGAAGGATCCACGACACGGAATTGACGCCAAGAAAGAGTCTCCAACGAACAAACCAACGAAGGGGTTGCATTGACATACTGGAGAGGAGGATTTGAACATGCAGGGTGCGTAACAAAATCGTCTGTATAGTGTATATCTTTGTGGCGTCAAATCAAACGGGCCCAGCATGGGGCCAGCGCTTCCCAACCGCCCGCACCCATACTGTATACCATCTTTCGTAGGGCTTGAGAGCGGCAACAAATGCAAGTCAAAAATAGATGGCAGTCTTGCTTTCCTTCCAATCATGCTTGTATGGTGAGAGTCTTAGTATAGCCTAGTTTCCCCGCCAAGTCCTGGAGAGAGACGAACTGTCTCAGATCTCTAAGTACTGGGCCGAAACAGGGTCGAATAAAAGCGACTCCACAGAAACAAGAGCAGGCAGAGTGTCGATAGTCTTAGTGATCCAGCCGTCAATTGAGCCAGTTACAATGGCAAAAACCGTTAAGCGTCTGACTCTGTTTTCGGCTCAGCGGCATGAGTCGCGACAGCTCTTCCCCACCAGCACGATGATTGGGCAGTAGGGCTGTAAGCCAGCATAGTCCAGCGGTTCTTCAGACACGGAGACTCTGAAACTGATGCAGGAGCTTGGATAAATTAGCATTGATGCGGGTGTATCAAGGGTCAGCCAGGGAAGATAGAGTAGTGGGCGGCTACAATGGCAGAGAGGTGAGATGCTCTCAGCCAACGGCCGCAGACTGGGGGAGCCGCCGACTTGGGCTGGCCATAGCGGTGCAGTGTAGAAGCGCGGAGGCGACCAGGCTGGTGTTGAGATATTAAGTGGCCATGGAAACGCAATGGGATAAATAGCTGAACGGGCGGGGATTCGCTGGGGGGGCGCCCCTGCTGGGTTTCTTCACTGCTTCAGATGCCGCGCGCATCTAAGTCTGCAGAAGGAGGCCGTGTTTCAGGACGAGACCCTGGCGGTAAAGGGGAGATAGACAGACATATAAGGAGGGGATGGAGGTGATGTTGAAGCAGTTTTCCATCACGATCTCATTCATCATCTCTTCATCTGTTAATCCGTTAATCTTCTTCACTCTCTTTGTCTGGTGCTGACCAACAAGTTGAACTTGAACGTTGAAGCGCCGACTCGACTTTCGCTTTGAGCCAGCCTTAATTTTCCCCCATTGATTAGACACGGAAGACCCCTCTGATCTAATCCACACCGTCATTCCGCTATTCCACCGTCTCTGCTGGACTTTGACGCCGTCTTCTTTCTGTGAGTTGAAAGTTGTTTCTATTTTCGAGTCTTGGCGACTAACCCCGTTGGGACTAGTTCGCACAGCCTGGCGCTACTGCGTATTGATACCGTTTCCAACGCTCTCTGCCTGTATTGTACCGCCGTCGTACGAAACCAACAGGGCTCCTCCATCTGCTCTTATACAGCACCGCGGACTCGACATTACTATCTTTAGCCTGCTCCTCTCTACTTAACTCTTTACTCCCGCCTCCTTCTCATACTACCTCGCTCGCGTCTGTTCAACCTCACTTCTTCCTAACTCGGCCCTCATACTCGGCCATCCCAAGCCTACTTCATCCATCCTCTAGTTGCACAGACTATTTCAACCATGGCACCTCGACCAGACCTCTACCCTCTCAAGACCCCAAAGAACCTCACCTTTCCCTCGGAGCTCCAAGAATACCTCCGACCTCCCAATGCAGAGCCAGCTCGATGCAACGATGGCAAAGGCCCATCAGTGCCACCACCTCTTGCATACACAGAGTTCTTGAAAGCCCTCAGCCCAGTATTCGGCAGCCCACCAGCATCTGCCAATACAGCGTACTCAGGCTACTCCATGAACAAGCAACTCCCATCACCGCAATCCCTTCCCTCAACAGCCTCAACCACCTCTTTCCCCGGTGATGCCTCGGCCAGACCGGCATCAAGAACCCATGCCCGCACACGCTCAGGGCCTCCTACTCCTATGGTTGCTCCCCGCTCTGCAGTTGAGCACAACCAGCTCCGCCGTCTGAGACCATCACCATCCTACCCGTACTCACCTACGGTTGTCATGGACTCACCCAGGAGCGCGCACCCAGCCCGCTCCCCATATCCGCCTTTGGAGCGGAGAGTGCGCTACGTCGAGTCTCCCACAAGCGCAACGTCGAGGTCCATCACTATCCAACATGTTGTTACGCAGACTGTGACCCTCAAGCGTGTGCCTTCCCTTGCGCCTCCGCCCAAGGGTAAGCGAAGAAGGATGGCCCAGGCTAAGCAATGATTGACTGGCTGGACCATCTCTCTTTACCATTGATGCGTTATTGTCTGCCTATTTTGATATCGTTTATTGTGTTTCCATTTTTTTGCTGCGTTACGCTTTGCATCTTGCATCTTCCTACTAGACGGGTCTGACTCCAGCCCTGGCGGTTGACGAGGAAGCCCAAGAACGCAAGGGACGGCGTTATGCATTTCCTATTTCTGTTTGTTTCCCACTTGTATGAGCCTGTTACAGTTCTGTTCTGTTTGTTTTTTATGCTTGTGGAAAAGCGAGAGCGGAGTTCAGTGTGTTCTCAGGGATCTCGTGGGTTGGTTGCTCGGTAACAGCGGTTCAGTTGGTGTTGAAAGCGTGCCTATGCTTAGCACGGGGTTTCTAGTACTTTATCAGACTTAATGGAAGGAATGACTCTTAACTTTCAATGCTCTTCAAGTAGATTACTTATCCCACTTGTAATACTATACTCTGGTATCGTCATACTGCCATGCCTTACTCGTGCTATGTCCTTATCCCTCAGAGCCTTGCTAGATACACGCAACTAGTTACAAACAGCCCAAGGTCAAGTATGCCTTGCCGGCAAAACTCGGCGCTGAAAATCCTGCAAAATCAAAATCAATACTAGTACCAACAGCAAACCCAAACCCTAAGGCTCTATTGAGCTACCCGCTCCCACCGCTCGCTCGCTCAGGCGCCTCACTAGATCCTTCGACCATATATCCGATCCATAGTCTACGCTCTGACTCCCCAAAGTACGGTTCAGGTCTAGCGCACCAACCAAATCGCGCCCTGCTTAGAAGGATTGTTGGCTCTATCTACGCCTCCTACTTGGAAGCGGTTTAGGTAGACAAAGCATTCCTGTTGGACCCGTGGGCCCGGCTAACCGAGCGGCTGACGGTGTGGTTCGGTTGGGTTCTATTATGTTGAACGGTGAACGAGGACGAGTTATGTTCATAGCCAGGACTCTGGGAAGCGTTGGAAAAAAGTGGTTTGGCGCCTTGGAGTAGGAAGATTGCGTTCATGCCTCGAAGGATCGCGATGGCGCCTGGACTTGTTTTCTTGTTGGTTTTGCTGGAGGCTTCTTTCTTTACTTGGGCTTGGCGGCGGGGTGGTGCGTTGGAGAGGAGAGAACATTGGAGGGTCATTTTGGTCAATTGGGATTATGGATTTAGATAGATACAGGTGATTTTGGTTGATTGTAATAATAGACTAGGTGCTCATTGATGGCGTTGAATGATGCCTCCGGTATGAGAACAAGTGGAGCATTGTAGGTGGTAAGGTATGTATGACTATGTCCCACTGACGTAGGGAGACAAGCACAACCACCGTCGCTCGATTCGGATAGCAAGCCGACAAAGGTGTCTGTCTGATCAGTATTAGGCAGAGAAATCTTATAAGAAGCCCAAGTTTAACTAGTATGAAGAGAGAGTATAGAGCGCCAATACATATACACCCGTAATTACGTATTACAACAGTAATACAGACTCGAGCCCTGAGCATCAAAGTATGTATATCAGGATCTCCAAAGTTGCACACTATGCAGTCCAACAACCAACCACCATCAAGTACAGAAGGTTTAATTAACTCAATAATCTCTCAAGAGATGCAAGGACCGTAAGGTCAGCCCGAATCGCGAAGGGCTATTGGCGATCCCGGCGAAAGAATGAGGTCTCTCACATCCCAGAACCAATGAGCGCCACACAAGAAGCGGAAAGACGAGGGGAAAAGGCATCATGACATACTTAGTTTAAAGTCGCCTGTTCTATTTCTAGACACAACGGCAACGGTTTGCTCTGGTTGGAAGCGTCTGATAGGGCGCAATAAGTTGCGATGAGCAAGACGCAGAGCTAGTTCCTCTTGTCTGTCCGTAAGCAGTCCGGAATCGGCGCGCCTGCAAGTCTCGGACATGGTAGACATGGGTAGCTGTGTCTTTAAGCATGGCCTAGCGGCATTCTAGGGCGTGTGAGCTAACCTTATCTGTGCGCCTGGAAGAGGGGGAACTGGAGAGGGACTGGAGTTGGCGATGCAGATTGGCGGGTAAAAAAAGAACGGGAATGTGTTTTGTCGTCATGCGCGAAGTCAGAGCGACAAATATAGAAATCAGCGTTGATATGATCAACGATTGAACTGAGTTGATCCCGATGGGCAGAAGAGCGGGAGTTGTCGAGATGGATGGGGGCAGCTGATTGGCCAGGAGCGATATTCCTTAAGCGCCGCTAGAAGCGAGAGCTATTTTTGGCTATTTTTGGCTCACTGATAAGATTCTGGATCCGTTTCCCCCCTCGCAACAACCGGGGAAGCAATCTCTGCCTGCATTGTCGGCGCTTGATTCGGTCGAATCAGCGATCGCTTTGATATTTATAACTCAGATTGCTGACAGCTAACGCATTGTCGTCACTGGAAGTTGGTATGGGCGGCCACTCACGTTGCGGCTTTAAGCGCTTAACCTGGAGATGACCGTCACCCTGATCGGCGTGGCCTTGAAGACTCCATTTTTAGAACGCCGATGTTTGAAGTTGTACCTGCAGGTGCCAGGTGGTTTCTAAATATTGCACCTGCTATTATCTGCCCTGTTGGTTGGCTCGACTGGCTCGCCTTGCCGCCGGGGATATGAGGTCGTCATCTTCACTGGACAGGCGAATGACGGAATCAGGGGCCCTCTTCAATTGACCGACGTGAACATTCACTGTGATCTCATCTGCTCGCAGTTTCCTTGTCTTGATAGTCAATTTGTTTGGTCATGCATCCCGTGTGCTCGCAGATAGACTGTGACGACACCCTCACCTACAAGCGAGCTCCAAGGCAAGTGATCGTAATTATCTATAATTAGCTTGGATCCGAGCCGTGAAATATTTCAACCCTATTTATTCCATCATCTTTGATCTCGTTTTCGGTTGGAGACTATGCGTTTATCACGGGCACACTCCGAAAGACCCCCGATACCAAGCTGGATGGAAGCAATACAGTGCAACCCGAAATCTCCTTCCATATTTTACATAGCCAAACATGTTTTCAAACCCTAATTCTGAAGCCCTAATTTTCCACAAGCGGTTAGCCTATGCTTTTCAGATCATAGCTGCCGTGGACGGTACCACGCTGAACAGAAACTCAAAATGACTAAACTGTATAAACACAGCCAAGAATACACCCCACATTCATTTGACACTGATGTCAGCGCCGCACCTTTCTCCCATTATCCATCAAGGAGTCAAACTCGTGCGTCTTCCTTCCAGATACCTAGATAAACAGTGATCTAATAAAAACGTACATTTGTTTTTGAACCATCTGTATCGGAAGGTTCTCTTTCATATTACCACTGAACTACTGCGTCCCTGCGCTTGTAGAGTTGGGCTTCGTGTCTTGTGCAACACCCCAATCCAGCTGCGGCACCTGTGCCACGTCAGCATCAGAATGAGTGAGCGTCGGGAATAATCTCAGACCTTTTCTCTTAACTCATCCGAACCCTGCAGCGCTTGCATTAGGTACCAGCCTCGAGTCCAACTTGGCTCCTCGTTATTCTACATTTCATCTCTTGGAGGCTTTGGCGGTGTAGAGAATGGCAGACATTCCTTCTTTCGGACAGCAGCCTGCCAGATTACTTCCCAATCCCCTCAACTATATGAGAGAACCGTCGTTGGTACAGGTTCCTGATGATATATTATCAATTGAGCATCTCTATCGATACAATGTCCTGTATTCTCGAGCTATGCTTCTGAAGCATTGGAGACGGAGAGACACCTTTCGTCTCACGGACGATGCCGTAGCTGATTTGATAAGGAAGGATTTAGGCCATTACTGTGAGTTTTCTACGACACCACTGAGCAAGCATCAATCTAAATCCAAGGCAGCCAAAGCTGTGCAAGATTATCATGATTTTCGCGCCATTAATAGTTGGATCTACGAGCAGGTCAATTTGGAGACCAGCACTAGGTTAATGGCTGAACTCGACATGATGAAATCGAAACTAGAAGAGCTTGCACCAATAGGTGTTGAAGCTGGAAGGACACGCCAACGAATTCATACTCTTGAAGAAGAAATTGAAAAAAATTTCCGAGATGAACTGATAAAAGCTAAGCAGTCAGGGATCCGGAAACGAGAGATGCTGATGGCGAAAAAACGGCTTTGGGTTCGGCTAGCAATGGCGCTTTGTGGCGGACTCGCTCTGGTGATTCCAATGCTCATAATGGTTTTATATCCCTCAAAAATTACTAGTCTAGTAACTACGACTTGCTTCGTGCTTGTGGTTGCCGTTGGACTAGCGGTATTTATGAGATCATCAGAGCCAAAAGACATTGTAGCGTGTACTGCTGCTTATGCTGCGGTATTGGTTGTGTTTGTGGGTGCTGGTGGAGGAGTGTAGGGTTCTGGGGCGCAGATATATAGAGACGAGATCTCTTCTACCAAGTTTCAGATCACTTCTCAGCGACAAGGACTAGCAGCCTTGGCGTACAATTTATTCCAGAGGAAATCGCCCTTCATCGAGGCAGAGGCAGGTTTCTGGTAAGTGTGCTAAATATCGCTTCTGGTCTACCGCGTAAATGCTTCCCATGAATCGCAAATATTATCATAGTCTGCTTACTACATTCAGCATATTCGGCAAGTTAAGACGTAGCTCTCTAAATAAGAATCACGGGTAAAAAGAGGCTTATATATGAGAACCTTAGAACCATATTGTCACGACCGCTAGCGTACCATCTGGTGTGGAAGCAGAGGAGGCGAGCTCTGTATAGGAAACGTGGTGTTGAGGTTTGATGGGACTGCACAATTACCCCACCGAGTTGGGTTCAGTATCAACTCTATCAGAGCTATTTCAACTTCTCGATTAATAGGCACCACGAAAAAATAGTAGGAGCTCTATCTTAATCGTCGTTAAGCAAGAAAATCACGGTCATGGAAAACACCCCCAGTCTGAACTGCGGCCCGTCAGCCTTGGCTGTTTTCGCCTTCAGCGCTAGCAGTGCATTGTACCTGACGATGGACAGCTTCGAGTCACCCCCAACGTCTGTCCATGATATTCTACGTGGTCTTCGGGCTCTGATGAAAGTTCTAGGCCCACTCAGTGATACAGCTGGGGCATAAGACTCGAGATCCCATGCCCGAGCTCACCAATGAGGCTAAGGCTTTCTAACCAATGGAGGAGATATTGCTTGAAGAAATTCGATATCTGATTAAGTGATGGTTCGGGCCTTTCCAGCGACTTGGAATTGATACAATAATCTAACCAATATATGCAACTATATCGCACGCCGAAAAGTGGGTCAGGACATGGTCGAAGGGTTGCTATCTCAGAGATCGGAGCTCCTGGATTATCAAGTTTATAAATGTAAATAATGGCCCTAGGAAATGCCTTGGGAGGCAAGGATGCTAGGCGAGGTGTAGTTCAGCTGTCATGGTATTGTTTGGTTATTTTGAGTATCTGTTGGGCGTGGTATTATTCACAGCTGATACAGGCCGGGAAATATAGGCTAACTGTTTTTTGAAAATTAGGGCTTCGGAACTAGGGTTTGAAAACAAGTCTTCTCTGTTCAAAACATGGAAGGACATTTCAGGTGGCACTGTACTGATGACCTGCTATTGTTTCAATTCGAAGAAAATTCTTAACTTTATTGACAAGTCAAGTATCTGGACAGTTGCAGCACTGAATCTTCCCTTTGGATGACAGGCGTGTTCCTTGGAGAGGGGTAGGTTGTCACGTCACTCATCGGATCCCTGTCTGTGAATAGAGACTGTTACCCCACCTCACGCAATATTTTGTACAATGGTCCAAAGGATCTCTCACAACCATTACCAGTTAGCCCGTCTCCAAAAATCCCCAACGCCACCGCTCACTAGCAGCTTCCTTTGCCGTTTGGGAGACCCCACGAGAATGGATAGTGGGTGCCAATCTGCATACACCCCGCACCACCAGACTTACCGGACTAGTCTAGTAAATATGCACGCGGAAATTGGATGTTTCGTCTAGATTGACAGAGTCGGACCGCTGGAGGAAAGAAGATTCGCTTGGCAGTCCATTGTTCTAACGCGAAGACGTCGATTATACTACCTAGTGTTTTGGGGAAAGCTGAGGATACCAAGAAAAGGAAAAGCGTCGAATTATTGGAATGGTTCCCAGATTCCTTTTAAAGAGAATTAAAAAGGCAAAATTAGTAGCAATGGTAGTAGCATTCAGGCTCTGAGAGGGCTACGTGACCGAAGATACCGAATAAATGGGCTGCTGAGGATGGAGCAATGACGGGGCTTCGATCAAAAGGGTGAGAACCTACCTAGTAGAGTCGCAAGCTACCAAAAGTAAGGTACTATCCGTCGCCCCTTCCTTACAAGTATCTGAATAACTGGGACAACCTAGGTTTAGTAGATTCCCAACGGGCTTTCTGCTTCGAATGAGATCTATATTTAGGCATACAAAATATATACACAACCTGAACGTACAGGAGCTGGGTAATGCCGTCCGAAAAAGGATAACAGAAAAGTATAGGCAGGGAGAAATAGAAATATGCAGCAAAGTCAACACACCCAGTCAACTCTCTTTCTTGAAATTCGGGAAAGGGGCCTTGGATAATATAATGACAGGAGCAGACCGAAATATACCTGTAAGATGTAGATGTAAGGTATAGAGAGAAAATAACGGGAACTGTAATGCAGCAGACTTCAATATAACAAAGCGCATTAAAAGGAAATGAAAATGGATAATAACTTCAATTCATGAGAAAAAAAATACCAAAGTAAGCTCGAGAACATCAACAATAGAAAGCAACAGCCACAAAAGCACGTAGCCTGCCCGAGCTGGAAAGCACCAAAGATAAAAATAAGTTCATAAATATATAGCTGACTCCAGAAGAATAAATGAAGCTTGACTGGTCTGGAACCATTGAGGTTGAAAAATAGAGGGTTGTTTCACTCCTTTCCCAACGGACTGGATGGCCGGCTTCAACGAAGGACATGAAAGTAAAGTAAAGCAACAAGCAAAACGCCGCCGTGAGAACTTGAAAGTAAGAACAAAAGCAAAAACTAGAACTTAGGAGGCCCAACGCCGACAACACGCTCATATTTGTTAAACTTGTTATTGTCAGCTATTAGAAACTAGGGTGGATTAGCAGAAGGGGGACCCCAGCATACCTAATTTAAGTGGTAAAATGCAGAGCCACTAAAGCAGTAGATACTGCCATTCGCAAAACTTCATGACAACACGCCAATGCACTGGCTGTTTCTTAATGCGTGGCCTGATATCAAGGGATGGTGAGGGTATGTTCATCTGGAGGAGAGATTCGTCGGTATAAGTAGGCTCAGTAGACTCGTGGGTAAGCTTCCAAGTTTCCAGCAGCACATTGTACATGCGTCCGAAACTGCCAAAGTCGCTAGTGTCACCCATAGAACTGATGCGCTGCTCCAGAATGATGCGGAAGTTGCTTGTCGGGGTGGAAAATGCCCCTGTTATCAGCATCGGCCAGACAAGGGAACGGTCGAACCCGGATGGCCCCGATGGGATGTACTGGAGGAGAGTGGCCACCGTCTCGACTAGGTCGGTGATTCTTCGCTGCTCAGGGTGGAAGGCCGGGGTGAGGCTGTAGAGATAGATCCGGGCTGCGGCACGGAAGATTGCAGTCATGTTTTTGGTGAGTTTATCGGCTTGAATGATGCCGGTTGGGGAGATTGGGGTTTCATAGGTGGGATCGAGGACTGCTTGCTCGGCGTGGTCTAGTTGGGCTGTTAATGCGGTAACATGGTGGCTGACTGTATATTCGTCGATACTACCTGCCTCCTTGAGGGAATCGAGACATGCGATTTCAGAGATCAGATACATGATTCGATCATCGCAGCCCATCAATTCCCTCAACCCCGACGAGATCCCGTTAAGATGCTTGTTACGGTATGTGTGGGCGAACTTTGGAGACTGCCCGAGCATAGTCGCCCCGAGGATATCGATCCAAGTGCTAAGTGACAGCCGAAAAGGAGGGTTGATATACGGGGTTGGTTGGTCCAGGCCCAGCTTGGTGACCAAGTTCGTGACAGCCGAGAAGTGGTCGGTCCATGCGATATCCAGAAGGCCGTCAGCCTCTGGAGGCCCGACGGTGCAGTGAAAGAAGATCATGGCTAGCGTTGCATCTAGAATTGTATCGTGGCTATGGTCTGCACATAAGGCCTTATTGAGCTCTGAAATTGCCGCATACCGGTGTCGCATGATGTCTCTCTCTACTCGTTGGCCGCGCTGCTTTTTGACTGTCCGAAGATGGATGGCGGAGACACTCAAAGAGCAATGGTAGTATGACTTATTTGAATCTAGCCAGCGCAAGATCTCGCGTGCGCGAGATGTGCCCTGCTTGTGTAGGTCGAGAATCGGAAACACCAAGCGCAGAACGTTGTCGACAAAATGGCAGAGTAGGGAGCGCTCTCGATCATTGGTACTCATTTTGGCTTCCAGATATAATGACAACGGGCCGGTAGGGAATTCGGAAGATCCAAGCGCAAGGGCAACAGGGTTGGGCGCAGGTGGTGCAGGCTCAGTAAATCCTTGATACCAGTCACCACCGCCTTGCATTGCTGGAGTCGCTGTCGCTGTTGGGACTAACGGGATTGAATTTGTCGTCGTTGCTGATATCAATGTTGACGTAGGGACCCATGGGCCACTCGGTAGTAGTGGTGTTGCTGGAGGTGCTGCTGCTGGCGCTTCTCTTGCTGCTGAGTTTGTCGACGGTCCTGGTATCAAGGTCGAGGCGGGAATCCATTCGCCGCCCGGTAGTGCTGGAGTTGTTGCAGCCGTTGTTACTATTGCTGCGGAGCTTGGTGATGATTCTGGGATCGATGTTGGTGTAGGGAGCAATGGGGTTGTCATAGGGTTGTACCAAAAGGCGCCAGGGTCTTGTATTGAAGGACCATCCTGAATAAACGTGCCGCTCCCAATCCCAGAATCGTAGCCAAATGCAACAGGGTTCATAGAAGCGGTTGTAGGAGTAGGTAGGTACGGCGAGGTAAAACTGTAGGTGGCGTGTTCCGCTGATTTCGGTGGTTGCAGTAGCTGCACTGGCTCTGGCCTTGGCCTTGCTGTCCGAACCGACTCCATTGATTCCATTGACTCCATCGATTCAGTGGGCTCCATTGTTTCCGCTCGGTCCGGTTGAGGTTGACTGATAGGAGGCGGGTGTGGCCTTACACCGGGTACCGCATTTCTTATATACTCTAGAGAAGGTCAGCCCGTCAGTGCTTTATTCACGTATCATAATGTCGCCTACCATGGAGAGCCTGTTCCTTTTTCGACACTTTAGTCTCACGAACCCTTCGTTTGATCTTATCTGTTTGTAGCGTTCGCGCCTGAGTGCTAATCCACCAGCTTGGCTTCTTGTATTCGCAGGTAACACCTAGGCTGTCGCATGCCTGGCAGGTAGGTTGTTTTTCGTCGCATTTCTTTCTCCGTAAGCGACAGGTATAGCAGCCTGCAGAACGGGTACAGTCAATTTCTGTGCAAACTTGTTTGGTGATGCGGGAAAGGTAGTTATGTGATTGTGCCTAGAACTAACCATTGCGCGAGCGCCTATGCTCCTTTGTGATCTTGCTGGTGGGGTCTGTGATGGCTGGGGAGTGTTCGCGCGATGTTCGATCTGGCTGCTGAGGTCTTGCCGGTCGAGGTCTCGAACGTTGAGGCTTTTTCTGCTGAGGTCTTCTCTGCCGAGGCTCCGGTTCATCAAACTCTGCCTCGTCAAACTCTGGCTGTTGAAGCTCTGGTTGCATAGCTGGTCCAGTAGGCGCTGACATGGTGTTATGTGCGACTGGCCCATGAGGCTCATAAAAGTGAATATCGAATCGGGATGGCTGAGACCCAGCTGCCGAATCGACGAACGATGTATCGACGCGATAAGACATAGTCCCAAGAGATCCTCAAGTAACACAACAGACCACAGGTGTGGTATGTTGTGAAGCCCCAAGGGTAGCCCGAGAATGTTGAAGAGATAGAGGGACGGTCTATCGAAGAGACAATTGAGTGACTCTGTCGCGAACATGATACTCTTTTATCAATGGAGATGAAGACCTTTAAAAACCAAAAGCAGTAATGCACTATCTTCTGATGCTTCTATTTTTTCCTCCATGGCGGCGGTTGAGCTAGTGAGATGCATGAAGACCGCATCTCGAAGCGCGGGGAGGGGAAGATCTGAACTGTCGACGAATGGCGCGCCAACAAAGGAGCTAATTTTGGATTCTGGCCGGCAGTTGTGCCTGGGGATGATCAGGGTCGGGGCTAACTAGGGAACTGGAGAGTTCCTATGTCCTGGGATCCATCATCCATGTCAGTTGCTGTCAGTTTACCCCCGTTTGGGGATAGTTGGCGCCGGCGTCAGCGGCACTGTAGTGCGGCGCCTCTGCTTCACTCCTCACTCATTTCTTGAGAACTGGATGTCAGTTGTAGACACGATATCGACAATCGTAGTTGGCTATATTCTGCCAGTGCAGGCAGCCCTTCTCCCTCTTTCCCGCTTAGATTTGACCGATTATTGAGGATTTCCGAGTGTTGTCTCTCTGGGCCGACGTCTGATACAGGCACGATGGTGGTCCGCGCCTCACCCACCTCACAAAAAATATCCAGTGCCATTGGTTGTTTCGCGTTTCAGAATGCAGTTTTTTCTGCTTAGCGAGCTGCTCAGCGACTGATGAAACGCTGGCCCAGGAGGTTAATGGTGAAAGCACAGTGTCAGTTGCATGCCAAGCTTCAATGCTCATGTCCCATTGGCGAACTGCTCAGCCATCAGCGGTTCCAACTGTCCCCGGATTGGCAGAGATCAGATCATGTTGGCGCTTTGAACTGAACTGACCAACCAGCAGCCGCGGATTCAGACAGGCTCGCGCCGTGCCGAAAATCCCGGGCACTTGTAAGCTCTGATTCGCCAATATCTGTTCTTTCATGGATCCTCCAATCAACGATCTCGAGCAGGCGCCCTTAACCGTCAACCTCAAGAACTTAATGCACGGTAATTCAACTAGTTTAGGTGGCAAGGTAAGGTTAATTAGTCGAGAGGACGACATTTTGGGGTAAAAACGATCCAATGATATTCTAAACTATTAATAGACATTCAGCTTGGACTAGCGGTTAATTACCTGCTTATGGTTTGATTCTGCATTAATTTACGCGCTCGGACCAGAATTAGCAACACTTATGCATGAGACACACCTGAGACTACACTACTTTGGCATTTCTGTCTGAGGGCCACCTTCACACAAGTTTCGTTCGTTTCAACCCAATTGATAACCGCCGGCCCTCCCATTGCCGCTGTCCTTGTATCAGAATAGATTTCTTGGATACTCTGGTCGAATAGCACCAGCAGCACTGCCGCTATGAGTGCGCACTGCAGTAAGTAGGCGTTTGCGGTATCTCCGGGCGCGACATGAAACTTGTTCGCCTGTTCGCATTGGAAGAACCCTGGGCTGACGCCATTCGTGTTGACTGACTGAGGTATTGGTAGTTGGGCGATGTGCCCGCTTGTCCTGTTCCACCGAGTATTGCAATCCACAAGGCTGTTATCCTTCTCACGAATATGAGGGTACTGTCACTGAACAGATTCGTGTTGGAAGGACTTGGTAGAGGAGATATTAGTCTTCGGAATTAGCTAGCTAGGCTCAGGAGCGATCAGATAAAGAGCCCGCCTGAACCACAGCTTATGAGGTAATGATCTTGTTTTCGACAAATACCTCGTCCTCCGCCCAACAAAGCCTCCTTGTCATGTGTTGCCTGCCACGTGCCTCATGGAAACCACGGGGGCTTAAGCAGCTCAGGCAAGGGGTCTCAAGCTACGTCATTGATGCCGTTGTTTCATGAATCTACTTCAGCCCGAATATGCACCGGCGTTATCTTATAAACCAAGATAACAGGTCAGGTGGCCTGCATTTCACTACAACTTTCGTTGAATTTGTCATGTTTGAAGGCCTGACCTTCCCCGAGACTGAGTGCTTCGAGGTCACAGACTCGGCGCTGGGACTTAAGTGAACTAGTACAACATGAAACGGATGATCTTTGATCGGAGAACTTGGTGTTCGTTGGACCTATTGGTGGGAAACGTAGATTTTGCGATTGCCGAGGGATGGCAATCAACGGAGACTACTGGCGCATCTTCAAGGCGCGAATCCGGCGCTACTATATCGAGCCAGTGTCACTGTTACACTCCACATCTGCTATCGACTATCGAGGCGGTGATGGCCTTGCCTTGGACAAATTTTGCGGGTAAGGCGACGGAGTCCAGCCTTAACCTTTTCATCAATTCCGGCGGTCAAACCTGAAAATGAGATCATGGATATGGGAAACGAGGTTCGGGCCAGCCACCGGGTGTGACTGTCTAGCGGTCAATCCTTGGGGCGCCGGAACTTCACGTTCGCTTAGCCTAGTGCGGTAAGAATCGTGCTGAGCACCTCAACAACTTCTCACGTTCCTGCGAGTCTTGTGCGACGCGGGGAACTGAATTACAATTTGTGGAACATCGAGTGACATTGTATCCTTGCGATGTTCAGATGCCTAATTTCGATCGTCGGAAGTAGACCGCGTTGCGCCCAAGCGTGATAATCAGATATCTGTTCAGCATTCCGACTGGCCCGGGCATGATCTCGAGGGCACTGCATTTCGGCACCGCTGGGCCGAGAGAACAATGATAGACACGATGGCAAAAATATGGGGAGGACAGGATACCGCAGCACACCAGCGAGTAATCATTGGAAGCTGCAGGGGCGTTGGCTTTAAGGATTCGAAGAAGTATCAGGAGACGCGGGAAAACCATTGGTATTTGAGGTTCGGACTGGACACCACAAGAGTGACCAGAGTGACGAGTGGAGCGGAGAATCTCAGTCAATGCCCTTGTCACATTTGATACGTCCAGAAAAATAATCACACGTTCGCAAGTCGCAACTCTATATAGAGTGGATCCTGGCTGGGACTTGAAACAACCTTGAAAGTTGTGAACTGTTGCCATTCGTAGTAGTATTAGCCTTTGAAAGTGGCCTCAATTGTCCATAATTGCAACGAAGCAGGCCAAAAAAGGGCTAAAATTAACCAGCAATCAAGGTGATCGAATGGGACAGCCCGCCTTAGCGCCGCCCCAACTGACCAGCGATTGGCGGTTGTCTGGCCACCCGGCGTGATCACAGCATTAGCGCCTCACCCTCCAGCCTCTTACATCCCAGTCTTCCCCTCCTTGCTGTGCCATCACTGCCACGGGAAATTTCAAGGTTCTGCAGCTCCTGGCGCCCTTGTCCAAGAGGAGCGTATCATTGGCCATCTCTAGCCGCCGGGAAATCCTGTCATGCAGGAATGCAGCCAATCAATCACCTGAAACTTGATCCCAGCATGAGAGGGCGTTGATCGATTCGCCGTTACCTTTCGCCCCCTCCCGTATGCATCTCCAGGCTCACTTCATCACACCCATTGAGAGCGATTCTCGCTGGTCGAATCCTGGCGGTTTGACATGATGGGGAGAAACGGCCGGTGCTTTGAGTCGTGGCATATTCCTTTTTTCCCCTAGGGCCAGAAAGCCCTTACCGACGGGATTATACTTAACGCTGTGAGATCCCGCGATCTGCCCTTGTGCTTCCTTGCTCTTGATACCCAACTGAAATCGCCCGCCTTCGCTCGTCGAGTCGTTCACATATTGTCAACTTCTTTCCGGCTCAACGAAACTACACAATTTCATCCCATATGAGCATATTTGCTCAGATTGTCGAATAGCATTGTTGGCTCTCCACTCATAGGAGCCTTCTGCTCCACCTGCAGCCAAAATGGTACGTCCTGGTTTCAGTCTTTTGTGAGAGAGCTTTCGATTAATATTGGTACCTAGGATTCGGCTCGGGGATTCCAAACATCTTTCGATTATATCAAGGCGCAGCAAAGTCTATTTCAGGATGCTAGGACACTGCCGCGCTATAGATCTCGGTCCGCAATCTCGGACGCTACTACTGAGATCTTCGATAGCGATTACGATAGCGATTCGCTAGATGATACATCCAACAGCTCACTATACAGGAGTGGCTCTTCGGTTAGTATACTTCCGTTGTCTACGTCCCGCGAGGAACTGGGCTGACTCGAGATTCATACAGCTCGTTGCCGAGAGTGTTACCACACTATCGTCTGTGGACGAGATCAAAACTCCCCAGTCGACCGGCCTTTCTGGATTCCCTTTCCAAATCGATGAAAGCCCGATCAAGGGCCCTCAGGGTCCGCACCTTTTTCGAACATCGGAGGACTCGCTTTCGAGACCCCAACTCACTCCTGAGTGGCCGGTGGAGCAGAACCCCACCAGTGCAGTAGCCACGCAGTTTTATACTGGTTTCAATGCTGAACCGGAGAGGAGGGATACTCCGCTACCTGACAACGTCGCTCCAACACCTCCACCCGCTGCACATTCCGCGTCCCGGCCCGAATCCGGGGTCAATATCCCCAATTGGTCGCCAAACCAAGTTGTCCGCTGGATGCGAGGGTTGGGCTTCGAAGAGTCTGTCACCGAGAAGTTCCTAATCAACGATATCTCTGGTTCGATCTTGCTTGAGCTCCAAATCGAGGACCTCAAAGAACTTGAGATTGCCTCGTTCGGCAAGCGACACCAACTGATGGCCTGCATTAAGAAGCTCCGAGAATGCAATTACTCCAGCGCTACCCCATCTTGTGACTCGCGGTATTCTACCCCCGCTTCGTCGCTGCGACAAGATACGCAGACCCCTCAGACTATTAGTTCCAGAGGAAGTTCTCAATGTACCAGTCAGTTCACAGGGACTGATGACATGAGGACTCGATCTGGATCACGGTCTTCTGGTAAATCGGGGAAAAGCCATGAACGACAAGACAGCCGCCAAAAGCGCGGGCGCCAGGGCACGGAAGTTGTGCCTCAGGATTCAGTCTCGATTGTTGCAATCGAGCAATTGCTGCCAAAGCTCCATGTGTGTTCCAAGGGAGAGAACTGTCGCAAATGGCAAAAGCAGCAGACCCGAGTTGCCCGCTTGCTGAAGGACCTCCAACTTGAAGGGCTCGGAGGTTCTGTCCTAGTCGCCGGTGATCCAGGAAATGCTGCCAACGCGCCTTCTCTGATGAAGTCTCCACAGCCGGAGTCCAGGCCAGAAACAAGATCTGAGGCGAGACCGCCCGCCCTAGATCTAAAACCACCTATGTTGGAGCGAAGATCCGCCGGAATGGAGGAGAAGACACCCAAATCCGACGTCACCCCGTCTCTTGTCGCGTCGTCTGATATCATGGGTGCGAATCACCAGGAAAATCTTCACCTGTCCCAAGCGATGCTTGAAGATGTACAAACCCGAGACCCGCAAGAGAACGTGCGCAACTTCCTCAACTTTCAACGTTTCAGTGGTCTTCAGCCGGTGACAGACCCCGCTACACCCCCTATGGATTCGATGTCGATGACGGATTCTCCCAAGTTCGCACAAGGGAACCAAATCAGTCCACCCGGGCCCACCGGGCCTACTCTTACGAACAATCTCCGCCATCTTCCAAAGCTGCACATACCAAGCATGCACGCCCCTAGCGAGTCGACCTTTTCCCCGTCCTACTCCGCTCTGCGCACCGTTACTCCGTCTGTCCTCCAAAAGCCACAACAGTTCCCTACCACAAACCGAGGAAAATCGCCAAACCCATATGGTTCTCTCCTGTCGCCCTCGGACTTTTACCGTGACGGTACCCAATGTGAAGAGGGACTCCAATCACCCGGTGGTGAGGACCCAATGACCGCCGTACCACTCAACCCTGTTGAGCGGGCTTGTTCCCAGTCCGTCCCACCGGACATGCGCTTTGGGGGACAGTTGACACACAAGGCACATGACGCCCACCTAGCGGCCAGCAAAGCAGAAACCCACCGCCGCCTTCACTCTGCTATCCAGACAAACGGTTTCAAGACGCTAGTGCCCGTTGCAGAAGGCTCGACCCAGTCACAGTCACCAATTGACACTCTGGAGGACCTCGAGAAGACCGCAAAGACTCCACGCTACAGGCACAACCCCATGTCTCCGGGTTCAGCCCACGCAGACGACATCATCCATAGCGGGTGGATGAAGAAGCGGAAGACCTCGAAGTTTATTCGACATGAGTGGGAAGATCACCACTTCGCACTCCGTGGCACCAACCTTTGCATGTATCCCGATGAGAAAGCCACCGAGGAAAATGAGAAGTCCTTGGAGCATATCGACGTCGATGATTATGCAGTGGCGTGCTCATCTCTCCAGTCCAGCTCAAAATTGACTGCCGCCTTCAAAAAGACCATACTGAAGCGCGTTAATGACAAACAAGGAGACGCAGCGTTCGCCTTTTCCCTGATTCCTGCCCCAAACAACTCCGGTACCGCAGAGCGGAAGCCGTTGCTATCTAGCGGACCGAAATCGCATCATTTCTCGGTCAAGTCTCGTGAGGAGCGCATCGACTGGATGAGGGAGCTGATGCTTGCCAAAGCTCTTCGACGTGGCCGCGAGAGTGGCGATATGGTCAACCTCAACGGCGAGCCATTTTAATTCGCTGAAGAGGCTTGTGTCTACCCTTGATTCTGAGTTACTAGCAGTGATACCCATTCATTCTTTTTTACAACTTTTTATCTCTACTGTTTATTTGATTTTTCTTTTCCAGTTTGCATATCTCCACACTCTTAACCCAACCAATGTCTGTTTTTGCTTTTGCTTTACATAACGACTTTATGACCATCTGCTTCCTGTCTCTCCTTGAACCTGTGGTTTGTCTTTGCCACCTCAGTTCTGTTTATTAGCCAGCCTCAGGGCATCCTGATTTTCATTTGTCTACTCGCGAGAAGTAGCTAGATTGGATACATGTTGAGCAAACAAATGGCTCGCGCCTGGTTTGCTTGAACTAATGTTGTCTGAGAGCTTGAGCTGGAACTCATTAGCTGCCTTGGACTTGTATTTGAGAGGACTACATGTATGTACATTCTGTGAAGATCGGTAAAAGAAACAATCAAGATGCCTGTATTTAGTCAGTTCTCATTTCTCACAACTCACAAGACAAAAAAATAAAAGAAAAGTGGCTGGTTCGCTGACAGCCAGTCCACGTTGAACCACCGAACTCGAATCCCACGTCCCCCGCGCCATCGCCAGGGCAAATGACTGATCATCTCGATAATTGGGCGGTAATATACTAGGTGGGCTGACTGGGCGCTTAACGGCTCGATCAGAGTGGTCTGGCATTCTGGCAGCAGGTGCTGATCACACCCAATTCCTGTTGGCTTTGACAGGATCAGTCCATGTCTCGACCGCCCATCATCTGAAACAGCCAATTGATTTTGGCCTCGAACTGTTGGTTGCGTATCGCCGACGAGGCACATGAGCTTGTCGTGATAACGGCGGTCAGGCCAGGCCGCGAGGAGTTGTTATGGCAGCTATTTTTTGCTTGCCATCATTAACTTCTTCAGAGGGCGTCCGATGCAGAAATATATGATGGCGACTGTTTATCATTCTGTTAGCAGCAAAATACAAAAGAGCACTTGGTGTAGAGTTCCCGAGCTGCCTGCTGCGTGCGTGTGACCGGCTGCTTTGCATCTGCGACAAGGAGGGGCCAACACGCATCCCTCTCTCGCTGAACCCGCGAACGCAGGGATCCCTGGGTCTTCCCTCTTCCTGGGTCGTTGGTGCGCTTCACTCTCAATGTATTGGTCATTCTGTAAGCGTTCCTAGCGCCGTTCTTGTTTGAGAAATTCCGGGGGTAATAATTTCAACCTTTCTTTCTCTCCTCCACCCTCATCGCATTCCTCCACCGTCACCACCACCCCTCCCTCTCCCCAACACCCCCCAGGCGTTCCTCCCTCCACATCGTCTCAGATTCCATCAATGGTTTCTAATTGTGGAATCCGCAATAATCATAAAGAGGGATCATGGCAACTGCCAAACCCCTGCGAGAGCAACTCACGCATGCCGCCGGGTCCGCACGTGTTGTCGTCCGCTGTCTAAATGGCGGCCGCGATCTCCAAGAACCCTCGCAACGGGCTATAATGCTTTTAGTAGATATACTTGACACTCTGCATCGACTTAAAGACCTGATATGCTGCGGCGCCGAGGACGATCAATGGCTCGTCGAACCATCGAGGCTCTTGGCCTTGGGTAAGATTTTGGATTGCTTCACGGCGACTATGAAGTCTATGGAACTTTATTTCCAGCCTGGTGGGGTGGGGGTGACGTATTTTCGAAAGCATTTGCTTGAAAAAACGTTTTTGACGCGGTTGGAGCAGTATAAGGTTATGTTACTACTTTCGCTGCAGCCTGGTTCTAGGTTGGTTTTTTTTTGTCTTATCAGACTTGAATTGATGGCCGTGCACTAACCAGCTGTGATTTGGCAGTGAGCGATTGTTTTTTCTAGATGAGAGGATAAGGTCAAGCCTCAGGCTGTTGCAGGAGGTAGAGTCGGGTGCGTTATTGAGACCCCTTCATGCGCTGTAAAGTATCTAACCATTTTTCACCCCGGTATAGGTCCGAATATCGATCCTCAGCTCGAAGAGCGTTCCCTGGGTATTGCAAACCGGCTTGCATCTCAACATTTTATTACGCTTGCAGACTTATGTAACCGCCGAATGGAAGGGTCGGGTGGATGGATTTTCGACGATGAAGAATATAACCGGTGGCTGCTGGGCTCCACCAAGACATTGTACTGTGTCGGCCCTCGTGAGTTCTATTATCATGGAGGCTATGAGAGCAAGGCGCTAACGAGCGACGTGAAACTATATAGCTGGCGTGGGCAAGACCTTTCTATCGTAAGTAGAAATACCTGACGGGAAATATCTGGCACAAGCAGGACTAACGAGAAAATACAGGGCTTCTATTATAGATTCCTTGCAGCGAACATTCACATCACCCGATGTAGCAACAGTATTTGTTTTCTGCGAGGATGAGACACAAAAGGAGCAGACAACACTGGATTTATTACAAAACATCCTCGCCCAACTCATTTACCGCAGACGGAGCCTTTCCCACGCCTCGTCCTCCCTATACCATTTTGAGTCTACCATTGAGGGGAAAGCGCCAGCCAAAGCATATTTAAATGCCATCCGCTCAGAGGTGGACCGTTTTTCGAAAGTTTTCTTCGTCATCGACGGATTGGATATGTTTTCCGACAAGGATCGCTTTCTGTCCCGCCTCCAGAAACTCCCGGACCAGGTGCAACTCCTGGTAACTCTGCGAGAGGCCACAGAGGTTGGAGATGTCTCTTATGTGACAGTTCTAGCTCCACATAGTGACCTTAAGGCATACGCTATTTCCAGGATCGAGCAGGATTCAGGCCTTACTCGTCTTCTCAAACGAAAATCGGACCCCGGTTTATACGAGAATGCGGTTAATATGGTGGCGGATAGGAGTCATGGGTTGTAAGTCACTCTCCTGTTTCAATTCCAAGGTAATTGCCAAACTCGTGATAACAATGACCTAGGTTTCTTCTTACCAAAATAAACCTTGATCTTCTTAGCCGCCATGCCCGGAAGACTCGAGGGGGCCAATTTGATCAAGCCTTAATATACTTCCCACAAAGGCTCACCGAGGCATATGGAGAAGCAATGAAAGAGGTTGTTAGCCATAGCCCCAAAGCAACCGCCTATGTTTACTGGACTCTATACTCTCTTCGTCCTTTATCTGTAGCGGAATTGAAGCGTGCCACAGACAGTACTGGCAGTGAAACGGACGACGATTCTATGAGTTTTGAGCATTCTCTAGAAACCCAAAGTGCCGGAATGCTCACAGTTGATGCTGTAAGCGGCACCGTCCGTTTTGTGCATAGGACGGCAAAGGAATACCTGACCGGTGCCCCAGGCAGGGTATTCTTTCCCACAGCCCAGAAGGATATTGCTGAGACTTGCCTAACTGCCATTTCGCCGGACGAAGTGGTTGATGATTGCTACTATAATGGGGGCACGTCGACTCGTAGCTCTGAAGATGGGTTCATTGGTTACGCCACCACGTATTGGGGGGTTCATGCGCGAGAAGTTGCCGAAGATGAACAGACAATCCAGGTCTTGATCAAGACATTTCTCAACAAACTGCTATGGAGACGTCCACCTCTACAAGTTCTAACCAATGAGCCCAGGATTCCATCCGAACTGGGCTTAGGGAAATACCCGCAAGACTGGACCGCGCTTCACTTTCTCGCTTACTTTGGCATTGTGAGCAGATCGAAACGTCTTCTAGCACAGGGCGCAAGACTCGACGAAAATGATAATTCATTCCGAATTACGCCCTTACACTGTGCGGCCAGTCGTGGGCACTTAGAATTGGCTGAGTTCTTACTGGATAATGGTGCCGATGCCAACCCGGTTGCGCGTGATGGCAGTACACCTTTACACTTGGCCACGCAGTATGGCCAGCGGCCGATCATGAGATTACTCCTCAATCAGCCTGTAAATCCACAGGTCGCAAACGAAAAGGGTGAAACAGCCCTCCAGCTTGCGGTGAAGACCGAATGGGACGAAGCTACCGTCCCTCTTCTCGTCAAGAACAAAGTGGACGTGAACAACCGGAATATCCGTACAGGAGACACAGCCTTACATCTTGCGATACGATGGAGACGAATCCGTATTATGCAACATCTGATCGATAAGGGAGCTTCTATTGACATGACCAACGAGGACGGCTTCACTCCTCTCCAGCTTGCCGTCAAAGTCGACAACTGCGAGGCCATCTCAGTCCTCCTCCAGCGCCGCCCCAACATAGAATCCCGCTCGTTATCTGGTTTCACGGCGCTCCAAATAGCAGCCTACGAAGGACACTGGGTTGCCTTCGATCTCCTCGTCATCGCCGGTGCGGACATCAACGCTTGGAACAAGGAGGGCGAGTCCCTCATTCACGAGCAAGCCCGCAAAGCAACAAGTCCCTCCGTCGCCTCCAAACTCCTCGTCCAAGGCGCAAACATCGAGATTTTCAACAACAAAGGACTAAGCCCGCTGCATTGCGCCGCCGCAGCTGCAAACAAAACAATGTTCACCTTTCTCCTCGACCAAGGGGCCAAACCCACAACCCTAACTGGCAACGCCGAATCCCTCCTCCACATCACACCCCCCATCTCGCAAGACGGCATGGTAATTCTCAAACTTGCCCTCCTAGATCTCGGCCTCGGGCACCCAGACGACATCAACACCCCCTCAAAAAATGGCTGGACACCCCTACATCAGGCCGTCTATATCGGCACGGGCGCTCCAGACCACGCCTTCTCCAAAATTTCAGAATACATCCACCTCCTTCTCGGACACAATGCGGACGTAAACGCCCGCCTCCAAGCTTCCTCAAATGCCGAAACGCCACTCCATCTTGCGGTGTCTGCGATCCTGCCAAGGCCAGACCTGATCACTCTCCTCATTTCCGCAGGGGCCGACGTTAACGCCCAAACAGCTGACGGGAAAACGCCACTCCATCTCGCCGCAGAGCGAGGCCGCGAGTCCATCTTCAGGATTTTGTACGAGGCCGGAGCGGATATGTCCCTTGAGGCGCCAGACAGCGCAAAGGCAGACGATGGGCATGGAGACGGAGTGGGCAATACGGCGTTTGAACTTGCATTAAGGAATCCATTTGGGAGGAACTGGTTTGAAGTTGACGGAAAATTGAAGCCGCCGTCTATTGGGGATCAAAAGAGGGATAGTGTGGGGACCGTTATTGAAGAGGATTTGGGGCATGAGGGGGCTGATGTTGAGGCTAGTGAAGCGAGTGAAGGGGATGATGCAGATGGTGATGTATTTGAGGATGTAGATGCCCTTTCGCAGCCACAGAATGGGATTTCGGGAGTTGCTGTGGCTGCGTCCAAGAATGGGGTCGTTGAAGTGGTGAATGGGAGTGGACGTGGTAGTGGCAGTAGTATGGAAAAGGAGAAAGATGTTGCTGTTTCGTTGAGGAATGAGACATTGGGGAATGGGTCGCCATATGTGATTGTTTGAATAGGTATGATATGACGGCATCGTTAGGAATGAGGGTGGGTATGGTATTATTTGTGTCTTGCGTTTGAGCGAGCATGGCGTGGAATTGCTAGCATGGCATAGCTGGTGTTTGTTAGTTATGGAATGTGTATACGATAGGATATGATACCCTAGATAATGGAGGATTAGTCGGCTTCTAGTATATAAATTCCCTGAAGATGGCTGGAAATCCAAATAAGCTACCAAGTCTTTAGACACAGGATGTTGAATCAACCCATCATTCTCACAACAATATAAACCCACCCATCCCCATAAGCCGCGCACCTTACGACTTCCTCCACAGGCGCAGACATCGGCACCGCGGCACCATGCAGCACAGGCTTCGCCAGAACAGGGGTTCTGCGACTCGGAAATAGATGGGGTAAGATAGAGTGGAGTGCTGTACCGATAGTTTGCGTTTGTGTTTGCGGCGTTCCTGCGGATACTGACCCCGAGACGCGCGATGAAGAGAGTATAGTTGACTGGTTCATCTGTTGCTGGGGCTGCGTGACGGATATCGTTGGCGGGATGGGCGATTGGACGACTTTGAGAAAGGGGGAGTTGGAATCGGAGTCTGGCTTTGGTGGGAGAGGGAGGAAGAGGCGGACAGGGAGGTTGCGGAGGGGTTGGTGGGAGTTTAGTGGGAGGAGGATGTTCATTATTCGTTGGAAGGAGGGGAGGTCGACTTTGTCAGGTTAGCATTGACTATACGGAAGCCTATAATTTGGTTTGTTTTTGGGGAATGGGGAAGAGTTTACCATCCTGAACAGCCTTCCATAGCCCCGAAGAATCATCTTTCGAGAGAGTCATGATTCCTTTTGCGGTACCGTTGCGCACGAAATCAGCCTCTTTGACGCTGTTGATGAAGGCATCGTTCATGACCATGCCTTGTGCGTCAAGACGGACGAGCTCCTCGTCGGGCCAGTCGCTAAAATGCACAACAAGTCGCCAGGGAAGGGGACCGGCTTCGGAAGCGGGCGAGTAATCATCTTCACTCGATTTGGTCGCTGGGTCCGCACCCGCGTAAAGATCATAGAGGAGACCGACGGGGTAGTGCCATTTCAGCGGGACGCCTTCGAAGGAGAACCAACCGTCATGGGGTTCTGAGGAGGCGGGGTCAATGAGTGATGAAGTGAAGAAAGCCTTGAGTCTGGAGAGGAGAGATGGCAGATATGAAATCCGCGGTAAGGAAGTCTGGAACGTTGATTAGCCTAGCTCATAGCGACATGAGGGGCCCGTACGAGATATGGATCTGTCTGGTCGTAGGTGCGACTTTCAGAAGGAGCGAGAGTGATATGTAGAGGGAGTTGGCCTTCCCAGATAGACTTCTGGATAGCGCTTAATGTGATTTGATCCATGGCCATGCTTGTGCCTGTCAGAGTGTTAGTGCATTGGTTGTTGCGGAGCGGGAAGGCGACAAACATTACCGAGACTCTCCCCACGGGACTACGACATAGTCCGCAGTTGCAGGCCCTCCTACGGGTTCAGAAAGAGGAGAATGGTGTTGCGCAAAACTAACCAATCGAGAAGATTATGAACGGTGATAGAACCTGAATGTTGTAGCGAAGATGGAAGAAGTCGTGTTGAGACTCCTCAACTAGGCAACTTTCCCGATCATGGCCTGCACGTGATATGCCCAGTACACTGTTGCTGGTCACGGTGTCTTCGCTACTCATTTTATGATTTAAATAGTCTATAGAATGTAATTTTCAGTTGTTCGTACGCTTATAGGTCTATAGTCGTTCAATTTCCTGGATGCAACCTGTAAAGACCTTAGGTGTCGGAAATATATCTGCGTCATCTAATATTGAAAACTACATTTGACTATCTCGGAAACGTATTTATAGGTTTGCTAAACGGCAGCCGAAATATAGAATGTAACCTCTTTTATTATGTGGAATACACCTACCAGTACAGGGAGAAGCCACTACTTGTCCTTTGTGAACGACCTTGAACTAGCAATAGTCATCCCCTCCCATCATATCCACTTGCAGTCTACCTGTAGGAGTAGCGAGAAGCTCTTATTGAATTCGTGGTAATCGCCGGGAACGCAGAGCGAACTGAGTTACATGACAGCAAAAGGTCAATGTAGGATTCCTTTTTTGGTGGTTATTAATGGCAGGTGGGCGGTTGCCTTCAGCTTCGCTTCGAGACGCTGCTCGTATCCAAGGCTTTGAAGACCGAATGCTCACGAACAAAGCAAGGCTGGATGAGCTCTGACGGCACGAGATATGCTCAGTGGTAAGATTCATGTATGCACGGTTGCGGTCCGCGGAGACATTGCACGCAATTTGCACACCGTGGCGCTCTTCTGGGCGTCTCTACCTGAGCCACGTCATCATATTTCCGATAAGAAAGGCAACGGGCGTCCATTCACTAAAGATGCATGGCCGGGGTTTACACTCGGTGCGTATTATAGCCCGGGGTATTCAAATCTTTGCCTGATATTCGCATTGATACGGAAACGATGGGTGTGGCACACTATTCTGACGTGAAGTGGCTGTGGAATTCAAGAATGTACTCTGGCCGCTACTCTGTTGAGCTTATGGGAGCGATTCTTGGTCACGCTGCCAATATGATCAACACCAGAATATGCACTTCCGGTTTGTCGGGTTTGACCTCCACAGACCTTATGCTATGTTTCCTGTTTAAAATTAACGACAGAGAATGACCTTGGCATAAGCCTACCAACGCTGGGTGTAGTTGCTGCAAGTTGCCGAGCAGAAATGGGATGGCATCCGGTCTGCAAGGGATAGAGCCCACCCTCGCGGCAATGGCGTGCCTTTAGCTTGAGTTACGACCCCTCTCTAAAGCATTCTGTATCTGGATTAGCCTGAAACGCTGCATGCCTGCTCGGTCGTGTTGATGCACCCTTAAATTTTAGCGGAAGGAAGCAAGGGATACACGTGGCGGTGCTTCAACGTCGGCTGCGGAGTTAGCTCCTAGCGAAGCGGTTTACCAATAACACGCAGAGAACAGACGTTATCCGCAGCAATGTATCAGCCTAGAACGCCTGAGCCGAGCTTTGGTTGAATGCACCAAGTGGCTTGATACGATATGTACGCCGAGGCTTCGCAGGACCCCATCCCCCCTCTCGGCCGCAGCTATTGTGGATCAAATTGAGGGATTATCCGACGTTGGGCCTTGTATATTGGGGGAGAGGTGCAAAGCTCATGTTCGTCGGGAATATGAGAAGTTGAGCAAGGCTCTAATTAGCCAGTCCGACAGGTATACTGCTGGGCCATCGTGTTTGGTGCATCGAACAAAACACAAAAGAAGTACGCGCTTAAGCACGGACCATTGGATAGCTATTTGGAGATATAAAATGCACGGGTTGCCAGAAAGTTAAAAGATCGTCCAGCGCATAGGTACATTTTGAGCCGGCGGCACCCCGTCTGAAAGTACAGAGATGTTTGGTCTGGCTCACCTTCGGGGATTCGGGCATCGGGTTCCAGGCAAGACGGAATGTAAGTCGTTAAGGGACCCCAGTTCAAGTTTGGTTTCGGAAACTCAGCCCTTTTCGGATTTTCCAGACCGATGGAAAATGGCGTACGGAGGTTACTGCTCAACTGAGAAGCCTTTCTTCTTATAGACGGGGACCTTTGCAGGCTAGATTGTGCACGGCTATGCTGCAGCTCGTACGGTCGTAACCGAGCCATGAAGAGTTAAGGCCATGGGCTGCAGACATCACGTCAAGCTTAATCTTGGCACGAAGGATGGTATCCATAATTCAGGTGTTCCAACACCTGTGGCTTCGGTTACGCAGGTCTGGAAATTCAAGAGAGGATTAGCGAGGTACTGCAGGTCGTCGATACCTTCCACCCCTGTCACGACCACCACGACCATGCAAGGAAAGAAGTCCGTTGAGGCGCAGTAGAGGTAGTGACGAGATCTGTTAAGATCGCGGAACGAGCAGCGGACTTCCCACTTCATCTCTTTCCGAATGACGACGCTGCTGCATTTCAATGCTTGGCACTGGCAGCATCTTATTTGAGCTGCAAGGCAGTGCACCGCACAGGGCCACAAAGCCGTGCGAACGGTATGCTTGGCAACGGGGGATAGCCAGCCAAGACCAGTTCGGTCGAAGTTCGGACTGGTAGTATCTGAATAACACTGAAGGTTGATCGTGTGGCCCCGGGTAAGAAGCCCAAAGCATGGGTTCGTGTCAGGTTGAGGTTCTGATCATCAGCGACCCTGTATGCTTGCAAAAACTAATAGGCGAGATAATGTCGACGGTCCTTACCAGCCTGCAGCGCAACTTCTGAAACAACACCAGCATGTGTAATTTCCGGGGGCTTAGCGAAGGCGGTTCGAGGGTAATACAGCGATGGCCAAGAACTTGATATTTTTGATCGATCCGATGTGGCTGGACGGTACCACGGCGAAGGCCAATTGAGGAGGACACGAATCAAATGAAAACATAAAAGTTCCGCGCACTGATATTTTCGGCTTCTGAAAATAAATAGCCAAAAGTTAATATTTGGCCCACCCCTTTTCTCGCAGAACCACAGATGTTGGCGTCTATGCTCCTAACCCAAGGAAGAAATCAGGATTCATGTCAAAACCCGGCTCTCTGGACCTGGTACAAATAGCGAGAAGCTTGATGAGCCGCGCGGGATGCCGATTGTTGGTGAGCCAACGGCATCGTGTCGAGCCAGGTGGTGAAAACTGTAATATCCCACGGTTTGAGGCGCAGCAGGACGTAATTTCGGAAGAGCAAAAGACTAACTAACAGCTGTCCCAATCTAGCAAGTGTAGTATTGCTTTTGAACAAGAGGTGCGCTTCATGAATCATTCCCCTTGCTTTGCCAACTAAGCGGAGCTCACGTCAGAAAACTTAGTTGGCTGCAAATACAGGGGCTTCTCGTCATCGTTCGCAGCCTTAGCGCCTAGTTTAAGCAATAGTTATGACGATCATCCAGACACATCTTCTGGCCAGCCAAAGATGAGACCCAGCCGGGCAGCAACAAGCGGTGGGCGATCCGAGACGCTATTCCGGTGAGAGCGACGTGAAAAGATTGAAATTGGCCTCGGAGGCGGAGGCCATCATGGAGGGTGGGAAACGTAATCCTAATAACAATTTATCATTGATAGGTAGGATATCGTGGGGAGAAAAAAAAAGCAAAAACACCCAACGGGAACAACATTTTCGGCATGGAGGTGTGAAAACTTTTATGGGTAGTTGGGTGCTGTTCATGGTCAAAGGTGCAGCTGCAAAAATGTGCGGTCGAAGTAAGATGCATCGTGCCATCGGTATCGGATCTGACGGTCCTGCCAAACCTGCAAGTTGCGCGACACGGATGCAATATTGCCTTTCCTTGGGTTCGTGCAGAGACACATGTGTAGCAAACTTAAATTTTGGAGGTCTGAAGATTGTGCCGGCGCCAGGTCCACAAGAGCGTGGGAGCCTGGGAGGGTTGATGACTGCATGAGCAATCGTCATCAAGAATTTTCATAGTTATACGGGATCGCCCACGTTCGTCCACATGCGGCTGATCTTCGAAACGGTTGTCTTCGATCCTTACTATCTTTGGCAAGCCGTTCTGGCCAGCCAAATTAACCAGACAAGCCTCATTACGAATGACATTGCAATCAGCGGGTCGTGTGAGAGGTGCCGCCCTGGCTTCGGCCTTTGAAGATGTCGAAGATTTGGTATCTGGAGTTTCAGCCACTGGCCCTGCCAAGAAGAGTAGACATCACATACTTACCTTCGGTGTCCACGGCCCTTGTTGGCTAGACCAGGAATGGTAAAGTTATCTCGATGCACCTTCCTAGTCTGCGGCGAAGGCTGATGGGCGGCTGCCCCCATTGGTCCCAATTCATTTACCGGGAAACTGGAACTGGTGGCTTTCGGCTCATGTGCCCGACGGACGCGATGCGCATGGTTTTTATGGACCCCTGCCAGAGCGTTTTGCCTGGGCCCAGTAGTTGTCGTCTGGGGAGGATCCGCTTACTTCGAGTATCCTGCGTCGAGATTAGCCCCCAAACATGGCAAATCTTGCTCTTTTTGAGGACAAGGTCACATCTTACCAAGCCTGATACTCCTACTAGGCAGGATTGACACCATATTGTTGAGCACAAGGCTTGCGGTTGTCGAAATTTAGAGTGCGAGGGCCGCACTCCAATGCGCCTAACCCTAATAAGAGTTCTCTTCTCGAATGGCCCCAAGGAGAGGATATTGAAACGAAGAATAAAACTTTGCTTTTTGAAGAACCTGCCCAGAAGCGCAGTACAGCTGAAGATCTCCATCTTGCCCAGCTACCGCAGCATCATCCACCGGCCGATTTGCTCTATTTTTTCAGGCCGTTTTTGCCGAATCGCGTTTTTATTTTTATCCCGCTTTCTGTTCTGTATTGAACCCTTCCATTCCTGTCCACGGAAGCGAAGCTGTGTGCTGCCTAGGTGCTATTCGGATCCACACGCCCATGGCTCTTGTGACACTGTCTATATTCGATCATTAATTCTGACAAGCGGGATGAATAGCTAGACTTCTTGAGGTATATAAACCTGTGGATCCCTCGACAATTCTTAGTTACTCACCTGCAATCACAAAGAAGGACCTTCGAGACAAGCAAGCTCATCTCTATCTTACACCCTTGGGTTTGATATACACCCTTCGACACAACTTGCTCTGACTACCCGATCACCGAGAACGGACGAGAATCTTCACATCCAAACCAGGACGATAACGCCAAAAAATCACAGGCATTGGGCAGACACCATGTCGTCAAGCGGAGAACAAACATCGCAGTAGGTCTTCAGAGGTTCTACAACAGGGGAAAACTCGCTAATATTACCACTCCAGAGCAACCAATGGAACGGATAACAGTCTCACTGAGGAGAATGTGAACAATGTGCCTCAGGAAGCCAACAGCAGCATCGACAGATTCGCTCAATCGACTCAGTCAGAAGACCCATATTTTGCTCACGCTGGGATGGGGGACCGTTCAGAGCACAATCGCGAGCTGGCTCGCCAATTGGAAGAAGCAAACGAGGTTTTGAACAAATGAGAAAGGAACACCAATTCGATATTGCAAATTTCAAGGGTAGCACCGGCACAGACTACCAGCAAGGATGTGGATAGCCTGGTGGGCTTTCTATATACAAGGTCTATTGTAAGAAGCATTGACATTAGCGATTAGGGGGGTCGGTTGGAAACTCTCGCCAGAGGATGTCTGATAATGAGGCGCCCAAGGTTCCAAGGGGAGAAGAAGACGGACAGTTGTTGATGTATAATCGCCGGGCTCAACGAATCAAAGCAGAATGTCGGAGATGATCTGTGCGACTTCGTCGTATTTGGTGCTTGGAAACTCGTGGCCGGCAGGGAAGGATTTGAATACCACATCATTTCCAAGGGTTGCATTGGCATCTTCTGTTAGTTCGTTCTGAAGGATAATAGGATCATTCTCGCCACACATAATCACAACTTTGTCGCCAGGGAGGCCATTTGATTTCTGCTCGTCGGCGGGGAGCTCTTTTTGTTGGGATAGATACTTTCCAAGGCGCTCCCATGTTTCCCGTTGCCGCTGGTACAGGATGGGCCCGTTTCGCATGCTAGATACGAAGGAATGCACAAAACCACTGTGGTTATTTACCTGCCAGTAGACACTATCCGGAACCGAAACGTTGGGGTATGACCGCGATAGGACTTGCGTCTCGGTTCCTTGCGAAGAGAGTTCCTCTGTGAGAGCGTCACTGGCGCGGAATTTCTTCTGCGCAGGCTTTGGGGTTGAAAGCGGCCCAGCCCGCAGGCGCATACTGGAGAGGGTTCTGATAAGCCCGTCCGGGAGCCCTCCAGAGTACAGAAACCGAGTGCGGAAGTTGATATGCGAGTCACGGATCAACCCTGCTGGAGCAAGAAGCACCAGAGCTGACAAGAGCTGGGGGAAAAATGAGGCAAATGATGTTGCAATGCCGCCACCTAGGGAGTAGCCGACTAGACAAAATTTACCGGAGCCGGTCCCTGTCCATGGGACTGAAGATGAACCCAGAGCGAGGAAAATTTGAGTTGCGAACAGACGCTCATCCTGGGGCAGGTCAGAGGGACAGTCGGAATAGCCTCTCCCGAATCTAATTCCAATTATCAGCAAACAACGGCTCCTATTTCGTACGAGCTTGTGAGACCTACAGATCGAATAACATCACTCGGCAACCTCGGTCTACTAAGGCGTGCCCGAGTCCACCGAGGGCAATGCAGGGTGTGGTGATTCCGTGAACGAGCAGTACTTTTGCGCCATCTTCGGGGCCCCATTCATAAACACGGATCGAGCCGTATGGTGTCTGCACATCTCGAGCCCCCGGAAGTGCATCGGGCGGCAGTGGGTGATCACGGTTATCCGAGTCCGTAGATTGAGTGATAGCTAGGGGAGAATGTATAATTTTATTCTCCACCTGTCGGTCCGGATAAAGGGCACGGAGGCAAAGAGCTACACTTAGAGACGCCCCTGCAGCAGCGAGCAGGGTATAATGCGAGCGAGGATCCGCCAGAGAAGCCGAGAGGTTCTCGAAAGGCTGGCTGTACCATTGAGCCATGGCTGCGTTCGGACTAAGTAAAGCTGTCACGGCCCAGGCTCAGTATTTCTATTTATTCCCTTAAAAAAAGTGATCTTGGATGAAAGATGAAAGAACCTAAAAGAGAAGAAGCGATGATGCGATGGAAGTGTCGGAGCTTGTCGGCCCAAAGGTCGAGGATAAGGCGTTCCTGAGTTGGATCCTTGGGGATAAGGCAGCCAGCCGAGGTCCGCATCTACGCTAGCTATTTGTGGCTAATACGATCCAGCGCTGGGCGTGACTCGGCTGTCACGGGCACAGCATCATGTGACTCCTATACAGCCTCACCGTGAAAGTCAACCTTCGTTTGCCAGTGCAGGCATTGCAGTGCAGATGACATATGGAGTGTCATGCGGCATATCTCTTCAACCTTGTAGACGAGCCGGACGCGCCGGGAATCCCAGGCGCCGTGACAAAAAGGCAGCGCTGCGTCCTGCGGCTTCCATCCGGTCACTGTGGATCTCCCATGCTCTGCTTGACATTCTCTTGCTCGATGCAAAGCGGAGGAATCCTCCGTGGTGGAGTTTGAGAAGTGTTTTGACTTGATTCCGGATAAATCAGCCAGAATGCCGGATACGAATCTCCGCGTCTGTTTTGTGGATGGACTGAGAATGTTTCCAATCCTCGACGGCATCCGAGTGCAGAGAGGCAATGATCGGCAAGGTACGCTCTCGACGACAAACCGGCATCCTACACCCCTGTCAGCTGTGATTATGGTATGATGTCCAATCTATCTCCGCGTCCCTGATATTGACTGCTGTTTTTGGATTCACAGTATACTGATGGGTCCTGAATCAGCTACAACGTCGATGCTTTTTGGGATAGGCTCAGATCTGCTGTCTCAAGATGGCCGTGCTGAATGCTTGTGAATTTTGAGTATGTGGAGCACACTTGGCTGTCAAAAGTCGAGTCAGGCGATAAGCGAAACACTGGCGTTGTCCGAACTCTCCTGCAGAGCCTGGGGCCTGCCTAATTGACGGGATTCCTGCGCCTCCCCCGCACCCCGGACATCGCGAGGGTGAAGAACAACCTAAGGGATATTAATTAATCTCCACCAAAACCCTGGATGCTTCAGGATACTGCGGATGCCCAATCGACGTCACGTCCTGTCTTTCGCCACGCCTGTTTGGCATTGGCTTTGATAGGCCGCCTTCGTCTTTGACATCGAGACTCGAACGGTTGAAGGTCCCAACCCCCACTTCCTGACTATCCCCCTCCGGAGAAATTTTGGCGCTATCTATGGAGTATGTTGTTGCTGTATGAAACGGGCTAGGGCTGACAGGGGATTCACCCTATCCCCTCCAATCTGGCAATCATCTGATAGCGACGGTCTGGACTAGTGCGTTCATCCAGGTTCAGGTACCGAGTTGTTCCTGAATAGCTATATGGACGGTTTGCTATGCCTACGAGGTGCCTTCAAAGGTTCCTACTTGAAACTGCCTTTCGGGGCTAGGAGCTCAGGAGCCGAACTAATGAGTATGTGCCGTCGTTCGTCCTGGTCCCCCGTCATTTCTACCGGCCACCATCGGACACAACTGCAGGAGAGGCGCAGAGCTTTCCCACCCTTGCAATAGCCCACGCCTCAAACGAGATCGACAAAATGCTTCCCCGATATTGCGCTGTATCAGACGCATTTTATCCGGAGATTCCTCCGTGGTCTTGCATTTGATTTGACTATCAAACCAATTAGTATCTCTACTGCTTATTGGCAAGAACTCCACAACCTTCAATAGATGGGTCCGATCTCCTGGCGTAGCCGAACGGACGCACGCATCCGGATTTGCGACATGGAGATTGCCCCGGTGCCTTGAATCTGCCATGGTTTGCCATTCTTTCTGAAACGGTGGACAGCACGGCACCGCGGTCCGGAGCACCGTTTTGGTTTACGGAGGGTGCCTGGATCCTCTCGAAATGATTCAGGTTGAACGGTTGATCTCTAGATCAGGGTATAAAGGCTGGTGCTCTGCCCGCTTCCTAAATCCGATTATCAACTCTGCCGGACAGAACAAAGACACCAAAAGGAAGCATTGTATCTTTCCAGACAAGATGTATCAGCGCGCTCTTCTCTTCTCTGCCCTTTTGTCCGTTTCCCGGGCCCAGCAGGCAGGCACCCTGCAGGAGGAAACTCACCCACCCTTGACATGGCAAAGATGTGAAGCCAGCGGAACGTGTACTGAGGTCTCGGGTTCCGTTGTGCTCGACTCCAACTGGCGTTGGGCTCACGGAGTTGACGATTCCACCAACTGCTACACTGGCAATGAGGCAAGTAACTTGTATTGACTTCGATGGTTCTTAACTAATTATGTCAAACAGTGGGACGCGACGCTTTGCCCCGACAATGAGTCGTGCGCTACGGCCTGCGCGGTTGATGGTGCTGACTACGAGGCTACCTACGGTATCACGTCCACTGGTGACGCACTGACTCTGAAATTCGTCACTGGTGAGAACGTTGGCTCTCGTGTGTACCTTATGGAGGACGACGAGACATACCAGACCTTCGACCTCCTCAACAATGAGTTCACCTTTGACGTTGATGTCTCCAACCTTCCGTGCGGTCTGAACGGTGCCCTGTACTTCACATCGATGGACGCCGATGGTGGTTTGGCCAAGTATGAAAACAACAAGGCCGGTGCCAAGTATGGAACTGGTTACTGCGATTCTCAATGCCCGCGTGACATCAAGTTCATCAACGGTTTGGTAAGATATGAATTCTGGATGCTCCAACATTTTTCGAAACCTCGCTAACGCTGGTGCAGGCCAACGTTGAGGGATGGGAACCCTCTGACAGTGACGCCAACGCAGGTGTTGGTGGAATGGGTTCTTGCTGTCCTGAGATGGACATCTGGGAAGCTAACAGCATCTCTACTGCCTACACCCCTCACCCTTGTGATGATATTGAGCAGACCATGTGCGAGGGCGATGCCTGTGGAGGAACGTACTCCTCTGAGCGCTATGCTGGTACTTGCGACCCTGATGGGTGCGATTTCAACTCCTACCGCATGGGCAACGAGAGCTTCTACGGCCCTGGCGGCCTTGTGGACACCGCCACCAAGATGACCGTTGTGACCCAATTCATTGCTGACGGTGGCTCCCTTTCCGAGATCAAGCGCTTCTACGTCCAGGACGGCAACGTTATTGCCAACTCTGCCTCCAACGTTGATGGCGTCGAAGGAAACTCGATCACCACCGAGTTCTGCACTGCTCAGAAGACCGCCTTTGGTGACGAGGACATCTTCGCTGAGCACGGTGGCCTGACTGGCATGGGTGATGCCTCCGCGGCCATGGTTCTCATTCTTTCCATCTGGGATGACCACTACGCCAGCATGATGTGGCTAGACAGCTCTTACCCCGAGGATGCCGATCCCAGCACGCCTGGTGTTGCCCGCGGTACCTGCGAAAACGGAGCCGGCGACCCCACCAACGTCGAGTCTGAGCACGGTGACGCTTCCGTCACCTTCTCTAACATCAAGTTCGGACCTATTGGCTCGACCTTTGACTCGGCCGGCACTGGCTCCGGCTCCAACTCTACTGCTCGCCGCTTCTAAGCGGGTACAGTAGATGGTTGTCTCAACATACCCTGTGTGCCGTAAGATGCTGCTGATTGTTGATTCGAGCCCACGAGTCCCAAAAATTGTATATACTGGACATAGACCCTGCCCCGCTAGCCTGGCTATTTTCTTTCTTGTCTCTGTGTGATTTCAACTCCTGCTGATTTACTCTTCTGAGCGTCAGCTGGCTGTTCTATCCTTTTCTGAATCTTTTTTTGTTCTTTTATGTACCGAATAAGATTAGTCAAACCACTTCCCTTCCCGAGAATATAAGACTTAGTGTTCCCCCCAATTTTTTCCCCCGCAATGTTGGCCATAAACAACTACTAAAACCTTCCTTGTACGGAGACCAATTCTTATCAGATAAGCGGAATATCACCCGGGCCGCACCCACACAACCAAACAAATCAAACACCACACGAAGCTTCCCAAAGCAAGGCTGGAAAAAAACCGCCGATCGCCAGAAAAACCACCAGAACAAACACACCACACGCAATTGTGTCCTATCCCCATGTTCGACACAGTCTGCACCCTTCCGCTAAGCGGAGACCTCTTCGCACAGGCAATCCACCCCTCCGAGCCCGTGATCTCCGTCGGCTTGTCCACCGGCCACGTCCAGACATTCCGCCTTCCGGTTGAGGAAGAAGAAGAGAATAGCGATGATGAGGGGGACCAGGGATCAGTTTCTAGCTCGCGCAATGGCACGGGACACATTGATACAGTGTGGCGCACGAGGCGGCATAAGGGGAGTTGTCGCACGTTAGCGTTTGGGGTTGATGGGGAGACGCTGTATTCTGCGGGAACGGATGGGTTGCTTAAGGCTGCGAAGACCAAGACTGGGGTCGTGGAGAATAAGCTTGCTATTCCGACGGCGAATGATGGGTGAGTTTTCTTTTTTTGTCTTTTCTTTTGGGCCTTCAATGGTTGGTTTATATTTTGGGATGCTAATTGAGTTCAATGGATAGGTCCATCGATGCGCCGACTGTTGTTCATGCGCTTTCTCCTCAGACTTTGCTTCTTGCTACGGATTCGAGCAAGCTGCACTTGTATGACCTGCGAGTTCCGTATTCGAAAGTCTCGGCTAAGCCTCAGCAAACGCACCGTCCCCACGATGACTATGTTTCGTCTCTGACGCCGCTTCCTGCATCGGATACCAGTACTTCGGGATTCAGCAAGCAATGGGTGACGACGGGTGGAACAACTCTGGCTGTTACAGATCTACGACGGGGCGTGCTCGTGCGCAGTGAAGACCAGGAAGAAGAGCTCATCAGTTCTACGTACATCGGCGGCCTGTCAGCGGGTGGGACAAGCCGGGGGGAAAAGGTTGTTGTTGGTGGCTCCAGTGGCATCTTGACGCTCTGGGAGAAAGGTGTCTGGGATGACCAGGATGAGCGAATTTATGTTGAGAAAGGTGCGGGCGCGGCCGGTGGAGAGTCCCTTGAGGCACTTAGTGTTGTCCCTGATGAGCTCGGCAAGGGCAAGATGATCGCCGCTGGTCTCGGAAGTGGAAGGGTGAAGTTTGTGAGAATGGGTATGAACAAGGTGGTTTCAGAGCTTACGCACGACGAGACAGAAGGTGTGGTTGGCCTTGGATTCGATGTTGAGGGCCGCATGGTCAGTGGTGGTGGGCAAATTGTCAAGGTCTGGCACGACACGGCAGACTCTAACGGTGACTTGGCCGGTGGGAAGCGCATGTTTGGGGGCGATAGCGACGACAGTGACGACTCGGATGACAGTGACCACGAGGCTCAGAAGAAGGATAAATCGCGGAATAAGCGCAAGAAGCAAGAGGGCAAGGGCCGTGGTAAGGGTCGGGAGGTGATGGCGTTTGCCGATATGGATTAAGGGACCATTGATTATTGAGCGATACCATACCCATGTACAATACCTAGTACTTTACATGTAGAGCGTCTAAAAAACAATTACTCAGCCGCCACCGTTTAATTCCGCACCCAGGCACTCGGTGCATCTTTGATATCGGATCGGGTGGGGGATTTCCGACGCGCAGTTTGCTGAACAAGAAGTACCATATACCAACCAGCACAGGCAACGTAACAACGCCTGGCAAATAACAATTCCAATTGCAGTCGCCCCAGCTTCTGTAATTCCATGCCCGGTATACAGTACTTGGTACACTCCCATAACCCAGCCTCAGAAACGGATAATTCTTATCCGACACAGTTGCCCCGCGACTCCCCGAGACCCACGCAGCAAAGGATTTGCCGAAGCCTACAGTTTAGCTTCGTGACGTCCCAAACGTTGCTGGTGGGGTGTGGGGAGAAATGGCCGATTATTCATGATGATCAAGCTTCCTATATCAACCAGCGGGTTTCCCCCCAATTTCCGTCCTGTTCCTGCTCTCCCAACCCCCAATACACACTCAGTAAAACACAATGGACGCATTCGAATACAACGCAAACCCCGGCCGTGTCATCTTCGGCAGCGGCACTCTACAGAAGCTCCCCGATGAGATCGCCCGTCTGGAAAAGAAGGCTCCTCTGGTGCTCTCCACTCCGCAGCAGGTCAGCCATGCCGAGCGCATCAAGGAGGTCCTGAAGGGCCAGGTCGCTGGGGTCTTCACGGAAGCGACCATGCACACACCGACCAACATTACGGATAAGGCCGTGGAGTATGCAAAGGCACAGAATGCCGATGTGGTTGTTTCTATCGGTGGTGGGAGCACCATCGGTCTGGGCAAGGCGATCAGTATCCGCACTGGCATCTACCACATCTGTGTCCCGACTACGTATGCTGGAAGTGAAATGACTCCGATTCTCGGTGAAACGGCCGATGGTTTGAAGAAGACTCGCTCCGATCCCAAGATCCTCCCTGGGACTGTTATCTACGATGTTGACCTTACCATGACACTACCGACGGGGATGAGCGCGACAAGTGGTGTCAATGCAATTGCTCATGCTGGTTAGCTTTCCTGGAACCCCTACGAGTATTGCCACAGAGACGCTAATTTCATGGATCTAGTTGAGGCTTTATACGCCCGCAACACCAACCCCGTCATCAACCTGATGGCTCTAGAGGGCACCCGCGCGCTGGCCTCTGCTCTGCCAGAGATCGTCGAGAACCCATCTTCACAATCAGCCCGTTCGCTAGCTCTATACGGCGCATGGCTCTGCGGAACCTGCCTGGGAAGCGTGGGCATGTCCATCCACCATAAGCTCTGTCACACCCTCGGCGGCAGTTTCAACCTCCCCCATGCGGAGACTCACACAGCTGTCTTGCCGCACGCGATCTCATACAATGCACCTAACATTCCTGAGGCGATGAAGAAGCTGGCCGAAGTGCTGCCCGAGAGTAACGGCGATGCGATCCACGGGCTTAACGTCCTGCTCACGAAGCTCAAGGTTAAGCGCGGCGTCAAGGACTACGGTATGAAGGAGGAAGACATTGACAAGGCGGCTGACATTGCTGTCGGCAACCCGTACTGGAATCCCAGGGAGATTCAGCGTGCTCCGATCCGGGAGTTGATCCGGAGGGTGTGGGCTGGAGAGCCGGCGAAGGCTGATCTGTAATGCGGTGGCATTTTGTATATAAGCTGATACGAACAAAATATTGACCATTTACGTATATTAAATCCGTTTAACAGGCGTTAATACAAGTTGACGCTTCGAATTAGCCCCTCAGTAATTGGCCTACAGAGGGCGATGGCGGGCGGGGTGAAGGTGGGGAGATCGGAGTCTGGCAGCAAAAAAAAAAAAAGTTCATCCCACATTAGAACAACCCCTCCTAACGACCAACACGACACATTTGCACCCCGTTTCGCGGTTTTAGAACAAAATGACTTCGGAATTGGAGGCTGCGCCCGTCCTATCTACCCCCGATGATCGAATCCTCGAAGCAACGGACTCCGTCGTGCCCGAGACGAGCCGCTCCCTGTCGGAGGAGGAACTCGCCATCACTTATGACATCGAGCGCACGTTGAAGGAAATCCGCCAGGCGCGGTATAAGCGGATTGCACTCCAGTTTCCGGATGACATGCTTCCTGATGCACCCCGGGTATTTCAGTTGTTGAGTCGGGGGTTGGAGACTCGGGATACTGTGGATGGCAAGAAGGACGAGACGGAGGGCGAGAGCTCTACAACAAATGATCTGGCGGATTCCGTATCGCGACTTGATGTTCGCGATGCAGACGAGCAGCCGCCTAAGCTCTACATCTTGGCTGATACATCTTACGGGACGTGTTGTGTGGATGAGGTTGCCGCGGAGCATGTCGATGCGGATGTTGTCGTGCATTACGGCCGGTCATGTCTATCGCCAACTGCTAGGCTTCCGGTGATTTATGTCTTCACTCACAAGGAATTGCATCTCGATCCGCTTGTAAAGGCGTTCAAGGAGACATACCCGGATCCCACTGCGAAGGTGATTCTCGCCGCAGATGTGACCTACTCAGACCATATTCTAGAAGTATACTCTAGACTGGTCCACGAGGGATACAGCAATCTGTTTGCCACGGCATTGCTCCATGATCCGTCCTCTGTTATTCCTAATCGCACCGTTCCGGACTCGGTCAAGGAAGCCCCCGAGTCGCTGATAGATTGGCAACTCTTCCATATCTCCGAGCCACCAACTGCTCTCCTTATGACGCTGGCGTCTCGAGTGGCAGCCATCCACATATATCCTACGGATTCCCCGGCAGGCAGCGACGTCAAGCCTCTACCGGCGTCAACTTCAGCAATCCTCCGCCGTCGCTACGCGATCTTAACCCGGCTGAGTACGGTGCCGATTTTCGGCATCCTGGTCAACACGCTCAGTGTAAAGAACTACCTTCATATCGTGGATCACGTAAAGCAGAAGATCGCTGCCGCAGGCAAAAAGAGTTATATGTTCGTCGTGGGCAAGTTGAACGCAGCCAAAGTAGCCAACTTCAGCGAAATTGGAGGCTGGGTCGTCATTGGGTGTTGGGAAAGCTCCCTGGTCGACAGCAAGGACTTCTGGAAGCCGGTCATCACGCCGTTTGAGTTGGAGGTTGCTCTCAAAGGAGACGATGAGCGGGTCTGGACGGGAGCCTGGCAGAGCGATTTCCAGAGCATCCTTGACCAACCACCTGCAGGTTCGTCTAAGAATGGAGAAGAGACAAAGGACTCAACCGCAACTGCGACCGGTAACGATGACCAAGGCGACGAGGACCAAGACCAAAACCAAAACCGAGATCAAGACGAGGACGATATGTCTGAACCCGAGTCTGCACCGCCAGAGTTTGATCTCCGTACCGGTCGGTATGTATCCCACACGCGTCCGATGCAGGAATCTGCACCCAGCGTATCTGCGCAGGGAGGATCCAAAGCTGCAAATGCAGCAATCTCTGCGGCAAACGGCCCGTCCGCAGCGCGAGCGCTCGCAAGACGGGCTAAGGGTGATTTGGCCATGATCGGCGGGTCTTTCTCGCCAGGGGCGGAATTCTTGCGGTCACAAAGGACATGGACCGGTCTGGGAAGCGATTTCAATAGCGCAGCGAACAGTGTTCAATATGACGGCGAGGGGGAGGATGACAGCACACTGGTTGTGGAAGGGCGCAAGGGCATTGCAAGGGGATATACAGTAGGAGAATCCGTAGACAGGCATTGAACTATTCGGCCCCCTTTGAGATCTACAGGAACCGTTGGGCTGGAAATAATTTGACTCTTTGGGGCTTGGTCCCGATTCACCTCAGATCTGGATGCCTTGGGGAGGGATCCGAGGCGGAATGCCTGATTTTTGCGTAATGAAGCGCACTCATTCCCAGCAATGAACTCAGTTTTAGACACAAGACAAGCGAATTCCTAAACTATAAACAAACACCGATTCTTCACTCCAAGACTGAGAAACTGGCGAACCAGCGGGAGCCGACCTGGTGAAAACTGAAAAAAGGCCTAAAGTGAGTCGGGGCGACCTATCACATGATGGGCACAGGGCAACGTCCGGGATTTTGCTAGGTCCTCATTCACTGCTTTTCTGAGTTGTCCAACGAACCCCCTCAGCGGTTGCATCACTCACAGGCTAGAGTTGGCTTTTTCATCGTGCCACTCCCTTTGATGGCTTCCCCCTCTCAGGCTCATCCTGGCTGAACCTCTCTTCCTCCGCGTCCCTCTCTTGGCTGTACCCTTATGATGCGCCGTGCCGCCCGCAGCCTCCGCTGTGTTCGCGATTTCGCGTCAGCCTAAGCTTTTGCTTGAGACGGAAGGAGAGAGAAAGAAAAACAAAAAAACGACAAAAAGTAAAAAAGACTAGAGAGAAGCATACGAGAATTGTTGCCATGTCCCTCATGCACGACTCGTTACCGCCTGGTGCGGAGAACCCGGAGATCGAGGAGACTGTGGAGGATCCTGGGGAAGACGACCACAGCTTGTGGGATATGGTAGATACTGCCCTAGAGCAGTCATCGCTTGCTTCATCGCAACGTCCTTTATCTACTTTTGAGCGAGTCGTCACAACGCATACACCGATCCTTGAATCTCTGCTACTCCAGATGCCGACCGCGACCATCCTCAGGCTCTCCCATGCCTCCCGATACCTACAATCTTTTCTCCGCTCTTATCCAACAGCATGGAAATACCTATCGTTTCGCTTGCTCTATCCATCCGGTACGCCGTCGCCGCTGCGGATTGTAATGCCTGGCTCGTCGGATCCCAGAATACCACGACAGTCTCGCCCATATGCTCTCGACCAGTTGTTGATGAATGTGGTGGTGCCGTTTAGCCCGTGTTTGAAGAGCCTGGAGCTGGATAACACGGCGGTCTCTGGGCAGATCCTTATCTCTACTGTTTTACATTCGCGGCGGGAAACGCTGGAACACCTTTCTGTTCGTGGATGCAAGAATGTCTCGCTGAAATACCATATTATTCCGTACTTGATGATGTTCGGGCTGCAATACGATGTCAGCATGGAGGATAACATTGGCAGTTCGCCGGCTACGAAACACCTTGCTCTGAAAAGTCTCTACACTTATCGATGCCGCCATCATCGACGACGACCCTATCTCTCTTCGTCTCTCTCCCGAAAGGACTCGGACTCTGAACCTACTCACGAGCTGGTAAATCTCTGCCATAAACTTGGGATCTGGACGGACACGGCTTGGTGCTCTACCCCGGCTGGTAGATGTTTCAGGAGGAGAGGCTACGTCTCTATGCGGGCCCCACAAGGCTCACCTGAAGTGTGGGTGGTATTTGATCGGCTCTGGCGGTCGAAGAATTGGATCGGCCCGGTTGATGCACCAGTCAATCGACCATCACAAAAGGATGGTAGATTGTGGGAGCACGATGAGACTGGATGCTTTGGCGAAGCCCTTGGTACCGGAGAGAAACGGGATATGAGCGAAGGGAAGATGAGGTCGACACACCTGCGCCGAAGCCATCGACGGTTTGTCGAGAACATTCGGTGTGACAATTGCTGCGAGGAGATCAATGAGCGGTGCGAGCAGTGTAGTATCTTGATGCATTGCGTTGGGTGTCGAAGGACGCTCTGTGCCAGTTGCGCATACGAACGGCCGTACCTTCATTCGCAACCACCTAAATCACCTACGACGGGGGCATCGGATGGCCCTTTCTGGTGGGCTCCAGGCTCCACTACCTCGCCTTGTTTAATGTATGATCCTGTTGAGAATACGCAAAACGACACAACCGTACAGCCCAACGTGGCTGTATCTTATCCCGCATTGAAATTCCACTGGTGCTGCACCGAGCCAATATTTTCTGGAGGTGGCGGTATTAGCATCGGTACACCGAATCGAGATGTTGACCAAGTTCGCGCGGCTCCCTTACCCCGTGGCCAGGGCTGGGAAGACTTGGAGTATTCAGCTCAGGAATGGAGCAAATCGTTTCCCAAGTACGCCTATGGAGATCCTCGCAAACCGGACTATACACTTGAAGCTGGGCACATCGCTATGATGAAATGGCTGCTGGGTCCCCCCGATCGACAGGCTTCATCTTGCCCGAGAAACCTTTGCAAGGAATGTTATGATACCCCGCAGTGGAAGGTACATTGTAAGAGCTGCTCCAAGCCGTTGTGCATCGAACATGATCTGCGTGGTCTCCGCTTAAGAATCTGTGGATATCGAGATCTCACCTTGGAAAAGCTGGCAATTCAAAATCGAACCGAACCGGCAGTAGCAACGAGTTCCTCAGCGCCTCCAGTCGCCGAGTCATCTTCAACGCCTTTTCCGAATCCTGCAGCCGCCGGCTTTGATCTTCCATATAGAACCCAGCGGCTGATCGATTCCCCGACGAGCAGTTTTACTGAAGACCAGCCCGACGTCAACCCTCAACCACTTGAAGGTTCCAGTGCCGGTCCATCTCAGTCTTCCCACCGCCGCTCCCGCAGCGTGTCCGCTTCGAATTCCAACCGATCCAGATCATCATCTCCGTCTTTCTACTCAGACTCGCCCGTAGAACAACAGGCTGCAAAATGGCAAGGCTGCCAGTCCTTCTTCTGTCCACAGTATCGTCCCCTCGGTGACCAACGCCAGCGCTGTAGCAGTGTTCTCCGCGAATGCACCAGCTGCTCGGTTTATGTTTGCCAAGACTGCGTCACCGCGCATCCACCATGCAAATGCTCCTACTGCGAAACCAACTACATGTGTCCGAATTGTGCCGTACTCCGTGACCGAGATGGCACGTGTCGCCGTGCAGAAGAAGAAAAGGCCCTCCACGAGCAGAAACTTCAGCGCGACTTGCGAAAGTTGGAGCGTATCCTGGAGACAAAAGTCGCCAATGAGGTCGCAGAATATGCAGGCCAGTTCTTCGACTTTGTTGATCCTTCAAGCTCCATGGGCCTTCTTAACCCGGATGTCGATGCTGATGACGGAGAGATCGAGGAGATTGAAGATGTTTCTGAAGCTCAATTGCCCTCGTCACAACAAAATACCGACATGCAGGAGAGCTTGTCACTCCTGGTCATCCAGACTCTGCTAGACGTCGACGAGTAATCTTGCCTGTATATCTCGCATCTGCTTCTTCATCAAGCGTAGTAGAATAGCCTGCTCTTCAAGATACCATGGCGTCGGTTGGTTGGCAAAGCTTCTGTCCTCTTTTACTCATCTTCGTCTTTTTTAATGCACAGGGAGCACATCGGTGCGGAATGGGATACTTGGCTGGGAGTGATATGGTCTGATTTCATTTTTCGATCTTCATTATGATTCTTCCTGTCGCGGCTTCGCGGAGCATCTAACGGCGCACTATTTCCTCATCCCATTGTGATCTTTCACATTGTCTCGAGTAGCTCGTGTGCTAGTTAGCTACCTTCTAGATACTGTTTGAGCCGTTCTAGCTCAGACATTATGATCTAGTCAATATATTTTACCATACTATTCATTCCAGCCTCTAGTTTCGGTTTAAAGTCCTTAAAAATCTAATAAAAAGGCGCAAATATAGCATGAAGCCACGGAAACAATGTACGCACTACGAGCTATGGAAGCACCCAGAACAACCAAGCTGGAGCTCGGCCGATCAACGAAGACCCGTTTATTGCCCCGCCTCTTCGCCGCAAGCTCAATCTTCCCCTCCAAAATATTGAACCGACCTTCACTCGGGGTCTTCATTCCAATCCTCCTCATCCTACACCACTCGGAAGAAAGTCGATATCCAAAATGTCCGACCAAGAAAAAGAACCCACCCCCGCCGAGCTCGCCGCCCGCGAGGCCGAGGAGAAGCAACGCAAGGCCGCTGAAGAAGCTGAACAGGCCGCCCTCCCCTACAAATGGACACAGACGATTCGCGACGTGGACGTGACGATCTCGGTACCCGGAACACTCAAGGGACGCGATTTGGATGTTGCCCTCAAGCGGGACAGTATTCGGGTTGCTGTTAAAGGACAGGAGGCTATTATTGAGGTCTGTTCATCACTTTGTCTACCTGCCGATACTACCTCTGCCGTACCTACTTAGTTGCCTGGCGGCTATGGTGGTGTCGCCTTTGCTATTTTACCACCGTCAGAATTGGGAGCTGTCAGAATTGCAAGCTAATGGGTGTGTTTTGTTGAATGCAGGGCTCCTTCCCACACCCTATCAAGCTCGATGAATCATCCTGGACGCTGGAGACGACCAAGGCTGGAAAGGAAATCGCGATCCATATGGACAAGGTGAATCAGGTGGAATGGTGGCCGCATGTTGTGACAACAGCGCCAAAGATCGACGTCAGCAAGATTACGCCGGAGAATTCGTCGCTGAGCGATTTGGATGGCGAGACGAGGGCTATGGTTGAGAAGATGATGTATGACCAGCGGCAGAAGGAGCAGGGGGGTCCGACCAGCGACGAGCAGAGAAAGATGGATCTGCTGAAGAAGTTTCAGGCGGAGCATCCGGGTATGTATATGTGTATCCTTTGGCTTTGGCTGCTTTGCAGTTGCGATTTGGATTGAATGACTACGATACTAACGAGTGTGATTCGCAGAGATGGACTTTTCGAATGCAAAGATGGGCTAATAATGCAGTGGGCTAATGATAATGAAGTTGATGATATTTTTGCCTCTTGTATCCCTGTAGTGTAGATCGATCCCCGAGTTGGAGAAGGCTGAATGCGGGACCGCCGGGCACTTTTACGAGCCTCCTTCTCTCAGCTGCCTTGCCTGTCCATGACAACTCAGCTCGTACTCTGATCCAGGGACTGACGTACGATGAGATTCTTCTTCTTCATCTATTCCCCCGTCCGGTTGGAACCTGGATAATCCATCATGGAAGGCCAAAACACTCCTTTCCGTGTCAAACTCCCATCTAGACCCGAGCAACGCGTCTACCATGCCCGTCGGACTCATCGCAAGTCCCGCGAGGGCTGTGCAAAGTGCAAGCAGCGACGAGTCAAGGTACGGTCATATCTAAACCCCAGGGTGTTGCTGCGATGTGACTGACAAGAGTAGTGCGATGAAACGCGACCCCGCTGCCAGAAATGCGAGCGACTCGGCCTCGACTGCACTTACGAAGCGATCCTCCCTGCAGGCTACGGGAAAATAAAGAAGCGAGACAACAACGATGCTCTTATTGCACAATTCCTCGATCGAGTTCCCGTCATTGCACCTGACAGCACGGCACAGTCTCTCGCCATCCGTGCAGTTGCGCTGCAGGTCGATAAAGTACTGGAGCTCAAGCAAGTCAAGTTCAAGGAGTGCTTGAGTAATTTGGATACGTTGCGCCATTTTCAGGATACGATTACGCCGACAATTATCAGTAATTCGGGGAGGGATGTTATGCGAGGGAAGATGATTCGGTTGGCGTTGCAGGTATTTGGGACCACCCTATCTACATTGCAAAAAGAGCCTGGGCTAACATTTTTGGTACAAGTCGCCGTATCTGATGCATAGTATCATTGCTGTTGCAGTCGCGCACCTCCGCAATGCTCTCCCAAAGAGCGATACAGGTCTAGATAAATACAGCGTGCTTGAAGCGCATCACTGGCAGCGCGCGATCAGACAGTATAGCACGGAGCTTCAAGGCCCCATCGGCCCTGAAAACATGGACGCGATGTTCTCTGCCTGTCTCCTAATGACTGTGAACTCCTTCACAATGGAGGAGTATAACCCGCGCAAATCGTTCGTGTTCTCGCCGAACCCTGCAGAATCACTGAACTGGCTATTTCTCCAGTCCGGCCTACGCCATTTACTTGGCCGTTCCAAGTCCTGGCTACACAAAAGTATGTGGTTCGATATGTTCATGGAGTCCAGAGATGAGCTCTTTGAAGATACCCGCCCTGGAAGAGTGGGTCTACACCCCGAGCTTGCAGACCTATGCGGCATAACTGAATCCTCAACGGAAGAGAACAACCCATATCTTTGGCCGCTACGAATGCTATCGTCGATCCTGAGGCTCGAGCCGTCGGCGAAGACTTTCCCGCGAATAACGACATTCATGGGACGCCTTCTACCACCTTACCATGAACGCTTGATCGCAAAAGACCCGCCTGCTTTGATAATTCTGAGCTGGTGGTTGGTGCTCATGCAGAAAGTCAACTTGTGGTGGGTGCAGAACCGCGCCAGGTCTGAATGTGCTGCTATCTGCATGTATCTAGAAGACAGTTGCGATCCGCTTGTCTTGCAGCTCCTAGAGTTCCCTGCTGAAGCGTGTGGGTATCTCCTCCAGCATGTTCAGTTGGAACTCGTCTTCGGGAATCCACGTCTTGATCCGACACCGGATCCTTTTGATCCTTTACAGAGCGTCTTCGACCCATATCTTGAAAGGGAGGTAGTTGATATATCTGATGGCGTCCTGACCTAAGACTTTCATCGTAATGGTCAATTGAAGTTGTCGTCTCTTCAACAATTATGGATGATAAATATTGGACTAATCTTGAATGTGATACAATGGTATTTCCGAGCAAGCATGTTCCAAGCCACCATTGCAGCAGTCTCCGAAGGCTTGACAACCGTTATAATGTCCACGCCGTCTGAAGCGCGAACTCACAACAGTGTTGTGGCAACCCAATAGCCACTGGTCGAGTTAACAACAAAGATACTAGTGAGAAACTCTCAGCAGATTGGATCCCCGATAAGCTGTCCCTCTCTCACACTATGACACCGAGTCCTTGCGAAGTTCATAAAGTCCGTCAGTATGCGACTCCGTTGGGAAGTCGCGCTGAAGGAAGTCACAACCATGGCCCCCAGCCTAGGCATCAAATATTTGAAATCCCGCCTTCAACATTTCAATACTAGGGAGAATCCAAACCTGATACAAGGATATAGTCCACATTATTATCTTACCATATTTCATTGCCGCTTATTCAGTCGTTATATATATCCATATTGAAGCCTATCAAACGCCGTTCCAACTATGACAAACCATGAAGGCGCAACCAACGAGGACGCACCCACATCCAGTACAACTGAACCTCCTAAAAATAGAACTGCCAGCTTGATGTCGAAACTTCAAGTAGCTGTTATGAATTTCAATCGGGCGGGGGTTCTAAGCCTTCTGATACATGAGAAATGTCCCATTGATCGGACGATCTTCAAGGATGCAGCAGTGGTGTACTATAACAGGGCTGTATTCGATGCTCTCGCGTTCCACCTTTCCAAGCAACGACGGGATCTTTTGGAGCTCGCTCGAATATACCTACCGGAAAAAGCGCTATCGCGATTAGGAGTAATACCTCGGCAGCGTGTTTTGAATTCTCATGCAGCTTCGGTGGCAGCAGCTCTGGTCGCAGCCCAGGCATTCGATCCCGAGACAGCCAGGCTATTTGTTCCCGATATTATTTACACAAGCAGCGGCACATCCCTCTACTTTTTGGTCGGCTGCAACAAGGATGCGGCGGATATACTGTACAATCGTGGCTTCATGAACGTTGACGAAGTGGACCCTCTAAAGTACTCGCCGCTTGCTGCATTAACCGTACCGAAACTGACCGGCTACGTTGGTGAGTATAAGGTCGACTCTGCCGAACGTGCTTTCTTCAACTATCTCGACATGTGTACGTGGCTCCAGAATAAGCGGGCCTCGTTGCATCGCGTGTTCGGATTGGCGCGGGGGACACCCCTGCACAATGTTGCTAGCGAGGTTGGAAAAGCCTTCGTCGCTTTACTTGAGGAGCAAGCCGAAATGAACCCGGGGGAAAACGATGAATCGCATAGACATCGACTTGACAGGACCTTCACAGTGATTTTCCGGTCGACTATATCGAACTCACCCATCATCCGAGCAATAATGAGCGATACAAGGCACCGAGACCGGTTTTCTTGCCCATGTTCTGCTAATGGCTCCCTTCCACTGAACGTCCTACTAAATGAGATGATTATCAACTATTTCCTCATCAATAACATCAAGACCCCAGCGATGATAGGCGCGTTGGTTGCAGCTTTTCTCCTCTCCCAGGAGCCGACAGAGTGTCCACCCGGTCTACTCGATCATGTCCCCTCAATAGTGTTCCGTGCCTGCTCGTTCGCAAGCCTTGACCTTACGCACTCATGTCGATCTGCAAGCACTAATCGGCTCGCCGTGATGTCCTTCGAGAGACGGAAGAAGCACAGAAAATTAGACAGGCTGGTTTCAGAATGCGACGCGAAATTTCGACAGTCAGGCAAGTCACTAGCGATATTTCTCGCGATGGATTGGGCATTAGGTATGACGCATTACCGGTTGTGAGGCCAATATCCAGTTATGCTCTAAGAATTTGTCGATTCGATTATCGGTGGTTTATCCAAGCTAGATAGTTATAATAGGATAGCTTGCTTTTAGTAATCCACCCAGCGTTCGTTCAAGCTAAATTTCATAGGTGGCTTATGCATCTAACAAACATCCTCAACCTTCACCTCCTTCCCATCATGCTCGCCCAGATCAATCTTAAGAGTCCGTCCAAATACCTCTAGAAGCATCTCAAAACACACCTTGCTAATAGCCGGGTCGTAACGCCCTTTGCTAAGCTCGTCGCGGATAAACGCATCTATATGTGGTTAACTATATGTAGCTGTTGAAATGGCATAGAGGACGAAATGCGAATAAGATAGGTGAAGAGTGGGGAAAGAACATACGCTGAGCCCAGGCAACCTCATAGAAACTAAACAAGACACCCTTCTCGTGGAGCGTAGAACGAATCAAGTCCCGTCCTGCTGGAGGAACATGCGTGTCGTTTTTGCCAAATATCTGTCGCAAATCGAAACCACCAATTAGCCACTACCTAAACCAAATCGAACCGTCCGAACATAGCTTGTACGTACCATGACAAGCTCTCCCTTGATATCCCCCGCCCTCTTCAACGAATCATCGTCCTTGCCCTTCCCCAGCGTATGGCTGTGGATATCCGTCGCGAAATAGCACACGGCTGCTTGGACTCTGCTATCAAGCGCACAGCGGTACGCGAGATGTCCACCTAGACACATCCCCGTGGCCCCGATCCGGCCTGTGCATGTTGGGAGACTCAGCAGATACGAGACAGATAGGGTTGCGTCTTCGTCGTAGGCGGGGATTTTCTATCGCAGTCCATACATTAGCACTAGCACTTCCAACTAACGCCTAACATTCCAGTGTTGGAGAGAACGGCGGCCGTACTTTTGAAATCTTCCACTCATTCCCCTTATCTGTGTCCTCGGCGTTATAGCTTAGTGCCTCGGGTCCTGTGAACTCGTGGTAGCTCGATGGCGCAGCGACGATGTATCCCTGTCCGGCGATTTGGCGGGCGAAGCGGGCGACGGGGCCGGTTACTTTTTCGACCAAGGACGCCAATTAGCACTGTTTTTCTTTCTTTTTATTTGAGAAAGTGAATTCAATGCAGTGTATGCATACCTTGGTAAATTTCACTGAACACGACGACACCGGGGAAACGTGCGTTGGGATACCCTGGGATGGTGGGGTGGAAGACATATATTCCTGTTGGTGGTTAGTTAGGAGTAATTTGCAGGACAGGGTGTACGGACGCATTGAGCCATTGCCATCTGCGGTTGTGGGGACATCGTGATGATATTCCTTAATCAACATTGTGACTGTTTTTATGGCAATTGATGTTAGGTTGTTGAGCTGGTAGCTTGGAGCTTGGAGCTTGAGCTGTCTACGCTGCAGTGCGGGGTGACTGATAAGAGAATCACGTGATAGATATGGTATGGTATTTTTTATTATCGGGATGCTCTAGATCATGCCTGTCTTAAATATAGATTATCGTAATTAGAATTTTGGCGTCGTGGCCATCCGGAAATGACAAGCAAGCTTGTACCCTTCGTATCGGTAAAAAAAAAAAAAAAAAAAAGAAAAGGGAAGAAAAGGGGGAAAAGTACACCAAGAGTGTGAGAAAACAGGTGCAGAAGTGAACAAAATAGATACAGTGAATGGTAAACCAGATCAAAGGTTGATCGAACCCAAAAAAGACCGCGAGCGAAAATGTCACGAAACACTCTAGGGGTCAAGCGGTTGGTTGACTGAGTTGACTTGAACGGACAGTCCATAATATAGTGGACTAGACTCAGATTTGGAGAAACGCGTTTAGAACACGTACTATAGGGTGTTAGTGTATGCTTGCGTAAGTGGTAGTGCGTATACGTACAGGAATGAAGAGGTATGGAACGCGTCTCTCATACTCGGTCCAAGCTTCGCCGTACTTGTTGCGGCAGCGCTGGATGTCCCGAAGAGCACGATGCGAGATCATGCACGCAAAGAAGACGGGATAGAACCAAGGGAATGGGCTGTTGAAACCGGTGATAAGGCCCCAGTTAAGAGCAAAGTAGAGGTCGCATGTGTAGTGAATCTTGCGAGCCTTGCCGTCTGTGAAAGTTAGTACAGTCCATGAGAGTCGTTGAAAAAGACACTTACACCAGCCGTCAACCAAGATCTTGGAGCCGTCTGCGGCAGTGATAGTCTTGGGGTCCTTGATGGTTTGCCAAGGGAGTTGAGGGAAGGCCTTGCGGAACACAGTGGTGCCGCGCTCCTGCTGGCGGTATCGGTTCTTCTGGCTGTTCGTGGTATCCCAGACCCAGTAAACAAACAGGTAGGCCACATAGAGGAAGGCCAGGAAATAGCGGTTCCAGTGGTAAGTAGCGGGGTCGTGGTTGGCAAGGTAGATCGTGCAGTGGCAGTAACTCAAGGGCACACCAGCCAGGTTCCAGAAGATCAGCATGAAGCCCCATTTTTCATAGTACATATCCCTGAACACGTTAGCCAGCCGAACTGCCAGGTTCCTGTATGCGTAAACTTACCATGTGGACACAATGCATTCTTCACCCTTGGAGCAGGCGTTCGCATAGAGGAAATGTGCCATCAACAAAAACCCGACTTCTCCAGAAACGTATCCATAGACTTCGTACTGTCTCGCGGCAGTGCCCATGGTGACAAGCAGAAGAATGTACCAAGGCAGGCGAACTTCGAAGAACATCTTGAAATCCAAGATACCAAACATCCGAGGGTTGAGCTCTGCTCCCATGAAAAAGTCATAGATAGGATATCCGGTCATGCGGTGCTCCGCTCCACGAGCCAACGCCGAAAAGTAGGCGATAAAGGCGACGATGAATCCAGACAGGATAGCCACGCTCATCAGAGGACCAAACTCATCGATAATAGTGTACAACTTGAAAAGTCCGGTGAAGTGGAGCGTACAGGCGATCGCGATCGTAGTCCAGAACGACCAAAGTGCGGAGCAGTAGTACGGAAGCTGCTTGCCTCCAAGGTGAGGCAGAGGACGGCCCATGACAGTAATTCCAGGAATAAGCAGATAGCAAGCACCTTCGAAGATGAAGAAGACCCAGTAAATAGTCCACGCCTTGAGAGACGGGAATGCGCCTTCGTACACCAGATGTCCGAGGTGCGCGAAAAATTCAGACATGTTCTGGCCCTCTGAGGGACGAGGAAACTTGCCATCGTAGTAAGTCGCACCAATCCACATGTAATACATCAGGAGCGGGAATCCGATCATCATCGAGAGGACACCAGGGGAACCGCCGAATTCGTAATGTCCACTGTAGTCGACCTTGGGGTCCTTGCCTTCCACCCAGCCATCAACGATGCGTTCCTTCTGGACCTTGGAGTGCCCATTGGAGTGCCCATTGGAGTGTCCATTGCTCGATTTAGTGTTGTCCTCGTCCTCGGAGAGGTCTTCGCTTTTCACGCGGGTAGAACGTCGTCGAGTAGTCGATCTTGTGCGGCCCCTGGACTCGGTCGCTGAATCGGATGGCTCCTCGGACGGTGCAGCGCTGCTGCGGGTGACTCGACGGCCACCAGGCGTCTCGACGTAACCGGGACGGTCAACTTTCCTAAGCAGACGATAGATAAGCAATTGACTTCAAAGGACGGCCTCCGAGGGCCATCTGGTGCAGCGGAGGGAGTGGCTGTCGCAAGGAGAATTGTACCCCTGATAAGAGATGGCAACTTACTTGGGGGTTCTCCCCGTCTGCGAGCGAGTGATGGTCATGATCCTGTCGGCATGCGAGAATTGGCAATTTAGCCTTTCCAAAAAGAAGGTTGAGAAGGAAGAGCAACGACTGCCGGGGACGGGAGGGAGAAGGAAAAGACTGGGAGGGAGAATGTTTTGACTTTTGGCGGGAGGACAACAAAAATAAAGCCGGGGAACTTTTTAGCTCGGCGATCTTTAAGGGGCCAGCAACCAACCAAGGAATGCTCCACATAAGATGGCTTGCAGGCCTAAGCAGTTTGTTCTTGCCAGTCAGATTTTAGTGTATTTACTATTTCCTGGGCTCTTTTAATTCAAGGCTATATAGTGTATGATTCGTGAAATGCAAACAATGGCCGTCGACTCCTGTCCAGTTTATTCCCAATCAAAATACCGCTTTCGAACAGACATCTAGGAAGAGAAATACAGAAGAGATGGTACAAAGCAGTCAAGCGCCCCGTTGAATATTGGTGGACATGAGTGTAATCTTCTTGTTCTTCTTTCCCTTCTTTTTTGCCTGCGAGGACGAATTGTTCTCATCCACGGCTGTCTGAGCAATCAACTCGCTCTCCTGGTGAGCAAACAACTCGTCTTCCCACCCTTCTCGCCAGCCGTCTCGAGGGGTAGCCCTGAGGTGGTCAGGCTTTGTTGCAGGTCCTGCTACCGCAGCGGTTCCCCAGACAGTGCGGGCTCCCGGAGGACTGGTTGAAGGACTGGCCAACGCACTGAAATGAGACGGTGGTCGAGGAGGTGAGGCGGAAGACCCGAGCTCGATATTTCCAGCATCGGCTGCACCTGCTAATGGGATGAAATCACGGTCGGAGAATGGACGATCGCTGGTGCTGATGCTCGGTCTTTTCTGACGTGCTGCAGCCCAACGCTTCTCATCCTCGTCCTTTTCAGCTTTGATGCGACTCTTCTCCTCGCGGACTTCTTTCTCTTTATTCCGTTTCCGTCGCTTTCCTATTTCCGCGCTAAACTGTGCCAAAACCTCTGGCATGACAACGTCTCTCCAATCGCACTCGAGGAAATTCACCTCACAGCCCTGAGGGAGATGACCAAGGTACTTGACGCGTTTGCGCAGTTCGTCGTCCATAATATGGCCCGTAGTTATGTGTTCGACACGAGGCAGGATGGTTGCGGGGAACAAGGAGTAATCCCCAAAGGCGGTCTTGAGGATGCGGATATCGAGAGGGGAAAGATAGTAATGTGGTAGAGCTTGGTAGAAGTAGTATGGCTGGTCGGCAGGATGAGGCGCGTTGGCATCCTTTTTGCGGTCCGACTGTGCATTATTTCGGACAGTCGCAGGATGTTTCTGTTTGGACTTTGCGCCATTCGTGGCGGCCAAGTCTATATTACCAATTGCTTCCGTTGTTTGGTCAACCTCATTCTGCATGGTCGGCTCCTCACCAAGTGAAGATTTTCCTGCCTTGGTGGCATGCTGCGATGCATACATGAGCGCTACTTCCTCCGGCGGCGCCTGGTTGGTAATTGGGTCTTTCGGTGGTCGATGGACGACTGGCTGGGGTGAAATTTCAGGAGGGTTCCCAATGCCTTCGAGCCTTTGCTTGGCTTCGTTTATGGCTGATACTGCCTTTTTTGTCCATGTGGTTTCGTCTCCAAACAAGACCTCGTCTTCTTGTTCCTGCCTGCGCAGATCTTCAATCTCGGTATCGTATTGGGCGATCATATAGTCTTCTCCCCCTTTCATTATACGTGCATAATCTGCCACCTCCGCAGCATGGTACCAGGGGATATCCTCTTCAGGAGCAAGACTCTCAGCACCGTCTCTAGGCAGGGCGAGGGTACTTCGCGTGTCCCTTTTGACAAGTCTCAGCACAACATCGCCGCCCTCAAAAGGGAGAACCCCTTCTTGACCACTGAACCATCTCACTGGCCGCGTTTCGGAGATGTAAATGATATCCCAACAGATAGGGCACTTTTTGCAGCGCGCCTTCTTTTCGGGAGCCGGATTCTCGTTGTCTGTCGAGTGCATAAAACGAATTAGACAGGGCAGACAGAATATGTGTCCACACCGAGCCATCCGAGGTGCCACAGGTGTAGACAAGCAAATAGGGCAGCTGGACGCCTGAGTCTGAGCTGAAACGAGTATTTGAAGAATCGAGTCCCAGTCAAGGTGGACGTCGGCATTAGCTGCTTGGGCGTGGTAGACGCGGTTCGGTGTTACGATGAAGCGATAATTGGCATGAACGTAGCGGGCCTTGTCCATCGCATGATAGCCTGATCCAAGGCCCCATGAGTTGTAGCGGCGGGTGTTCCGTGGTGGAGGATGATGGTATTCGGGACGAGGGGGCAGAGAAAAGTTCATTAAGTGGGTGATGGACGTCTGTCCCTTTCGGCTGGTTGTCGATCTCATGATGGTCTACATACTCGATCAGCTAGGCCAATTGGGAAAATTGCCCAGGGGAGCACCCACCGACTCATCAATATCATCATCCAGTAACCGAGGACGCCTTTGCCGCTTGTGCTGGCTTTTCAGAGCCTGATTGTTTCGAGCAGAGCTTGAGCTCCTCGACGCTAACCCGGCGCCAAAGCTGCCTGATCCTCCCACGCGTCTGCTATCGATTGCAGGTGCGGAGTGGAATGTCGAAGATGACGACTTATTCGGGATGTTCACCGCCTTGGAAGAGGGAGGAGTCTGGCCAGAATTGGACGACATTGCTTGCCTGCCGGAAAGCAAACAATGTCTGTAGGTTTGGGACAGTGAGGGGAGTTTCCAAAAGGTATTATTGATATGAGGGGTTGAGTCACCAAGACTCGGACGTGGGCGTCTCCCGCAGGGGGTTACAATCTAAGAAGCAAAACGAGAATTCCTGGATCTCTTAGCAATGGAGCGAACGAATCAAAAGAAACCCCGAGGGGCAGCAGCAGGAGAGGAGAAGCACCAGAAACCTGATCCTCCTCCGGCTCAACGCAAAAAGAGGGAGAAAAGCGAGTGAGGGGCGAGCCGTGACGGTATGTCATCGCCGGTCTTGGCGCTGGGAGCCTCAGGCACGTGCCGCCCGCCGAAGCCCCGAAAAAAACATCATCTCAACCCAGTTGGGGAACTCGTCGTCTTTCTGCCGCTGCCCGTCCCCGGTCCTCCCTCCTCCCTCGCCCGCCCTCTTTGTCTCGGGCTGCTCTATCATATCCCACTTGCAAAATTGCGAGCTACTTGCATTTCCGGTTTGTATATCTCCGCTTTTCTCGCTCTCTTTTCACGCCACGGCTTCCTCCCTTCCGTGCGTTTGTCATTGGCGCACTAAGCTAACACACCACCCCGTCTCGTCCTCCAGAATTACCTCCGCCGACATTCCCCGGTACAACTGCAACTCTCTCTCTGTTTTCATCAATCTAGCTGCCTCGAGGGATAATGGCCGCCTTTTAGGCTCAGCGTCCCCTCTCGAACCTTCTTTCCAATCCTCATATGGCTCCCATTGAGGCAACGCGCGGCTGAAATTGTCAAGGCGGCCATCCTACGTGCCTGGACATGATGAACCATCATCTGCCCGCAATGCCCCATGGGCAGCCACCCATTCCTGCGCCTCGGCGCCAGCAGGACGTTCCTTACGCGAGCGGACCTCCCAATATGCGGTCGCCTCCCGCCTATATGGGTTATCCGCCTCAGATGAACGGCCACCATCCCCCTCCGGCCTACCCTCCGCACCAGTACCCGCAGTGGTATGCACCTTTTCCGCCGATGCAGATGCCTCCTCGTGCATACCCCAATCCGTACGCCCCGGCATTCATATCTTCCTACCCTCCACAGCAACCCCTAATGGCTCCGGCCCATATGCCCCCACAACCGCTCCCTCTCCAACCGAGAGCTACAACGCCGTTCCAGAACTCCATGTCGCCGTCTATGGGCCCTGTTCCTGGAGCACTCCCGCCTCAAGCCCAATCCCCCGTGGTTATGCCAGTTCATTCTACACCTAGTCCGGCTACCACGTCCTCTCCCGGTCCGGTCCCGGTCAATATTGTTCCGTCGCCAAAAGAGCCATTCCGCGCTCCGGTAAGATATCTCCCGCTGTTTTATTAGTTCACATTTGATAGCTAATATGTAAATATAGCTTCCGTGGCTTTCAAACCCCGATAGTCCTTTCCCGGCCAGGGCGCCCCGTAGACGGCGCAGAACCCGCAACCTCCAGGCTTCTTCTCTTTCAGTGGAGCTTCCTATGAAGGATGGACAAGGATCTCAAAGGAGTGGGGAGCCAAGACAGGCCAAGGCCCAGCAAGCCGACGTGCAGACGCCTTCTGAGCCTCAAACCCCAACTTTGTCGGCCGCCCCATCTATCGCGGATTCCACTCAGCCCACGACACCGTCTTCAGCCGTGCAAAGCTCTTCCGCGCGGCCCCAGAGTCAGTCCAAGACACCGAAAGCAGCCGCTCCAGTTGTCCCCGTTGTCCCGGCCATCCCAGCGCCCAACGCATCGCGTCGTGCGACCAAGAGTGACGATGCTAGCCGCCCCTCCGAGATATCGAAATCGTCTTCCGAGGTTGCTGGTCCAGCCGCCGAAGAAGCACCGGGCACAGCCGAGCAGTCCAACGAACCTGCTGAGAACAAGCAAGAGGTTCCCGCGAAACCCGCAGCGCCCAAGTCTTGGGCAGACCTGGTTCGGAACAAGAACCTTGCCCGCGCAGCGGCTGGCCAAGGTGCTCCGTCGCCAGGAGTAATCAATGGCGCTGGAAAGCCCCGAAACCAAACCATCGCGGATGTTGTTGTGAATCTGGGAGATGATGTTTCTCAGTACAGCGACAAGGTAACTTTTCTTGAACCTAGAGGCCTCGTCAACACCGGCAATATGTGCTACATGAATTCGGTTCTTCAGATCCTGGTTTCGTGCGTGCCGTTCTACCAGTTCCTCGACCACATTGGCAAGCGCGCGTCCCACAGTATTCACAGCGACTTCCCCATGGTCGATGCTTTGATTATGTTCATGAAAGAGTTCCGTGTCATTGATGCAGCCGACGACGAAGAGCAGCTGCGCATGAGACTAAAGGCGAACGAGCTTGAGCAATACGGAGAGGCCTTTACCCCAGAATTCGTCTATGAAGTTATCCGTCAACTGCCGCGGTTCCGAGACATGCGCCGCGGACACCAGCAGGATGCTCAGGAGTTCTTGGGTTTCCTCCTCGAAGAAATGCACGAGGAATGCGCTCGCGCGGCCAAGGATCAGGAATCATCTAAATCTCCTACAACCAGCGTTGCCCCTTCCACATCTTCTACTGACGGGGAGGGCGCTGACGGATGGTTGGAAGTTGGCCACAAACAGAAAGCTGCAGTTACGCGCTCGTCCGGCCACATTGCGTCGGAATCTCCTATCACGAAGATCTTTGGCGGCAAAATCCGATCGGAGTTCCGTGTCCCTGGTAATAAGGCGTCGGTGACTCTTGAACCGTATCAGCCTCTTCAGCTTGACATTGGCGCACCCGATGTCCACAACATTGTGGATGCTCTGAAAGGGTTGACTAAGCCGGAAAGCATCCAGGGAGACTTTAACTCTTCGCGCGGCCCCAATGTCACTGCCACGAAGCAAGTCTTCATCGAGAACTTGCCCCCTGTTCTTATTCTCCACCTGAAGCGGTTCCAGTACGACAGTGTTACACACGGTACCCAGAAGATCTGGAAGAAGATCGGATACCCTCTTGATTTGGAGATTCCGCGAGAGGTGTTCCCTCCCCACAGACGCAATGTGATGATGGCCCAGGGCGGTCTCCCGAAGTACCGACTTGTTGGAGTCATTTACCACCATGGCAAGAATGCTAGCGGTGGTCACTATACCGTCGATGTGCGTCGCCAGGAGGGTCGTGAATGGATCCGTCTCGACGACACTGTCATCCGTCGGATTAGGAGCGAAGATGTGGCAGAAGCCGGTGGTGAAGAAGACCCGAAGGTGCTGGCCACTGCGCTGGAACAGCACAAGCGCGACAACTCGCCTGCCAACATTTACGACCACATCGATCAAGGCGAGCAGTCCGATGATGGCCGAGGTTGGAGTCAGGTTAATGGCACCGGCTCGGGCCACTCTAGCAAGAAGTCCACTTCAGCTGCTGTCAACGGAACCCCTAACCCGTCTGGAGCATCCTCCGGCGTGCGTACTCCGCTTGGACGGTATGGAACCCGGGACAACAAGGTGGCGTACTTGTTGTTCTACGAGCGTATCCCATGATCGCGTTCTATCGCGAGAGCGACCCATTTCAACCCTGGGAGACGACGACGCTCTGAAGAATCGAGACAGACGCTACCTTCAACAATTTACCTATCTACCAACCAATTCCCCATGGATCGTGCACGACTGTCTACTCTTTGATCGTGCACATGATCCCACATCTAACTCCCGACTCTGATCAACTAACATCTACACCCAAGAGGCCAGTCTCGTTCAGTTCGGAGGCGCGAACTTGGCGATTGGTATCTCTTTTATTATTTTTTTCGATGGTTATTCGACCGTCTTGCCCTTGTAGCTACATGCTGCTTCCCATCTACATCATATCCGCTCATCTATTTGCATGATATGGTATCCTTCCCTTTTGACCTTGATCTTTGACTTGTGACTAGTACTATGCTGTATGTGGTGGATGTCGCTCTGATATATACCCCCAATTTCCTCGCATAGCCCATTTGGTTCACCTCATTTCACGGCAGCATGTGATCTGTACCGTGGCGTGAGGCGGGATTATAACGACTGCATGAATTTCCTTTCATAGACGTGTGCGTGTTATCAAGAGCGTGGCTGTTGTTCGAGAAGGATATCACTACTTGATTGGTGCTTGTGTTGGTGACGGTGGGGTGTGGATGGTTTATGCTTATATTAATGGAGGCGGAGGCTGGAGTTGGTTTTGGCAGGAGAGTGGAAAGCCGAGGATGAGATACAAAAGCATGCTTCAATAAAATTCCCTTCAACGTCTCGCAGTAGTAGTGTAGTAATGTATTCAGCCGGCATCAATCTCAAACAGCACATCCGTGCCTGAAGCGGTAAAAGTCCGGCCTGCAGGTTTGTCTCGTCTCCAGTTTAGCCGTATATCAGGCAATATAGCGGTCGGTTTTAGTCCCCAACCACATATAAACAGCCACCCTGGCTGTCCGGAGTGATTCAGTGTTCCCTATCGGTAAACAAACCACAATGGGCTTCAAAATCTCTACTTTTGCCAGCGCGATGCTCGCATCGCTCCCAAGCATCGCAGCCCAGTGCTCCCTCCCCTCAAGCTACAGCTGGACCTCCAGCGAGGCCCTGGCCGAACCAAGCTCAGGATGGGCCTCGTTGAAGGACTTCACAACAGTAATCCACAACGGCCAACACCTCGTCTACGCCTCCTACTACGCCGAGGACACCGGCTACGGCTCTCTCAACTTCGACCTCTTCAGCAACTGGACCGACATGGCATCTGCCTCCCAAAACGCCATGAACAGCGGCACCGTGGCACCGACCATCTTCCGCTTCGCGCCCAAGGACGTCTGGATCCTCGCGTACCAATGGGGACCGACAGCGTTCTCGTACAAGACCTCATCGGATCCCACCGACGCAAACGGGTGGTCTGATGCGCAGCCGCTGTATTCCGGAAACATCGACGACGATGACTCGGATACAGGCGTCATCGACCAGACCGTCATCGGCGATGAGACGGACATGTATCTCTTCTTCGCCGGGGACAATGGCAAGATCTACCGCGCCAGTATGCCCATCGACGACTTCCCCGGTGACTTCGGCACACAGGCAGAGACGATTCTCTCGGATACGCGCGAGAACCTGTTCGAGGCTGTGCAGCTTTACACCATCACCGAGGGCAGCCTGTATCTCATGCTCGTCGAGGCGATTGGGTCTGAGGGGCGCTATTTCCGTGCCTTCACGGCGTCGAGTCTAGGAGGGAAGTGGACGGCGCTGGAGGGCGCCAGTACGGAGAGTACCCCCTTTGCGGGCAAGGCGAATAGTGGCGCGACTTGGACCAACGATATCAGCCATGGGGATCTGGTGAGGACGAACTCGGACCAGAGGAATTTGGTGGATGTGTGTAACTTGCAGCTGCTTTATCAGGGACGCGATCCGGCGAGTGATGGGAGTGATTATAACCTTTTGCCGTATAGGCCGGGGGTGTTGAGTCTTGTTTGATTCTCTAACCAGAGTCAATGGGATTGAATGACGTATATTTAAACGCTCTTTGATGGCAATTTAGCTTCCAGCTGTCGTGACCGTCGTCTAAGCCAATCCAGTCATAGACAATCAGAGAACAAGCTCGATCGACAGTATATCATATAGCGACGTAATTGCTAGAAGATCAGCTTATCATATGCAGTCTCTGCCCTATTGTACACCTACTAGATGACGCATGAAGAACAGGCAGAATGTGGGATCTACAACAGATCATTAAACAACTCAATCACGAATAAGCAATGTCTGGTTCAATATCGCCACATCGCATTGAGTTCTGCCCTAGCCTCGGAGTCGGGATGAACCAGAATAATGTATAATGTATACAAAGTCCGGACACAAGGACCGAAAATTAGATTCACAAGCCAGACAACCCGAGCGGCGAACGCCATTATTTCTATGATCGCCGAGCACACCATCCTTGCCTCCCCGCACGTGTGGTTCAAGGGATGGCATGTATAGCATCAAAGTGGGCCGCGATGGCGCGATGCGGCAGATCCAGACTGCCACACAAGGGCCTCACCCTGGACTCACCACCACCTCACTGGCTGGATCCTGATTAGACTTGCGCCCGTGGGCCCTTTAGCGCGCTATGCTTTCTTTTCCTGCTCCCTTTTGGTCGCTTTGGCCAGGGTCTCTCGGGCGAGAAATGGACAGGGCGAACTTGGCTGGGTTGGCGCCCTATTCGCCCGAGAAGACAGGCACAGATTTGACCTGAACCCGGCTCAGATCCAAGCTATTGACAATCCGTGCTGGATGAACTGGGCAATCAGATGTGATGTGACTGGTTGCGCGTGGGCTTGGCCCAAGCTTGGTAGCGACTGTCTTGCGGCAAATCTGGGGATTCCTGTTTCCAGTCTCTTTCACCTTAAGAATTTAAGAAACAAGGCTATCCTCGAGCTTAAACAGATAATAAGACATAGTATTGTACGAGCATGCTTTGCTGGGAATACTGGCTGATAGCGGGCGATGACATCGCCGGATCGATGCCCTAAGCCCAAAAAACTCGCATCAAGCACCTCATCGCAAGCATGAATCAAGTCATTGTGGATCGCAGCGTGCTCATTCGCCATATCCAATGTGATTGTGCCCGGGATCTTGATGCAGCATCCCGTGGCTCCTTCGCATTTAAGCATACTTCTGCCCCGTCTGTCCGTTCGCTCGGTACCGTCTTGAACAGCTGTTCGTGTCTGTCTACGTGACTTGTATATCTTATTTGTTACACCTGGACGCATAATGGCCCTACTTTCTAGGGCAGATGTCGACACAGGGTCGGTCAAACCGCCCTTGTCGCAGACGGTGGGATATATCGTCGTCGTGCTCATTGGAGTTATCATCGCTCTAGGTAGGACTCTCTGTCATGTCATGGCATTTCTAACTGAATAGTGATGATGCTGGTTACCAAGGTCCTGAAGAAGACCACTGGAGAGGACAACAAGAAGACAGAGATGTTCGTTATCCAGCCATAGTTGGATATGATATACTGACGAGTGCAGGTTCATGACGGCAAACCGCACAGTCCGAACAGGGCTTACTGTATCGGCAGTCATCTCGTCCTGGCTGTGGTCGACTGCCCTGCTGGGCTCGTCCTTTACTGGGTATAACTACGGTGTCTCTGGTCCCTTCTGGTTTGCTGCTGGCTGCAGTCCGATGATTGTGTTCTTTGCCCTGCTCGGCATTTCGTGCAAGCGCAAGATCCCTGAAGCGCATACTTCGCTTGAGGTGGTTCGGATTCGATACGGTATGTCTTATCTAACTATTCTACTATGGCGACTGACTTTATAGGCCGCGTTGCACACGTTGTGTTCATGATTCTGTGTCTGGTGAACAATATCTTCGCGAGCGCCAACATGCTTCTCGGTGCTTCCGCTGTGATTTCTGCCATGTACGTCTGTTAGCTACAGTATAAGGAATATACTGACGTATCAAGGTCCGGAATGCACATCATTGCCTCGACATTCCTCCTGCCAGTCGGCGTCACGGTGTATACCTTTGTCGGCGGCATCAAGGCAACGTTCCTGACGGACTATTTCCACACGACCATCATCCTGATTATTGCCTGCTACTTCTCGGTGAAGGCCTTTGAGTCGGACCAGATCGGGTCTGTTGGGAATCTGTACGAGCTGCTCAAGGCGGCTGCTGTGCGCAATCCTGTTTCTGGGAATGCGGGTGGCACGTACCTGACCATGACATCGAAGGATGTAAGTGGCTTTTGCTTAATTAGTTGATTGCTGGTACTGACTATTTAGGGTATTCTATTTGGCATTTTGCACACCTGCTCCAACTTTGGTCTTGTTATTGTAAGCCCCCCACCTGTATCAACCGACAGATATTAATCCATCCAGATGGACACCAGCTACTTTATCAAGGCATTCTCTGCCTCGCCCAAGGCTGTCGTTCCCGGCTACACCATCGGCGGAATAATGTACTTTGCCATTCCCTGGGGTCTGGGTACAGTGATGAGCTCAGTCGCTCTGGCCCTCGAGAACCAGTCCAACTTCCCAACCTTTCCTCGAGTGCGTACCTATATTTCTTATACTTATTCAAAACTAACAATTCACAGAGAATGACCTCCTCCGAAGTCAGCAGCGGCCTTGTCCTCCCCTACGCCGCAATCACAATAGCTGGGAAAGGCGGCGCAGCAGCCATACTGCTGATGATCTTCATGGCCGTGACATCGACGCTCTCTGCACAGGTCATCGCCGTCTCGTCCATCCTCAGTTTCGACGTCTACCGCGAGTACTTCAAGAAGTCCGCTACAGACCGCGACGTGATCCGCTCCAGCCATCTAGGCGTTATATTCTTCGCAGCCTTCGCGGCCGGATTCAGTACCATGCTGCATTACGTCGGTGTTGATCTCGGCTGGACTTTGTATATGCTCGGTATGCCCTACCCACCCACCCAACAGACCCATAGCCCGATATTAACAGATAAGGCGTGGTAACCTGCCCCGGCATCTTCCCCATGATCTTCACAGTCCTCTGGCGCCGCCAAAGCAAAGCCGCCGCCATCCTCTCGCCCATCCTCGGCCTCGCCACAGGCCTTGCCGTCTGGCTAGCCACAGCAAGACGCTTCAGCGGCGCCGTCTCCGTCGCTGCCACCGGCGAAGTCCTACCCTGCGTCTACGGCACGGTCGCCTCGTGCTTCTCGCCGATCCTGTATTCGGTGGTGATCACGGCGGTGCGCCCGCAGAATTACGACTGGAATGAGTTTAAGCGCGAGAAGCTGGCGCTGGAGAAGTTGGGGAGTGATCTTACGACGGCACATAATGAGACTCCTCTACCTCAGGGGGATGAAGAGGCCACAGAGGGGAGCGCTGCGTTCGATGCGAAGGAGTTGAAGAGATGGGGGCGTATTGCGGCGTTCTGGTCTGCGGCGACGTTTTTGGGCCATTGGGTGTTGTGGCCGTTGCCGATGTATGGCTCGCATTATGTTTTTGGGAAGAAGGTACGTTATGTCTCAGTAGCTGTTACACACAGGATCCCAAAGTAGCTATATGGTTGGTTGCTGACAAGTCAGTTCTATGTTGCCTGGGTGGTTGTGGGTATCATCTGGCTGTGGGCGACGCTGTTTGTGGCCACGCTGTACCCGATCTTCGACGGCGGGTGGCAGCAGATCGTGCAGGTGTATCGGGGTCTTCGTGGGCAGCAGCTGAAGACAGTTATTTCGAGTGGAAATGGTAAAGATGAGGGAGAGTTGCCGTCGGATGGGTCGGTGAGTGATGGTGTTGTGAAGGAGAGCAAGGAGACATGATGCAGTATATCATATTATGTGGATATAAAGGCCTGGATATGATATGGGATTGGCGGCTGTTTTTATTATTTGATTTATTAATTATAATATATATATATATATGTATATATATTGTTTGTGCGTGAATATCAGACACGGTGCTAGGTAGCTGCTGGCTCCTGGTATATACACTATATACACTACCCAGTGATCACAGTCAATCTACCTTGTATTATAAACATGACAACTCGTTAAGCCAGCGTGTAAAGTGGGAATAATACCTTTTACTTCAAAAGCTGTACTGTGTTGGCGGAAGAGTCATTTCCCGCCCGACGTCATAGCAGCCATCCACTTCACCACCAGCAACAACACCGTATCACAGAAACAACCAGAAACAATACAATGCAGGTAATAGCAGTCCTCGGCGCAACCGGAAACCAAGGCTCAGGCGTCGTGCGAGCACTACTCGGCAAGACCTCGCCGGCATTCACCGTCCGCGCCATCACGCGCGACGTCTCGTCGTCTGGGGCATCAAAGCTGCGAGAGAAATACGGCGAAACAGATCGCTTGACCTTCGCAGCAGCAGATGTCTACGACAAGGCCTCGCTGGTGAAGGCGTTTGAGGGCGTCTATGGTGTGTTTGCGGTGACGAATAACAGGCTCCCGGGGAAGAAGATTGAGACGGAGGCGGATATGGCTCATGAGCTGGATGCTGGGAGGAATATTGTTGATGCTGCCAAGGTATTTTCACTTATTTCCGTTAAATTGAATGGAATTGAATATGGGTTGACTGGGTATAGGAATGCGGCGTCCAGCATTTCGTCTTGAGCAGCTTGCCGAATATAAACCAGGCAAGCAATGGCCGGTTCAACAAGGTCTTCCATTTCGACAATAAGAACCAGATCGAGCAGTGGGCGAGGGATGAACTCGCGGCTGTGACTGCCCTGCATCCTGGTAAGTTTGCCATCTTAAACCTGGTTTCCACTAAGCGATATAGGCCTGTTCTATACAAACATGCAGTGGCCACAATACTGCAAACGCAACTGTACGTTCCATCTTATTTACTCGTAGTAGATAAAGTACGGTCTATTAACAGCTTCATCAGCCGACGGCATAGTCCGATTCTGCCCCCCAGTAGACGGCAACAAGCTCATCGACTGGGTCGATCCAACCTACGACATCGGCGTCTACGCCGCTGGTACCTACCCTATAATCCTCTAATTATTCCAATAAACTGACGAAAAAGAAATATTCGCTCTGGGCCCATCCAAGACCGCCTCGAAAATATACCCCGTAGTCTCGCCCAAATTCCCCTCGACCGAGTTTCCGACGGTCTTCACCCGTGTAACCTCGCAAAAAGCTATATTCGACCCTATCAGTCTTGATGAATGGGGAGCTACTGTTGCCGCGACTGCAGGGGCGGGGTATGAGGAGGATATCCGGCAGATGATGGAGTGGGTTGGTGTTGCGCCGGACGAGAGGGTCTGTTACGGGACCATGGATCGGGGAGAGGACCGGTCGTGGGAGGATTTGGGAGTTCGGGCGAGTTCCTTTGAGGAGTTCCTGTGGAGGAGTGGGTGGAGGGCCTGATCTACTGATTGAATTGAGTTAATGTTGATATACTGGTATGGACTGAGACTGTGATCAGACTGTGTGAACAATCACTGAACGTTCATACAGGGATCTGCAATTCTGGATACCTGGGGGTTATCCGTATATCTTCCCAATTCTCAATATTTAGACGTATACTGAATCGGACGAAAGGGTCAATGCAAGAAAAGTTTAATTAAGGGGGATATACAGCAACAGTTATGCCAGAAGATGCATAAGGATAACACCATCAGGGGTATTGCCGACGATGCCACGAGGCAAGGCACCCCGACTGAGGAGTGAGGAAGCAATAAGGTTTACCAACTGTCCCAGAAAGAGTTCGAGTGTCAATCCGTCTTGTCAATCCGGCATTTTATTCTTCAAACTCGGGACTGAGACCGGGTGTACTTCCCGGGAGTCGAGATGCCGGTCGGGAATTGGTTTACCGGAGATATTCCGGTACTACTATACCTGATGCTCTGGCTACGGATAGAGAGGGTAGATTGATGCGCAACTACGTACTACATAACTCTATTCATTGGAAAGGAGTGCTGACACGGCGAAGCTGACACTGTCCAGCTGGGGAGGACAAATTACAGGCTGGGTTGAAGAACTATTCGCCCCTCCCCACGTTATTAGCTTCCGGGTATCCGGACCCCGGCGTGGACGAGCGTTGGGGATGTACATTGTCCAGCGAAGCTTGGTTGGAGAGCGTCATGCTGAGCTGCCATAAACGGAGCTGTTGACGACTCGGCAGAGCTTTCCAGTCCTGAAGCTGCACCAGCTGATTTAATTTAAGTTGGTCTGTGACAGGAGGGGACGGGGGATCTCCGTACTAACCCATCAACACGTTAACAGTGAGACTGTGAGAGGGACAAAGCTTTTGTTGGGGATGATGTGCTGATATCGCATTGGCCTGCGGTGGGGAAGGGTGTATCCGTGATATCGACTTAGGGCGTGGTGCAGGTGCGATACGAGGATCATGATTCGAGCATGGACGAGAGGAAGGTCACTGCTGATGACGATCGGCTCTTTTGACTCTGACGATGCAGCTGCATAAAAGCTTATGCAGGTTGGTGGTGGTCGCCTGTTTGGGATATTGCAGACATTTGATGAAACACACCACAAACATCAAGTTACAAGATGCAACGGTCGGCACATGGCTGTTTCACTAGACAGTTGAAGTAACTATCACTGAGATACACTGCCGATCCTGGGTTATGCTGGGTTGGAGCATATATTGATAATAATTGGCATCTTGAGACGCCCTGAATCAGTGCAATAATCCGTACTCAGCCAGGGCATGGAGGACTGCTCGTTTTTAATCATGACTCAAGTGACTTCGTGAGTCAGTCAGTCGTATGTTGGCAGTGCACAGTCCAGTCCATGGGAATAATAGGTAGTCTGTTATAATTAGTTATTCTACAATTACTGCATTCGGCTGAAGTTCGGGCTTCTGAGCGAGACTCGGCACTTCTTCCCCGTCGAATTGACCAAATAACAAACAAATAATCGACAAATAATCCACTGGGTCATGGTGGGACTACACGTGGAGCCCAACCATGCTTTGATCTGCTGGAGATCGGAGATCCTCTGTTGGGACTTGGGACTGCTCTGGCTGCGACTCATGATGGACAGCTTAAGCCGGCCAGTTTGAACCAAAAGAGGAGAAAGAAGAGAGTGATAATCCGTGTTAACCAGCCCAGGGATGGTCTGCAGAGATCGGGATATTCAGCCAGCTTGTCGGTGAATTCTCCTGGAGAGCAACACGTTCAGCACAGTCCAAGTCCCCACACGATCAGCCTGAACAGTGGAAATAAATCAAATTAGACGCCAATCACCACATTGGGAACCGACTAGCGAAGTTTATGCTTTTTATTTCGGTGCTATTGGCCCTGGCGGCTGCTCCAGGCCCTCGACCGTATGGAATACGCGACAAATGCCGAATTTTTGCACGCGAACTGGGCCAGTACCGACATCGTGAAGGTTAATCTCCTGCAGGCGACGCCCTAGAGATTCCTTCTTAGGCAGCTCGAGTCATGCTGAGAGCCAGAGGCCCACTTGCTCATTGCAGACTGCAGCTCGACATGGACGGCGGACGAGTGCCGACAGATCGTTTTTGCCGGTGATCATGTATTATCAAAATGATTGACCAGTGACAAAATAGTCTGAACTCCAGACCCTGGCTGCTCCATCTCGTGTCCATCGTGTCCCTCTCGTGTCTTGCCAGGAGCTTAGACTCCACTGGTGGATCGTATAATATATCGCCAGCTGCACTTCGCTGTTCCCAATCCCCAGACTCAGACTCTGAACATGGACCTCCCAAGTTGCGCAGTAGGTCCCTGTTTATCAATCCAGTGGTATATGGCATACTGACATTGTCGCAGCTGCCGTGCCTGATCTCGGCTGTAGGCAACTCAACATGCCAGCTCACCGATACAGCCTGTGTCTGTGGGACGCCCCAGATCGCAGCGCAGCTCGAGCCATGCATTCTGGCTGCATGCACCGTCAAGGAAGCCTTGAGTATGTTTGCCCAAGCGTTAGGAATAGTGGATCTAACAAATACAGCGTCGAAGAACATGACCTACACGATGTGCGACTACCCAATGGACGCCAACGTAGGCGTCTTTCCCATTACGAATATCGTCGGGATAGCAGTCGCAATTGCGGCGGTGCTTATGCGTCTGGCGAACCGGGCGATGGATAGGAAGCTAGGCCTGGATGATTATATCTTGATCTTCTCGCTGGTATGTGAATGACATACTGAAACGGAATGGAGGATACTTTACTAACAGGTGTAGTTCCTTGCGGCTGCAATCTCTGGCATTGGAATCGAGCGTATGTTCTTGCCTGTATCTGCCCTATACCAGTGACCCCAGCTAATGGTGTAGTCCGCAACTACGGCCTAGGAAAAGACATGTGGACGATCCCCTTCGACGACATCCGGCAGATCCTCAAGCTGTTCTTCATCGAGGAGGAAATCTACTGCGTCTGCATCGCCACGATCAAAATCTCCGTGCTATTCCTGTATCTGAACATCTTCCCGAACCGCGGCGTGCGCATTGCCACGTACATCATGCTGGGTCTGACGCTCATCTGGCTGATTACGAGCTTCTTCGTGCTGCTCTTCTCGTGCTCGCCTATTAGCTACTACTGGAATATGTGGGACGGCGAGCACACCGGGAAGTGTTTCAGCCATGATAAGATTCTAGTGGCGCACTCGACTATCAATATCGTGCTGGACGTGTTGATTGTTGGCCTCCCGATGCCGACGCTGGCAACGCTGCATATGCCGCTGGAGAAGAAATTGGGTGTTTGTGCCATGTTTGCCGTGGGCATTGTGTACGCCTTTATCACTCTCTCTATATGATATTATACTGACTTGTATAGCGTCACGGTCATCAGCATCATGCGCCTCGTCGAAACAGTCGGCTTCAACAAAACCAGCAACCCAACACGTACGTCCCCCAAAACACTACAACACTAGATGGAAGACTAACATAAACAGGCGACTTCGTCCCCGTCGGAATCTGGTCGCTGCTCGAATTCGACGTCGCCATCATGTGCGCCTGCATGCCCGCCATCCGCTCCCTCATAATCCGCATCTACCGCGGCAATTTCAAACCACACCTCACAGCGCTCTCAAACAGTCTCTCCGGATCAACACGGTTCGGGAGTAACAACACTTCGAACAATAACTCCAAGAACGGGAGCGGGTCCCGGACAAGGGTGTCGCATAATCTGTCGGCGTCGCTGCCTGGGACGAAATCCCGTGCGAAGGGCGCCGATGATTCTGTTGGCCCGTTTATTCGTCTGGATGATGTGGGGACCACTGCTGATGCTTATTATAATGGTGCTGGGCGTGTTACTCCTGGGGGTGGGCGTGCTACTCCTGGAAATGGTGGGTTGGGTCTGTCTGGACCGGCTCCTGGGAGTCCCGGGGTTGGTCCTGGTCCTGGTCCTGCGTCTGCGTCGTTGCAGAGTCCGAGTAGGGGGTATTTTAAGCGCTGGAGTTTATTCTCGAGGAAGTCGAGTGAGCCTCCGCAGACGCCGATGTTGCCGCCGGCGCCCAAGTCGCCCAGTTCGACGTTTTTGGTGGAGTGATAAGATATCAATATCAAAGGCTTGTTTGGATGTGTATAGTTCTGGATTGGGATATGGGAGGTTTGCATTGCATTTGGATTTTGGATACGCCACATAGTTTGTTATGACTTATGAATGGGTACGAGTTTTGGCTCATTATTGACACTGAATTGATTGTAGACTCCTAGTTAGGAAGCATGATGATACTGCAGTACTAACCACAGCTATGGTATCAATGCCATTACCCAGAATAACCCTCTTGCATATTACATATTTAACCACAAACCCCATATAAATCCGCCCTCACAAAGTCCGGCGTGGGACTATCCCTATACCCCAATCTCACCAACTCCCCCCGACTGAACATTGGCCACTGCATCTCCCGAGAAAGCCCATCGCGGGGCCGATCACAGAAAGCAGCCCAAGCACGCTGTATTGTCTGCGTCATCTGCTTCTCCGCCTTCGAAGGGTCGATCCCTGTTACGTCGCCCGACGTCCCAAAGAGCATGAACAGCTCGCTGCCGTGGTATGCGCCTCTGAGGGGTGCCAGTGCCCTACTTTCGTTATTGTTACTATTGGTACTAGTATGGTAGAGCTGGACGTTGGTCCAGTTTGCAAAATAGCGGTATTGCCAGACGGGGACATTATGTGCGGTGCGCGCGTTGGCTTGCGCTGCTATCGGGCAGGTGAATGAGGAGAGGTGGAAGTCGGTCATTTGGGTTTCTGTGGGGAGGGCGTTGATTCCGTTTGATAGGGATGAGAGTGCGTAGTAGCCTTCTTCTTTGTGGTTGTGGCCGATGAGGATGGGCTGGTTACTTTAGTGTTAGATACAGAGATAGGCTGGATGGAGTAACTCACCAGCTTCGCAAATAGGCCTTTCTTGTTTAATGAAGGGTAATTGTCGAAGACCGTCTCGTTGTCGACAACGGGATAGAATGCTGGTGTTGATCGCAGCGGATTGGTATTGGTACTGCTATCAGGTTTAACCTTAGCAGCAGCAGTTCGGATATCTTCCCAACCCTTCTGCTGCATACAGTAGATCTCGTCACTGCCGTCACATCCAACGGCCCGGACAACAGCCCTCCACGCCGCCGTGGTATGTTCCGGCGAGTTCAGTGGAAAGCTCAATGCACTCCCAGACTGCATAATCAGACCCGCAACGATCGGGTCCTGTTTGTATGCATATGCCCAGTAGTCCACGGAAACAGCACCTGCTGACTGTCCTGCGATGACGATTTTCTGCGCATCTCCTCCAAAAGCGGCGATGTTGTCGCGGACCCATTCGACTGCGAGGCGCTGGTCGCGGAGGCCGGGGTTTTGTATACACTCAGATCCTGGAGTGCAAGAGCCAGGGAAGCCGAGGATGTTTGTGCGGTAGTTTACGGTGATGACGATGATGTCTTCGGCGGCTGCAAAGTGGCGGCCGTTCCAGAAGGGGGTGTTTGTATTGCCGCCGGCGAATCCTTCAATTCAACTCAGTTAGTTCATTTTAGTTAATTTAGACTTGATACTAGATGGAACGTACGGCCACCGTAGAAAAAGACGAAGACGGGCTTGTCGCGGTTTCGGGTTGGCTTGGACCAGATGTTGAGGGTTAGACAGTCTTCGCTCTGCAGGGATCCGGTTTCTCCTGTAAAGGCAGCGAGGATAGCTGGTGCTTGGGCCGTGAGGTATGTGTAGTTGAATGTGCGAGAGCTCAGACGGGGGCAGTCACTATACAATTAGGGGAAATACAGGGAAAGTATATTAAATGAGAGTGCAAGCATACTATCCCTGTGGAGGGTTAGTAGAGTTATACCGGTTAGCAGAGACTCACCCAGTGTGCTGCTTCGTATGGCCTTCTTCTGGTCAGCTTCTGTGGTGGCATGAAGCGGAGAGAACCCAGAGGGGGCTCTGCATATGGAATGCCCAAGTACTCGACGACATCGCCGGTTGTATGGCCAGTGATGGGCCCGTTGGAGGTGTACACGGTCCAGTTGGATGCAGCTAATGCAAATGGGATGAAGGCCAGAGTAGAGATAAACATAGTAACATGGACGATGGGATTCTCAAGAGACGTGGAAGTTACACGAGTGAGAATGCGGGGGTTGAAGATCTTGGAGGATTAAAGACATTTTATTCGTGGAAAGGCAGTTTTATTTAGTGATCGTCGAGGTATTCCTTTCTCCTACAAGGCGCATGCAGCCGATTGATTGTGTTTGTGGGTGTCCAAGATAATGATAGAAAGAGTAGATTCCCCCCAAAAAGGCATGTCGTGGACCGACTTGGCTGTATTGCTTGATCACTGCAGAGCCAAGAGCCAACCTCATCCGCCCGGAAATGGACGAATGCAAACATCACGCCATTGGCCGGCGGGCTCGCGAAGATCAGGAAAAAGCTGGGATGGATTCACTTGATCGATACGAGGCGGAGGACACTCCGATGAATCGGCCTCAGTTCATCCGGTATTCTCACTTGAGGATGCCAAGTTAATGTTGGAAGAAAGTGAGGAGTCATTCCTTGGAGGTATTCGGATGAAGGGAGTGCATGATTCATGAAGATGCAGATGATCACGAAGAGATGAAGAGAAGCAGAGATGAGATGAGGTGAGATGAAAGTGAGATGGAGATGGAATGTTGAGCTGCCAATGACGAGCGGGTGCAAGCGACGCTATAAATAACACGAAACTCATCAACACCAACACCAACAACCAATGGCCCAAGCGGGGATGCGCCCGATCGCCCTGCCACTGCACCTCCACTCTGCACCTCGAGTCTGCAGAACTCAAGGTTCTCACCCAAGAGGAGAACAAAGGCTGACATCCTCAGGCCAAGTGGCGGATCTCCGATCAGACGGAGCTTGTTCACCCGCATCTCGAGACTCCAATCCCATCGTCCTCTTGCCTGAATACGCCTGGCTCGACTAGATTTCCCAATCTCGGCAAGGAATGAAGCTGCAGTAAGGGCTGCCTCTGCACCCACCGGCCGCCTTCATTGGCAACCACAAACCGGACTCCTGCGGACTTTTGTGGTCCTTGCAGTCGCCTTGCAGTTTGCTCGGATTCTGATGCCTGTGATACGCCCTGACGCCCTCGTGGCTGAATCTCGATCCGGCTGGGCCCGCGCGAACACGAGGTGGCATTCGTCGAATCCTTCATATCTGGCGGACGACGGTCTCCTGGAACTCACCCAAAGCATTGCGTTCGAAGATGGCTCCAGGTAGGTGCTCTCTGATTGCAGTGTCTACAGTCTACAGTGTCTAACGTCCCCAGATCCAGAGCCACCCGCCCCAGGCCTCCACCGCAGCTGTATCTTCTGTCGCGCTCGCAAGATCCGCTGCTCCGGTGGCACCATTTGCACTGCTTGTCGAGAGCGCAATATCAACTGTATCTACAGCCCCGAGGCCCGCAAGGGACGCCCCCGACGGAGAGGCGCCAGCTCTTCCGATGCCCAGGGCCAGCCACGAAAGGCTCAACGCCGTCGTCTTGTATCTTCTCCGCCTTCTCCAGCTGGCGCTGCCTCTCCAGCGGCGTCTGGGCCAGTGACTTCTGCTTCCGCCGGTCCTTCACGAGCACCGTCGCCGCAGCCAGTTGGGGGCGATGGGGACCAGACGCTGGGCCATGAGCTGGAGCAGATGTTTCACGAGTACTTCATCCGGAAGAATGGCTCGCGTTCCAACCTCTTCCAGGACTCGATTGCCTCCTTCCAGCGGCACATGCGCAAGCCCAGCCCCGGGCATACCTCGCCGCGGCCGAAACTGAGCTACGATGGGATGTTGTCCTTTCTTGCGCATGAAATGGTGGAGATTCTGCTTCTGCGGTTTGGGCAGCTGGGCTGTGAACAGCCAGAGAGCACGCACCAGTACTTCTACATCGCCTCGCTGGCGGAGGAGACGACGCCGAGCATGTTCGACCCTGCTCGCCGCCAGCGAGGTCCTCTTGCAGCTTTAGGAAAACACCGCGTAGTGCAGATGGTGCATCTCTGGTTCATGATGCATCCCTTGTCGCCGCTGGTCTCCAAGACACTCCTCCTAGATGCGATCCAGGACGAAACGGTGGACGAGGCACTGCTGGCAGTTATTCTAGCGGATGCGTTCCAGGCTTTTGATAGCAGTGATGGTCACAGTGGGAGTCTCCCTGAAGAATCGCCCCAGCTGTTGGCACACTTTGCTGCGTCCCAGCTGAGACATCGGCCTCTGGCGCAGATTGATTCCGCGCCCATCTCGACAGTGCAGGCATTGATACTGCTAGGGTGGAGGGATCTCGCGCAAGGTCTAGCACGGCGAAGCACCTGTTACATCGGGTATACATGTCGCATCATCTCGCGGCAGTATCAACGTCGAACCCGCAACGAAGGCGGACCGGAGAGTATGAAGCTGAACGGGATAGACATTGGCCAGGTCGAGCAGGAGATCCTGCAGAACATCTACTGGCTGTGTCTGTCGACGACGACCTGGGCCTTTATGCAAATCGACCAGCCATTCACCCTCCTCCTGCCGGACGAGATCCCCGACTTCCCTAGCCTCGACGAGACAACATCAGCAGCGCTGCGCCTGGACCGGGCGTCCAACAACATCTCGACCCTTCCCTCACAAGTGCAGGCCATGCGCTGGCTGTGGCCGCTGAGCCATATCACCAGCACCGTTGCCCACATCTACACCATCTACCTCAACGCGCCTACCGAAGAGCGCAAGGTCAAGGCCGCCCCGTGGCATATCCGGCACATTCACCAGCTCCACCAGCTCCTGCGAGCCCGGTTCGAGCCATCCAATCTCTCCTTCGAAGTCCGAGCTATCCTAATCCAGGCCATCAAGCTGGTCGAGCGAGAAGTTACCACCCCGCACACCCAGTTCTTCCTCTTAACCTCGTACTACACCATCATCGTCCACATGCTCTTCTCCCCTGAACAGCGAGCACCCCCGCCAGTTACACCCTCCACCATCCAAGCCCTGGGCGAGTGCATCTCCGCCATCCTCACAATCGCAGCAGGCGTCCCCTCCCTCCCAGCAAGCCCCGTCCCGACCCAGGCTTCCTACGGGAATAGAGCCCTAGCACTATGTCTCGACGCCTGCAGCCGCGCCCTCGTCCGCCTCCACAACCAATGCCAGCACAACTGGCAGCAAACCGAAACCCGCCATCCCATCCCCGGGCTGACCAAACTCGCCGAGCACGCCGAGCGCGCACACAATGTCTGCAAATCCGACTTCCTGGGCCAGCACGCATCCATCCTACGGCCGGCAAAGAAGCGCTTGAAATGGGTCAAGTCCGCCCTACACGCTCTGGCCTCTCCATCAACCTCTACGTCTTCTATATCTGATATAAACGAGATGGCAAACGCGGCTTTCCTTTCTTTAACCCCGCCAACAAATTTCCCCCTCCCGTTTGATAGGACAGGTGATCTGGATCTCCCCCTTGGATCTTCGACAACTTCACTATCAGACCTCATGCCGCCGTACCATCTCCCCCCACCACTGGAAATCCCAGACCCGGGCTTCTTCTGCGACGATCCTGCCCTGGATTCGTTACTGGGGTTCCCTGGCATAGCCCGCGCAGCAGATCTATACCCAAGGGCAAGTGATAGCTCGTCATCGCATATGTCGCTAGGTACGCCGCCGTCAGCGCACGACGGACGTGCGTTTGGGGTGGAGGGGGATATGAACACGGGCACGAGTGCTAGTGCTAGCACGGCGCTGGCGGATTTGTTCTTTCTCAGTCCGGATCTGAATTCGCCTGGTTTGGAGGGGCTGTTGATGAATAGTAATCCGTTTGGGGCGGTGTCTAATCCTGCGATCGCTTCTGGACCGGGGACTGGGACTGGTCCTGGTTCTGGACCTGGACCTGGACCTGGTCCTGGTCCTGGATCGGGCTCTGAGAGGATAGCTGGGGGTGGGGGGAATGCAGGACAGTATGATTTTATGGGTGATCTTCAGATGTAGCCTTTTCTTTCTTTTATTCAATATATAGCCTGTCTTGGTTGGTAGGGTTGGATTGGATTTCGGCGAACAGATCGACTTAGTTCTAGATGGTATATACCTTGAATATACGTTTAAAGCTTTTAAGATGGAATTAAATTCAGGAATACGTGATTTACTTTAGTGAGACGGATTCAGAGGCTAAGAGTAAGATAGGAAGAGAATGTAATATTATTTCTTCAAGGGTATAGCTATTATCCAACGTAGTATCGCATGAAATGGCGTTGACCGTTACTCGTAATGGCCGCATCTAGTGCTTCAGGCTCTCTGTACAAATCAGAATCAGCACTGCCTTACAAACAGACGAGAAAAGAGACATACCCTTGTGGACATCGGCCTGGGTGTCGTGGACGAACTGGTCCTTCTTGTCGAAGATGGCGTCCTTGGCCGCAGTAGCACGGGTGGCGATGTCGGCGTTGTTGTCCTTTGCAACCTCCTTGTTGACCTCCTTGGAGGCGCCGGCTCCGGCGCCCTGGACGGTCTCGCTGACGTAGTTGACGGTGTTCTAGTCTATTAGTATATAAAGTACATGAATAGACAAGTAGGTTGAGGTGCATACCTTGATAGACTCCATTGTAATGTATTATTCAGAAGATGTGAATGAATGAAAAAGAAAAACAACAAGTCTGGCAGGAAAACAGGGCCTTTATATAGCTCTCCTGTTCCTTGATCTGGACCAGGGAATGACATCATAGTGCCCCTATCCAATAGATTCAACGTTGTGGACAGTGCGAGATCAGCGTCAGTGGCTGAGCAGATCTGGACAGATCTGGCCTTGTCTGCCATGGACTCATGGAACTCCACAGAATCAAACACGTGCTGGCGGAACCAGAATCCGGTTTCTGTCGTGCTTGCATATCTCGCAGAAATAGTCCTTTTCTTCTTGTCAAGGGAATCGTTATATTCCCAGTAGTCTTATGTATCTTGCTGGCACTGGGTAGGGCCTCATCCTCTGGCCGCAGAAAATGGGCGAGAACCAGACTCAGATTCTCAGCTAGAGATCGACATGACTCGATCACTTGGTTTTGCCTTTGCGAGACAAGAAGAGGAGACAAGAAGAGGGGTTGGCGAGTTAACTTGGACTGGAGACTCCACTCTCGACGATGTGGCGCTGCGGCCTTGGTGGCGGTCCATGGAACAGACCAGCAAGATGGTGCGAGAGGCTTGCAACTAGTTTTCTTGAATTGTTGAACTGCTAGGATTCCCTCTAGTGCCAACTGACCCGCGGTTGCACTCAAGCTTGGTTTCACATGCACCATATCATGGCTATGCGCTACTGCCAATGGGGTTATTTGTGGCTCATTTCAGGCATTTGGTGGTCTAGAACGACGAGATGTGCCATGGTATTAGACAGAACTCGCTTCCACTAATGCATTGAGGTGCAGATATATTCCGTCCGTGCTTGTACCAGCTAAGAACCGCCTTAGCCTCCAGTTCCCTGATTTTGCAGTTACATTGCAGGAAGATCCACTATCGCGCCACTCGAGGTAACTATCTAACCCCCGATTTGGCTGCCTTAACCACAGTCTGGACGAGTGGGGGCGGGGACGGAAAGAATACGCGTCTTCCATTTGTCCAAGTGAATCCGGACCTGCTGCAGGTTCCGTTGGGATATTCCTGGAGCTGAAGATATGGGACTGTGCAGGAGACCTACTCTGTCCACTGTATAGCCGAAGGAATACAGCCTGATATTTCTGGCCGGAAGAGCTCTTTATAACCGAGAAACAGGTATCAATAGTAAGGATAAATTTGTCTTGACTGCTACCAGACTTCAAGTGGTGGTTAGAATATACATATTCCATTCCATCATATAATCTCTGCAACTGTCAATCCCTATCCGCACTACTGCTCCTTGAGCATAACCTCCAACTATAGAAAGACCCATTAGCAAAACAAAGCAATCCACAAGAACAGGAAACATACCCTCCTCGAAACAGGCTGAAACCCATACAACCAAGTCAAATACCACATCCAGGCCGTGCTCGGCAGCATCCGGTATACAATCGCCCGCAACACCTTCCCAGCAACAGGACCCGGCCAGGATGCTGTATGCAGGCGGGCATACCGCGCCGAGAACGACGCGACATCGTGTGCGCGCTTCTCACGCACGCGGGCGTAGCTATCTAATGCGGTCTTGTCGCCCGCGAGGTATAGCGAGATGGAGTCTGCGAGGACGGTGGCGTCTTCGATTGCCTGGCAGGCGCCCTGTTTTGGTTGGAATTTGTCAGGAGGGGGAAGGTGTTTTACTTTACTTACCTGGCCGAAGAATGAAGTCATGGAGTGAGCAGCTGTAGAGGGTGAGAACTGGTTCGTTTGGTAAGGGGGATAGGGAAGTACCATCACCAAGAAGAGCAACGCGGCCTCGAACCATGTGTGGGAAATCAGCCTCCTCGAAGACGTTACTTGCGACTACTCGCTCGGATGAATTCACAACTGTCCTGGTTAGCAGAAGTAGACTACAGGTATGGATGCGTACTGGCTTCCACGCTGCTGTCCTTCCCAAACGGGTGGAACTTCCTCCCATAGACTCCGTTCACTGTCTTAGGGGTTGCGCCCTTCCACACAGACCGGTCGGGGTTCTTTGCGTCGCGTGCAACAGCCTTGACCCCGATGAACCACTGGCGGTTCTCCTTGCACGGCCATGTGGTGAGAATGCAGTCGTTGTACAGCATCCAGTGCGCGATGCCCAGATCGTCTGTGGAGAGATGCGATAGGGGCTGCGTATAGCCAGACATGTGCACGCGGCCGGTGAACCGAATTGTGTTTTCCGGCTGTAGACCGATTGATCGAGATAGCTGGCAGGAACATTTGGTTAGTCTGCATGTTCCAGTATACAAGGGCATACGTACAATCCGCCTCGTCACACTGCGGATCCCATCCGCCCCAACCACGATATCAGCATGCACCTTTTGTCCGTCGTCGCTGAGGACGCGGAGTGGGCCATCATTGCCTTCGATATTCTGGATGTCGGCGACGTTCCAGCCTAGTTTCACCACCTCTTCGCCCCCAGCTGCCTCGTAAAGATATCCATGGAACTCGTGCCGCTCAATCGACAGAACATTATACCCGAACCACCGCCTCGCGAGACCAAAGTCAATAGTACCCCAGCAGCTTTTCTCGCGGTAGACGCGGACCCCGAGAAGTTCCTGCGCGTTCTGCTTGATCTGGTCGTAGAGACCGAGTTGATTGAGCGCGGCGAGACAGTTCGGGGCCAGCGAGATCCCGGCGCCTTGTGGGGTTAGAACGGCGGTGCGTTCGAGGATGACGAAGGGGATTCCTAGTCGGTGTAGAAATGCGCCTAGGGTTAGACCTCCTATGCCTGCGCCGATTATGGCTACGGAGACTCGTGGGGGTGATGTGTCTGCCATGGTGAGGGCTGTCGGAGTTGGTAGATGGCATTTACCGCGAAGGGTTAATGCATGCTTTAAATAGAGACATTCCATGGAATCATGTCTTGAAGTGTGAACAGCGTTGGAAAGTCTCCGTTGGCGTTCGGAGCTCGTATATGCAGCTTTGCAGAATATCTCCGTTCGAATTCTAAACACGAGGCGGACATGTCCAGCTAACTCGTCTATCTATGTACAGCAACTACTCGGTATCCTTCAACACGTCTCTTAAAATAGCTGTCAGTTTGCCCACAACCCCTGCATCAAAACAGGCATCATGCGCCGCAGCAAACGGAACAGAAACGAAGCTGCCAAACTGCCCTGCCCGCCATCCATTATTCGGATCGAGGTTATTCTTCCTCGCAAATGCCCTCCTTGCCTCACTTAGCAGAGGAGATAGACTACCCAGTGCGGTACACTTAACCAACGTCACGCCCGTCCCAGGGAGACAAACACGCCGATGCAGCGTCTGATACGACGCCAGCATCCGCAAGCCCTGCGCGATATGCTCACGGAGAAGACCCATGAACTCGTCTAAACCACCTAGACTCCCGTCTTCACTATCCGAGCCGTAGTCGGTATTCTCCGGACTATTTTCGCTACTCGGCACCGTACTCCCTTCATTAGACGAGGGCACACTGCCTTCGAAACCCGCCGTATCCGTAGGCCCAGGCCCATTAACACGCCACGCAATGGCATTATACGTAAGCGTTGACAGAACCTGGCGTTCCTGCGCATCGTGGAAGGGCAGGTAGGCCTCCGGGTTCAGCGAGTCGATCAGGATGATATGCTTGACTGTTTCGCCCTGTGCTGCGAGAATAGCCGCCATTTCGACTGCGATCATCCCGCCCATGGACCAGCCGCCGAGGAGGTAGGGGCCTTTGGGCTGGATGTCGCGCTGGATGATGCGGACGTATTCGAGGGCTAGGCTGGGTAGGCTTTTGCTGTGGCGGCGGAAGGAGGAGGTGGATTCGAATATTGGGGATGAGAGACCGTAGACGGGTCTTGAGTTGGCAGAATCAGGGCTAGAGTCGTGCACGCCTGATAGAGAGCCCAGCGCGAAGTAGGGCAGGGCGAGGCCGGAAATTGCGTGGATCAGGATGAGCGGCGTCAGGGCGGACGAGGGATTGCCCTGGATGTGCGCCACGGTCTCGGCCATTGTGTCTGTTGCTGATCGGACATATTGGCGATTCAACAGGAATATAAACTGTGAGCTGTGAAGAATCTGTGCCCTGTGGACACTTTGAGACTGGGAATTCAGGGGCAGGGTGGTATTGCATACACTCCGCTCCGAAGCGGGCATTTCTTAGGGCTAATGGGGCCAAATATTGTTATAAAAGGGCACACTCTCCTTCCTGTGTTCGTCATAGGCCAGCATACGTACCGAAGTAACAATGCGGTTTATTGCATTTCTCGCCGTTGTCACCGGGGCCTTTGCAGCCCCTACCAGGAGGGCCTCCGGGGCGTTTGACATGCCCCTGGCCTGGACGCCCTTTGGTTTCACTACAAACACCATCACAGTCGGCAGCCCACCTCAGCAGCTCGATTCTTTCGTTGACTGGACCTGGATCGGCCAGTATGCCTTCACCCCGCGCTGCCATGGCAGTCTGCAGGACACCTTCGACTGCCTGCAGCCAGGCCAACAGCTGTACAACCAAACCCAGTCGCGGACCTACACCAACCAGTCCAACCTCTACCCCGACAGAAACTGGAACCCAAACCACTTCTTCTTCTACGACGACCTCTCCGTTGGGTTCGGCTCTGATATCCAAAAAGTCGGCGACCACCAGGCCAAGGTCACCTTGCAGCTGGCGGACATGCATTTCCAGCTGGACTTTGTATACCCCTTCGCTGGCGTATATGGCCTCTCACCAGTCTTCAAGTCCGACAACGCCTCCACGCAGTCCCCGTTCTACCAGATGTGGGAGCAGGGTGTTTATCCCTCTCCGCTCATTTCCTTCTTATACTGCCACAACAGCACCTTCGACAGACCCGCGCCCCGTCGCGAGCTCTGCAATGACAACGACGGCCTACAGACTCTAGGCGGACCATCTCCAGTCCTCAGTCTACCAGCAAACACTTCGTCCTCTAGCAAGAGTAAGACCACAGACTCAGTCCTATGGTACGACAACATTATCTTCCCCGCCGTCAACGACATCGACTTCGAATACGAACCAGCCGTCTACAACTACTGGGCCGTCCGACTGACACAGCATCTCATTGGAGACGAGGAGCAGGCCCTCAACACCTCCGCCTCTATCGGCGGTAACCCCGGTGCCATCTTCGACCATGCCAGCTACGGCCGCGGCGTGCCCATGTCGGAGAACAGCTATGCGCGGCTGATTGAGATCACAGCTGGCCAGCCGATTACATTGGACCAGAACACTGCTCCCAATAATGGGAACCAGTCGTTTGTATCTGTGGACTGTGCCAAGGTCAAGTCGTTTCCCAGTGTGAAGTTTGTCTTTGAGGGCCATGAGAGGGTGTGGGAGGTTGTGCCGGAGAATTATGTTGAGGTGGTGGAGCTGGGTAAAGAGCGGGTTTGTGTGTTGAATGTGAGGACTCTGGGCGAGGGAGACTTTGTTATTGGCAATTTTGGAGAGACCTTTGCGAAGGATAAGGTGGTTTTGTTTGATTTTGAGGAGCTCAAGGTTGGGCTGGCGGATGTTCCTGGGGATGCTTATTAGTATGAGATTGCTATAACTAGAACGAATGAGTGGCATCATTATATCTGAGAGTACTATATAGACCATGATACTATATACTGTTGGCATAATACAATTGAGTGACGGCTAATACTGCTAATCGTTTTATGTTCGAACAGTATTATCCACCATTCCAATATCATTCTATACTTCCGGGAATACTATATATAGACCATTACAATATAACATGAATGGAATACTTATGCACTAGGCACTCTGAATATGCATTCTGACAGCTAAGAGAATACGATAAAATACTAAACGAACTGCACCTGCACATCGCCCTTGAGCCAGGGACTGCCCACCTTAGAGAAATCCAGCCCCCCCAGAGTCTGCTCGCTGCTTCCCTCTCCCCAGCCAATATCGCAGCTCTTTACAATACTCGAGACAACCGTCTTGGAAATCAGCATCGCCATTTTCTCACCAGGACACCGATGACTGCCAGCGCCAAAGGGTATATACCGCAGCTGCCCACCGTCATTCATCTTCTTGGCCAGGTTAGCATCTGCCAGCCATCGTTCGGGCAGATATTCATCGGGTCTGTCCCACGCCGCAGGGTCGTGATGTGTCAGATAAGGAGATATCGAAACGATGGAGCCCTCGGGGATGGTGATCTCGGTTCCCGCCATGGAGGCGACGTCCGTGCGTAGGGTCTTTGGCTTTCGGGCCCAGCGGACGTCGCTGTTTCCGGAGTAATGGCGGCCTGTTTCTTTAATGAGGGCGTCCAAGAAGGGAGATTGTTCTGGAGTGTGCGTGGCTAGGTCGTCGCGTAGAAGCTGAAGGCGGGCCGGGGATTTGAGCAGCTGGATGATCGTCAGAGTGTGTCCTCTTGGTGAACCGGATAGAAAGTTACCTCTAGGATGGTCCAGGATATACTAGCAACAGTACTAGTATGGGCGGCAAACATGAGGAGTGTATGATGTGCCGCGTAGAAGCGGCTCAGGTGTGCAGTTGCAGGGTCTTGCAAAGTGTACGAGATATAATCAAGACCGGTCTTCCATTCCTCTGGACATTTCTCTCTCTCCTGCAGTCGAAACTGGAAGATCTCCTGCACACGGTCTCGCGATTTCCACAGATTCCGAGCTGGAGCATGCGGAACCCAGGCCGGGAGAATGGTGTGCCAGATACTTCCCACATTGGCCTCCATGGTGTGCAGCAGGTCGTAGAGCTCGTCGACATGGTGATCGTAAAAGTCCTGTCCCATCAAGCACTGCACGATGATCTTGTGGACAAGGAAGGAGACTTCTTCGAACAGCGCTACAGACTGCCCGCTGCTACTGGTCCAGCCATTGACTGTCTTGATGGCTTCTTCGTCCGCAATCTGGGTGTACCTTTCTAGAGTGGCCTTGCGTGAGATCCCCCGACTCAAGGACCCGACCATGCTGCGTAGATGGTCAAAGTATCCTGGGATAACGATCTTGTTGAGGAACAGACCCATCCCGTCGCCAAACGACCATACATCCTAAAGTCGTTAGTAACGGACATTATTGAATAGAGGACGAGGATTAACCTCTCGCGTTTCTAGGTATTCCTTATTCAGCTGAGGACTTCGCAGCCAGATCGTGCGGCCGAATAACATCGACACAGTAAAGCACTGTCCATGGCTGCTGGTGGCGGTGGAAATGAACCCAACCGGGTCGAGGGTGTATTTTCGCAGATTTCCTAGAACTGGAAACCCTGAGCTGACGGCAGGGATCTTTTCTGAACGAAGGAACCAACGCAGTGCGAGGACCAGGAGGAGAAAGGGTAGAAGGCTGGCAATGAGAGGGCCGGCATTGTGGGCAGAGTCTTGGACCTCGTGTAGCATGATGAATAATAACAATGATAATAAAATAAAATAAAATAGATTGAAGACGACTTGGCTAGGATAGTATTGTTATGTCTATTTCGTATTTATTTACGGTCTGCCTTTATGTAAAACTCTCCGGCGGATGACGGACGTCAGATTTATATCCGCGTATAGTTCATGGCTCGCTATATATTGCCGGACGCCATTCGTACACTTCCAGGCCATGTTGCAATCTATTCGAAATGGCTTCCAAAGAGACAGTAGATGTGGCTATTCATGCTCAAGACGAAGCTGATGGCCCTCCAGATGGCGGCTCGCGTGCATGGCTGGTGGTGGCCGGGGGCTTCCTCACCTACTTTGTGACATTCGGTGCGTGGAGAACACAGATAATGTGCCACAGCTAATGGGAACAGGACTGCTCAATTCATTTGGGACTTTCCAAGCATACTACGGACAGACGCTGCTGTCAGACCGAGACGACAGCGAGATCTCCTGGATTGGCTCTCTCCAGCTGTTCCTGCTTTTCATCGGAGGCCTCGTGTTCGGGCCAATGTTCGATAGCAAGGGATCAAAGATTCTTTTTATCCCCGGGACTGTGTTGTTTTGTATCTCACTGATGATGGTCAGTCTCTGCAAAGAGTACTACCAATTCATTCTAGCGCAGAGCCTGCTCTTCGGCGTGGCAGATGCAATGCTCTTCTACCCGACAATCTCTGCAATTCCACACTGGTTTAATAGTCGTCGAGGCCTGGCAATGGGCATCGTCGTTGCTGGCTCCTCTTTAGGTGGAATTGCATGGCCTCTCATACTGGAAAGGTTATTCCACGCCGTCGGATTCCCGTGGGCCATTCGCATTGTTGGGTTTATCAGCCTGGCTCTACTTCTCCCAGCATGCTTGATGGTTATACCTCGTTCATTGTCGAAAGGGTCTGCAGGTATCCCCAAAGAAGACGTGATTGCCGGCCTTAAGGATATACGCTACTGGCTGACCGTTGTTGGGATGCTCTTTGTGATGTGGGGGATGTTTATTCCTTTCTACTATATCCCGCTATTTGCCATCGACAAGGGCATTGACTCCTCGTTTGCAAATGCACTGATTTCAATCCTGAATGTTGGCTCCTTCGTTGGACGGATTGTTTCCGGTGCCCTAGCAGATCAAGTCGGACGGTGAGTCCCAGATGCATACAAACTGCGCCCGCTGATAGCAATACAGGTTTAATGTCACAATTGGATGCTCACTCGGATCCGGAATCCTCGTTTTATGCCTCCACTGCATCCACAGCAAAGGCGCAATTGTTGCACTTACCCTGCTCTACGGATTCGCCTCCGGAGGACTGATCTCCCTGCAGTCTGCATGCGTAGCGCAGATAACGAAGAACATGCAAATCATCGGCCTGATGATCGGAATAGTGATGGCAGTATGCTCGCTAGGAGCATTGACGGGCAATCCTATCGGCGGAGCTCTTGCGTTGAGGAAGTCTGGGGATGTCCCTGCCTGGGTGGACTTCGGGGGTGCGCTTCTGCTCGCTGGGACAGCGCTGCTGGTTGGTGCGAGACTTGCTGTTGATTCTAGACTTTTACGAGCTGTCTGAAATGTTAATACTGCGGTGGAACTGGTGTTTCATAGGAATACGAGGGCGCTTCCAACTCCGACGGGACACGGGGACTTTTAGCATACAGACAGATATATAAGGAACGAATACTACCTCTAGAGTCAGGGATTAAAGTTCTATCGTTTCCTAAACCAACCAATATGAGGTTCTCTTCTTGCACCGTGCTGGCGGCCTTGACCAGCGTCGCTGCTGCCTACCCTCGATCTGCCAGCCTTTACAACTGCGTCTCTAATGTCTTCGGAAGCTCTGCACCACAGCGAATTGTCACTCCAGGCAACGATACCTACATGGACGCCCGGCTAGGCGAGAAAATCCAATTCGACGAGCTGCCCGTGCTCATCGCCTACGCACAGGAATCCAAGGAAATCGCGCCTTTGATCAAATGCGCCCAACAAGCGGATATCAAGGCGGTCCCACGCACTGGCGGCCATAGCTTCGAGGCATACTCCTCCTTGAATAACACCCTTGTTATTGACATTGCCCACATAAACGAGGTGAATGTCTCGGAGGACAAAAAAACAGCCGTCGTCGGTGCAGGGATCCGGCTGGGTGCTCTCTACACAGCCCTCAACGAGTACGGAACATCCTTCATCGGCGGAATCTGTCCCACAGTCGGCCTGGCTGGATTCCTAGGATCCGGCGGGTTCAACATGCAGCAGAGATCTCAAGGACTGGCAGTGGAGCATGTCCTCGCAGCCAAAGTCGTCCTCGCAGACGGACGCATTGTCGTCGCCTCGCCAGATACCAACCCCGACCTGTTCTGGGCAATCAGGGGCGGCGGAGGAGGGACTTACGGCATAGTCGTTGAATTTACCCTGTCTCTTACGGCAATCCCACGATCTGCTATGCTTATGCTGCAGTGGAATGATACGGAATCCCGATTCCCCGCCGCGAAGCAATACCTCGACTGGGCGCCCAAGCAGATACCCGAGTTCATGTCCCAGATCAACGTCTACCGCGACACCGTGCAAGTTCTAGGCTGGCATTACGGAGGCACAGAGGAGCAGCTAACCGCGCTTGTGAATTCCTCTGGTCTACTTGAGATTGGCAGCCCCGACGTCGTCATCGCGGGGGGTTGCAATACGGACAATGCACGCATCTTCGGATACACGACGATGGAATGTCTCCCTGACGACGAGGTCGACTCGTCCATTCTCAATGTTATTCCCGACCCATTCAGCCAGGTTGGGGATAATACCCAGTTCCAGTGGAACGAGGTGCCCAAGTCTCCGTCCATCCCTGTTGCGTATCCCTGGGAACGATTCTACCGTCTAAGCAAGTCGTTCTTCGTTCTCAAGGAGAATCCCATGACAGATGAAACGTTGCAGAGCCTGCTCGACCGCATCGCCTCCCTGGATGAAGAGAGCCAGGTGTGGGGCGAGTGGCACGCGTGGAATATCACGACGCCTGCAAAGGGAACCAGTAACGCGTTCCCCTGGCGGGAAAAGGCATATGCTCACCTGGAGTTTCAGATCCATGGGACACCGGATGATCAGGAGCGACAGGAGAAATATGAGGCGTGGTTTGAGGACTTGGAATCCTATCTGAGGCCTGCGGTTGGAGGTGCGAGTTATTCTGGCTATGTGGATGGGAAGATTTCTACGGATCCGTTGACCAGTTACTATGGCGAGAATGTGTGCAAGCTCGCCGAGGTGAAGAAGGCATACGATCCAGAGGAGTTCTTCACGAACCCAATTTCTATTCCGGCGTCTGGGGAGGGATGTTAGGCTGATGGCTATGCTGTAACTAGCTCTACAATTCTACCATACTCCTATATATTAGTATTTGATGTGGACAGATCAATATCAATTAAGCCTTATCATTTCTACTTTGAATTTCGTACATACACAGCCTTTGTAGCCGAATATTACTTTATATATCACCACCTCTATACCCACGTAGACATTCAAGTCAATTAAACTCGATTTACATGACTTAGACATTCTCAAGAAAGACTTGGCATTGCTACGAGACTAGCCCATGGAAAACACTTCCAGTATACTAATAATAGATCGTTATATTAGCGGGCAATCGTTCTACAGTAAGCTCCGTTGATACACGGAGCAGGACAAGACGGAGTGCATCGAAGCGCCCACCCTCGTATTGCTAAGAGTCCAGGCCCGTCACGGAATATCGGACATTTTTAACATGCTGCAATGTATGCTGGGAATTAGAGAGTTTCGCTCTCCCTCCGTAGGTTATCGGCGTGTTTATCACCGTTAGTGCCCTCAACTGTAGTGCTCCGGCCGTTGCACTTGATATAGTCCACTGGAGTCAATGTTCTGGCTTGAATTATATAGTATCAATGACCACTGGCCACAGAAAAGGGCGTAGCTTGGATTGAAGAAGATACCTCTGCTCTTGCGAATACCCAGATTCCTACCTGAACAACACTCAACCTGCTTTGTGGGATTATACTACTCTATTAACATAGGTAAGTCTGTCGTCCTCAGGCTAATATAAGATGTCAATGCATTTCGAAAACCACACAAATCCGGTGACGGGGACCACGTCAACCGTCCCCAAGGAAAAGGCAGATATGCCACAATCACACTCAGAAGACCCCCCGTGCGTGGTTGGGATGGCATGCAGGGTCCCAGGTGCCTCGAGCCCGTCACAGCTTTGGGACAATATCGTCAATAAGAAAGACTTCCAGAGGAAGATGCCTGCGGACCGTTTCAACGTGGATGCGTTCTACCACCCGGACGGAACGCACAAGGGAACTGTACGGTCCCCCAGCTAAGCTTAGGTTCTATGCTAACTTTGCAGACAAATGCAAAATACGGTTACTTTCTGGATCAAGATCTGGGATTGTTCGACGCCGGATTCTTCAACATTTCGGGGAAAGAAGCAGAGGCAATGGATCCCCAGCAGCGGCTGTTGCTGGAGGTTGTTTATGAGGCTTTAGAAAACGGTATGCCCTCATTTAAGCCTAAATCTGTATAATAATTGACTGTTATAGCCGGCATCACTCTGGACGAGATCCACGGCTCACTCACCTCCGTCTACTGCGGCTGCTTCACAAACGACTACAACGCCATGACAACCAAAGACCTCGAGTACTATCCCAAGTACACCGTAACCGGCACAGGCAACTCCATCCTCGCAAACCGAATATCCTACTTCTACAACCTCCACGGACCTAGCGCAACCATCGACACAGCCTGCTCATCTTCGCTGGTCTGCTTCCATCTGGGCGCCCAGTCCCTCCGCAACGCAGAGGCAGACATCTCCATTGTCGTCGGGTCTGCTCTGCACTTTGATCCAAACATCTTCATCACAATGACAGATCTCGGCATGTTATCCACAGATGGCCGCTGCCGCCACGGCGACGCTGCAGGCAGTGGCTATGTCCGCGGCGAAGGCATCGCTGCGATGATCCTCAAGCGCCAGAGCCGAGCACAGGCAGACGGCGATAGTATCCGTGCTGTTGTGCGTGGAACTGGAGTCAACCATGATGGCCGCAAGCAGGGAATCACCCTCCCCTCTGCCCGAGCTCAGGCGGACTTGATCAAAAGTACTTATGAACGATCTGGCCTGGAGCCAGCGGATACGAGCTACGTCGAGTGTCACGGAACAGGCACAAAGGCCGGAGACCCGAGAGAGCTCAGGGCTATCCATGAGACATTCTCCACTGATCGTCCGGATACGCTGTATGTTGGCTCTGTGAAGACGAATATCGGGCATCTGGAGGGCGCTTCTGGGGTTGCGGGTCTGATTAAAGCGACGATGGCGCTGGAGAGGAAGGTCATTCCGCCAAATATGCACTTCTCAACGCCGAATCCTGAAGTGGACTTTGAGCAGTGGAAGCTCGAGATCCCAACGCAGTCGAAGCAGTGGGATGTGCTAGGGGATGTTCCTCGTCGCGCCTCGATCAACTCGTTTGGGTATGGGGGGACCAATGCCCATGTTATTCTGGAAGAGTACAATACGGAACAATCTTTGTCTATCTCGTCTAGCTTGTCACTCCCCGCTGAGCTGGCTGGAATGGTTGAGTGCAGGCCGTATCTGGTGCCTTTGACTTCACACTCAGAGCGCGCAGGAAAGCAATGGGCTGAGACGCTCACCACATACCTCAAGAACAGCAATTCGAGCGTGTCAGATATCACTACTGCATTATCGTCTCGTCGCACAATGCATCGATTCCGGTCCTTCGCCATAGCACCCGACATGGAAAAGCTGATCGAGCGGATCCAGGACCCTGTTCCAGGATCAGGCTGGAAGAGCAAACTCGACAACGCGCCGCGAATTGGCTTCGTATTCACCGGTCAAGGAGCGCAGTGGTTTGGCATGGGTCGCAGCCTCATTGAGAAGTGCCCTCTGTTTCTGCAAACTCTGCAGAAATGCGACGCCATCCTGCAGGCTCTGCCATCCCATCGGCCAAGCTGGTCCGTGGTAGATGAACTGCTGAAATCCCAGGAAGATACCATGCTAGGGCAGACGGAGTACTCCCAGCCTATCTGCACAGCAATCCAGCTGGCGCTTATCGATGTTCTTGCGCAGTGGGGGGTGAAGCCTTCCGGCGTGGTTGGCCACAGCAGCGGTGAATTGGCTGCCACGTATGCCGCTGGTCTCTTATCCTTCGAGAATGCCCTGGTCGCTGCATACTACCGCGGCGTGCATATGGGCTCTGGTGCTGCAGCGTCGGGGTCTCTGCCTGGGGCGATGATGGCAGTTGGAATGACAGAGGCAGAGGTGACAGCGGAGTTGGAGCCTTATAGTGGGCGGATTGCCATTGCGGCGATGAACAGTCCATCAAGCTTTACGGTTTCTGGAGATGAAGATGCAGTCGTTGAGCTGCAGCAGGTCCTTTCTGAGAGGAAGGTGTTTGCTCGACGGCTGCAGGTTGCACAGGCGTATGTCCCGTACTGTTGCTTGTAGAGAACATGCTAACTATTCAATACAGTTTCCATAGTCACCATATGTTCCCCCTGGCACCAGGGTACAAGGAGGCCCTTGCTGCCTACCCCGGTTTCAAGGCAAACAAGAGCCGGACTGCCATTATGGTATCCAGTGTGACAGGGCGACATGCAGACCCAGTCACCCTGGGACCGGACTACCTGGCGGCGAACATGACCGGAATGGTGAAGTTTTCCGATGCCCTGACTGAACTCGTCCTGGATGAAGAGGACCAGCAACGCATCGATGTTCTCATGGAACTCGGTCCTCATCCAGCCCTCAAGGGACCTTCCAACCAGACACTGGATCAGCTGAAGCTGAAGCTCCCATATCTCAGCACCCTGGACCGGAAGCAGGATGCATATGAGAGTCTCCTAGCCACTGCCGGCCAGCTGTTTGCTTTGGGATACCCAGTCGATATTGAACGGGTTAACCAGAATCACTTCCTCGATACGACTGGCAGCGTGGTTAGTGTAGAGACGCCGCGGTCAAAGATTGACCTGCCATCTTATGCTTGGGATCACCATGATCGCTACTGGGCGGAGACTCGACATATCCGTGAACACCGTCTGCGTCCAGCCCGACATGCTATCCTAGGAGGACGAGTCCCTGGGTCTTTGGAGACGCGCCCTAGGTGGCGCAACTACCTCCGGTCTTCTGAGATCCCCTGGCTTGTTGATCACTGCATCGATGGGAAAGTTATATTCCCCGCTGCAGGGTATATCGACATGGCAATCGAAGCAGCAGCTACTATGACAGATGGAAACATCTGTGCATTCGAGCTTGCAGACATATCCGGTAACTCCCCATACACCATGCTCCTATATAATTATTAATCGTAACAGTGAAATCGGCCCTCGTCATCAGCGACAAAGACGCAGGAACCGAGACCATCGTCGAGCTAGCCCCAGCAGTCGAGTCCGCCGAAACCTCCTCGTCTATATGGAAGCACTTTGTCGTCCTCTCCGTCGACGAAGCCGGTAACCAGCGCGAGCACTGCACAGGCATGATCCGAGTCGAAGCCGGCCACCCAGCAGCCCTTCAAAGCGCCATGGGCTCCTCATCTGCTGATTCAATCCGCCAGCAGAGCTTCCGCAGTACAGACCGGATGCAGTACTACCGTCGGTTACACTCAATGGGGCTGCAGTATGGAACTACCTTCCAGCTTGTGGCCGGTAATGTGGAAAGCGGAGATGGAGTTGCCACTGCGCCGATATCGTGGACTCCTGATATGCACTCTCGCGAGGACAGCGAGATCTGCATTCTCCAACCAGCCTTACTAGATTCCTGCCTTCATCCTGTCTTTGCTGCCATTGAGGGAAAGATGGGCAGTGGTCTCAGCGCGCCGTATGTGCCGACATTCGTGCGCTTCCTTCGCGTATCTGGTCTATTGGACGCATGGAAGAGAGCGAAAGCAGCATTCGAGTCGGAAGTATCAGTCGAAACGAGCGCCCTTGGGCCTCGGACAGCTACTAATGACCTTCGTCTGCACTCGGATGGGCAGCTGCTGCTGGATATACAGGGCCTCAAGCTGACGAGTCTTGGGTCCAGCGCGGCGGATGAAACTAAACGGTCTCTGTTCTTTGGAACGCAGTGGAAGCCCATGTTTACTGGGATTGCACTGGCTCCTGAGAGATGCAGTTTAGTCAAACTTGTGGAGTTGTTTGTGCATCAATTTCCGAATAGCAGGATTCTGCATATCACCTCGTCTGCGGAGAGTACGGAGCATATCCTGCCTGCCCTGAAGGGAGTTGCAGATTCCGAGAGAAGGAATATTGCGCACTTGACCATTCTGCCAGCGGGGGGTGTTCCTACAGAAGCCTCCAATGCCCTAGGGGAAGGAGATGCATTGGTTAGTGTCGTCGAAGACACAGAAGATGTCTTTGACTTGGTCATTGTGTCTGGAACTGATATGAACTCTCCGTCTATACCTGAGCGAGTGGCCGAGAATGGATTCCTTATCTCAGCTGCAAGTACACCGGCCAACATGAGCAGCCTGTCTATTCTTCATTCGTCGTCAGATCTGCAGATATGGCAGAACAGACAGACCGCAAGCAGCTACACCAACGCCCTCACGATTGTGATGCCACTAAACCCTTCCCCAGAAACCAGACAACTGGCAACTCTTATTAAATCCGAAACTCAGGGCCCGACATACGAATGCGAATTTCTGTCTCTCATCGAAGCCTCCAAGGACTTGCGTGGTGATATCGTCGTCCTCGCTAGTCTCGACGCAAACCTCTTTTTCGAGCACGGTTTCAGCCGCGAAGACACATTCCAGGCTGCGCAGTCCTTGCTCACTAGAGACGGGCCTGGAAATATCGTTTGGCTTACTCGAGGGAGCCAAATGGAGGTATTCTCCCCGGAGCAGGCACTTGTCTTAGGGCTTGCCCGCAGCGCACGCAGCGAGAACCCGGAGCTTCGTCTGGTCGTGTTGGATATTGGTCTTTCATCTGAGAATTCTCACACAGCCAGGTTCACATCTTCCGTACTGGACTCTTCGATTAAAGAAGACGAGATCGCCGAACGCGATGGCATCCTTCATATACCACGCATCGTGGCCAGTGATGATCTCAACTCCAGGATTCCCAACGGCGTACATAGCGAGCCAACTATCCAACCACTGTATCAAAAAGACCGTCCTCTTGCACTGCGTATTGGTCGGCCAGGGCTGCTGGATACGCTGATGTTCTGCGATGACACCGAGATGAGCAGCCCACTGCAGGACGACGAGCTAGAGATCGAAGTCAAGGCGTCCGCGCTGAATTTCCGAGACATCGCAGCCAGCATGGGCATCATCGACGACTTCAAACTCGGTGATGAATGCGCCGGAATCGTCCGTCGTGTTGGGTCCAATGTCCCAGCAGGCTTTTCTGTCGGTGATCATGTCGTGGCCTGGCGTCCAGGACAGGGGGCTCATCGAACCATCCTCCGTAACCCTGCCTGTCTCTGCTACAAACTGCAAGGGCAGATGTCCTTTGCCGTTGCGTCTTCAATCCCCCTAGTCCTGACTACAGCCTACTACTCCCTCGTCGATACAGCCCGCCTCCAACAAGGCGAGACCATCCTCATCCATTCCGCAGCCGGAGGCGTCGGACAGATGGCAATCCAGATCGCTCAGAATATCGGAGCTACAGTGATAGCCACCGTGGGCTCTGCAGAAAAGCGCGCGTTCCTGATCGAGACATACGGACTCCCAGACTCACATATCCTCTCCTCGCGCGACGATTCCTTCGTAGAAGGCATCCACCGCCTCACCAACAGCAGGGGCGTCGACGTCGTCCTCAACTCTCTTGCTGGGCCTCTGCTCCTATCAACCTGGGCATCCATCGCGCCCTTTGGCCGCTTCGTCGAGATCGGGAAACGCGATATCCACCAGAACAGCCGTATCCCCATGGACCCCTTCCGGCGTAACGTCTCCTTTGCGAGCGTGGACATGATCACCGTATTCGAGCGAAATCAGAAACTTGGTGCACGCGTCTTTCAGGAATCCTGCACCCTGGTTCATGAGGGCAAGATCCAGCCTCCCCAGCCTATCACTGAGCTTCCATACGCGGACGTCCAGCGCGCATTCCGCATGCTGCAGACTGGTGCGGCGAGTGGGAAGATTGTTCTCACCCCGAGGTTGGATGATCGGGTTCTTGTTGAACCGCCCAGGTTCCGTCGGAGACTGCTCTTCAATCCCGAGAGGACATACCTTCTTGTTGGTGGTCTTGGTGGGCTGGGCCGGCGACTCAGCGAGTGGCTGTTTCAACGCGGTGCGCGGCATATCGCGTTCTTGTCGCGCTCGGGGACGAGGAGGCCTGAAGCCCGTGAGACGGTTGACTGGCTAGATGCTCGAGGTGTCAAGGTCAGCGTGTTCAGTGGCGACGCAACAGACGCGAGCGTAGTGAACGATGCGGTGGCCCAGATCGAGGGTACAGAGCATCGTCTGGCAGGTGTCTTCCAGGCTGCGATGGTGCTCCAGGATGCCCCGCTGCCTCAGATGAGCTTTACGCAGTGGCAGCGCTGTCTGGCTCCTAAAGTCCAGGGGACTTATAATCTGCATAATGCCACTGCAGCACTGCCGCTGGACTTCTTCGTTTGTTTCTCTTCGGTTTCCGCTGTGCTTGGCTCCAAGGGTCAAGCCAATTATTCTGCTGCCAATAGCTACCTGGATGCACTCTGTGCCTATCGTCGCAGTCTTGGACTGGCTGGTACGACAATGAATGTCGGAATGGTAGTCGGCGTCGGGGCAGTGGCAGAGGACGAGCAGCTCCAGACGGTGATGGAGCGGATAGGGTATGACGCCGTGAATGAAGAGGAGCTCTTCGCCCAGATCGACGCGGCTGTGAGCTCGATACAGTCTGAGAAATTGGAGCTCGTAGACAGTCAAGGCCGAGACGCGCATCAGATCATCACTGGCATCAACCTGCGCCGGCCAACATACTACTGGGCCAACGAGCCTCGTTTCCGCAACCTCTACGCCAACCATGATTTCTCTGGTTCCAGCGAGGGCAAGAGTAACAAGCTGGATATCATGGCTCAATTGAGAGAGGCACCGGACGATGCAGCTCGCATCGAGATCCTCACACTGCGCTTCCTCGAGAAGATTGCCGCCGTGTTGTCTGTTGATCAGGCCACGCTGCAGCCGAACCGCAGTCTTGGAGATTACGGACTGGATAGTATAGTTGCCATTGAAATCCGCCAATGGTTCTTCAAAGCTGTCGGTGTGGAGCTGGCCATGTTTGACATCCTCAGCAGCCGCAGTATCCAGGCCCTGATTGAGAAGGTTGCTTCTGTGATGGTCCTCAAGAGTGAGACTGAGCCTACTGCAGCAGCTACAGGAGACGCGCAAAGCAATACTAAGTCCCCTGTCAATGGAGAGAGCAGTGCGAGCAGCAGCCTGCTCCCTGTCATTGACAATGCTTTGACGGATCTGTCTGCTACAGATACGCCCATGTCCTCCTTCCAACGACGCTTGTGGTTCATGCATAATCTCGCAGAAGACCCGTCGTTCCTCAATTTGCCTGTGGTCTTCCGTCTACGTGGCCAGCCTAATAAACGCCTCGTAAAGGCTGCTCTGGAGGAGCTCAAGCGTCGGAATGAGATCCTTCGCACTGCCTACGCGGAGGGTGAAGAGTTCTCTGAGCAGACTGTCCTGGATGACTTCTCCGTTGATCTTCCTTCGGAAGACCTCTCCATGCACGAATGCTCTGAAGAGTTGCTGGACGAATACGTCAAATCCTTCATGCAGCAACCATTGGACATTGAAGACGGTACAGTCATGGTGGCCGCGCTGGTCAAGCTCTCTGAAGACAGGCACGCCCTCGTTCTCGTCTTCCACCATATCTGCATCGACCGAGGGAGCAGCCAGTCTTTCCTGGAACAATTCACAGGTATTTACGATGCTCTGCGGAGAGAGAGAAGCCTGGTACCTGTAGCTCAGCCTGCAGTCAGCTACAGCCAATTCAGCGTCTGGCACAACGCCCTCCTCCAGTCCTCGGAGATGCATCCCAGTCTCGCCTTTTGGAAATCCGTCTACGAACATCCACCAGCAGAAGCAATGCAGCTTCTCCCATTTGCAAAGACAGTCCGACCAGAGGTTAACGACTACCAGCGCAGTGTCCACCGGACTACGCTGAAAAAGACCCTATTGCAACGCATGAAGCGCATCTGTGCCCGGCTGCAAGTTACACCAGCACAGTTCCTCATGGCTGGTCTTCGGGCATTCCTATACAGATACACCGAGGAGGAAGATCTGACTATCCACCTCGTCGATGGAAACCGTCCCCATCCTGCTGTTAACGACACTCTTGGCTTCTTCGTCAATGTCGTTCCTGTTCGCTGCCAGGTAGACCACTCCGGCAGCTTCGAGGCCGTCCTGCGACAAATAAAGGGCCTTGTCATCTCCGCTTTGCAACATTCAAAACTTCCCTTTGATGCTATCGTTGATGCCGTTAGTGCTGCGAGAACTCCATCGCATTTCCCTCTTGGCCAGGTCATCCTCAACTACCAGGTTCACGGGACCATGCCTGTGTACTCGGCAGGGGATTTTGATATAACCGATGTCCAGGGCGACGACATCCCTACTGCCTGTGAGATCGGACTAGAGGCTCTCGAGGATCCTAATGACGGCTTGAAGCTTCGTCTGGAGTACTCGAGCACGCTGTATGGAGACGCTGACATGGGGCGCTTCTTGGATAATTTCGTCACTTTCCTCAGCAGCAGCATCCACGACTATCGTCAGCCGGTTGCGGAGGTCAATATGGTTGGATCGAAAGAGTTGTCCTTTCTAAAGAAGAACATGTTTAACCTTGGCTTTGTTCCCAACACTTGGGAGAGTATGTCTGTTCCCGAGCGCATTCTCGCCATCGCTCGACAATATCCAGATGAGGTTGCTGTGGAGAGTTCAGACAGCAACGACAATCTGACATACGAATCTCTAGTCTCCCAGGCCTCTGATATATCTCAATGGATTGTCGAAGCCGGGATAAGGCCCGCGAGCAAGGTGGCAATTCTCTCAAGACCTGGGCCAGCCGCAGTGGCTTCAATGGTTGGGACACTTTTCGCAGGCTGTGGCTTTCTGAACCTGGACCCTGATTTCGCTAAGGAGCGTCTGGCCTTTATGGTTGCTGATTCGGGAGCTACGCTCGTCTTAACAGAGGACAGACTGGAAGACACTGCTCGCGCACTTTCGCCATCCCCAGTGCTGGCCCTAGGGCGTATTCCACGCTCGGAGGCGATTGACTATGCTGTCCCAACGAAAGCGGACTTTCCATTCTACACCATCTATACATCTGTAAGTACAGCAACGGTATTTATTGTATACTGTCACTAACGAACCAGGGGAGTACAGGAACACCCAAAGGCGTCGTGCTGAGCCAGTCCAACACGCAGCAGATGCTCAGCACCCTCCACCACGACTACCACTTTGACCGCAACGACCGCTTCCTCCACCACTCCTCAATTTCATTCGACCTCTCAATCGTCCAGATATTCTCAGCCATAACCTCAGGAGGCCGAGTGTGCGTCGCCAGTGCCGAAATCCGCAAAGACCCGCTCGCTCTCGCAACATACATGCAGGCGGCACAGGTCTCCATCACATACTTCACGCCCACGCAGTTTGCTCTGCTGATCGAGAACGCCGCAGATATCCTGCAGAGCATGAGGAATTACCGCATTGCATACTTCGCGGGCGAGAAACTGCCAGTCCGTGTAGCGAAGGCGTTCTACGATCTTGGAACACCGGCTAGACTGTACAATACCTGGAGTCCTAGCGAGCTTGTTGTGCAGACGACTATCCAATACGTTGAATACCCACATGGCGATACGGTGAATATTCCCATTGGATTCCCAATGGCAAACACCCGGCATTACATTCTCGATGCCAATGCAAACCCGCTCCCTGCCGGCGTTGTCGGCGAGATTGTTGTCGGTGGAGCACAGGTTGGTCTGGGATACATCGACCGGCCAGATATCAACGAGCGAGCATTCCTCCCTGACCCTTTCTGTCATCAGGAAGACCATGAGTGCGGCTGGGGAAGGATGTTCAGGACCGGTGACCGCGGGCGTTTCCTGTCTGACGGACGTCTGGAGTTCCACGGACGCATTGCCGGCGACAAGCAGGTGAAACTGCGTGGTTACCGTGTTGACCTGGGTGAAGTTGAGCAGCGGATATTCGTGGAAGCGAATAGAGATGATATGGAACACGGGGTCCAGCTGGCTCTTGTCGACCTTGCTGTGGTTGCACGGCCAGTAGTAGTTGAAGCGCAAGAGGACACGACTGACGACAGGCAGTTGATTGCGTTTGTTGTGCCTCGGACTCCTCCTTCGCAAAGCGAGCAAGCGGCCTTTGCATTCCGGCTGAATCAGATGGCGAGTCGGTATCTGAATGGGTATATGTTGCCCAGTGCATACCAGTTCGTGGAGAAGCTGCCTACGACTATCGGAGGGAAGGTCGACATGCAGCGCCTGTTGAAGTGTCCCCTCACTCTTGTATTCCCCGTGGAAGAGAAGGTTGTTTCAAAGTCTGCCACAGTAGGGCAGTCTGATGATGCAAATGGTGCTGTTCTCAAGGTCGTCATCCAGGGCTTTCGCCAGATCCTGAAGCTGCCATCAACACGACCAGTGGGCCCTGACGACAGCTTCTTCGCCCTTGGAGGCCACAGTCTGCTTCTGATGCGCCTGCAGGCTCGACTGAAGCGCGCCCTAAAGAGGCCTCTTGCCTTGAATCCGATGTTCAAGAGCCCTACTCCAGCCGGGATCACGCACCTCCTTGTCGGGGGCTCCTCTTCGGTTACTCTTGGACAGCCATCAGACACTGTTTCGATTGACTGGGTTGCTGAGACAACGCTTGACAGTGCATTTAAGCCTTCTTCTGTCAATATCGAGCCCTCCCAGGTTACCTCTGTACTCTTGACTGGCGTCGACTCGTTCATTGGCGTGCACATGCTGGCCACACTCCTCGAGGACACCTCGATAGACAACATTTATATTGTTGGAACTCAAAGACTTCTCGACATGGCCGATGTGTATAAATCTCTCGACCACTACCGCTTGTCTGACCTCCTACCACCACGCGAGGACCTCGACCTCCGCATCCATATCGTCCCCGGTACCCTCGTCTCCCCTCAGTTCGACCTCTCGCCCGCAGCATTCCGTCAATTGGCACGCAACGTCCAGTCTATACACCATCTAGGCGGCTACGTCTCCCTCCTACGCCCATATGACAACGCCTTACGCAGCGCCAACGTCGCCCCAGTCCACGACATCATCCACCTCGCCAGTCTCGGCCGCACAAACACACACATCCACCACCTCTCCACTTGGTCCGTTCCCCATCTCCAAACCTGGTCCACCACCTCCTCCACTGGAGCCGCCATAACAGCCAACGAAACCAGCGCCGCCCATTATACCCCCGAATCCTCAGACCGCCTGGGCTACTTCAAGTCCCGCTGGGCGGCAGAGATACTCATGGGCCATGCCGCAGAGCGTGGCTTTGCGGTGTCGATATACCGCGCCTCTGCTGCGACTGGAGACTCGCGCACTGCCGTCCCTGAACCGAGCGATGACTTTATCCGGACTATGGTTGTTTCTATGCTGCGCGCGGGAGCTATCCCGCAGCTTCCGCTTGCTGACCGTCAGTTTGTTGTGGACTTTGTTCCGGTGGATTATATCACAACTGGGATTCATGCCCTGGCCATGCGTCATGCTAATACTGATTCCGGCTCTGGTGCTGGTGCTGGTGCTGCTATCTACCATCTCTCTAACCCATCGCCACTCCCCATTACACAGCTGCCTGCGGTTACAGAGGAAATCTTCGGGCACAAGGGACGCAGTCTGCCGGTGGATGAGTGGTTCGAGACAGTGGCGCGGTTGGATACAGCGCCTGAGGCGCAGGTGCGGTGGGCGGTGCTGAAGGAGTACTTTGATTTGGGACATTCCATGTTTGGGCTGGAGACTGCGAAGACGAGAAGTGTTCTTGAGAGGTTGGGGGCTGCTGGTTGTAAGGGTGTCGATGGGAACTACCTCCGTACGATGCTGGAGCGTGAAGGATAATATTGTTTTCTTTTGTATTATGAGACAAACAAAATATAGAGCTGTTAGTTTGAATGGTTCCTGCTCTTTAGACCACTGGTCTCTTTGACAAATACAACTGAATGAATAGTTCATGTATATTAAGCATTACTCTCCAATAATAACAAATCAAATAGTAATCGTCACAGCCTCCCCAACATACTGACTCTCTCTATCCTTCACCAAATACTCAAAAACCCAGCGCCCAACATCCTCCCTCGAAATCGTATAACCCACAGCAGGACTCTTCTCAACACCAACCCTAATCTTGCTCAGATCACCAACACTGGCCCCATCAGTCAACAGACTAGGCCGTACAATCACATATCCACCAAGCACATCCTTCTCACTATCAATAATAACCCTCTCCATAACCTTCTTGTCCTCGTGCGGGACTTTCAGCATCCAGTGATACATCGGAATCATAGCAATCGGGAGATCGCGCTGGACATCGCTGATTCCCGTCGTACTGAGGGTGATAACCAGTGGTCTCTTCTCAGTACCGCTGCTGCTGTTCACCTCGTTCACAGCGGTAATGATCGTCCGCATAGCATCCTGGCAGATAGTCGGATTATCCAGAGTCGGCGCGAGCGGGTTGCTGAAGAGTAATTTCCCGCCAATACCGGAGACAATAATATCAGCAGTCCCCGAACCAGTCTCACCCATCTGGGTTGTCTCCTTGACGGGCTCGAGCTCTGTTGCTGTGCCGGGGATGATGGTTAGATTGGCGGTCATGGTTGACTCCGCGACACCGCGCTGCGTGAGCAGGTCACGAAGTTTGGATGGTGTTCGGGCTACTGTTTGATGTTAGAAATGACTCACTATCGCAGGGCCGTTGAATGAACAGGGCTGATACGTACAAGCAGCACAGCGGTATCCAGCCTCCAGCGCCGGAGCCAGACAGGAGATGGTGCTCCCACCGGTGGCACCGAAGAAGGCGATGGTTGGTTTAAGAGACATTTCCTGGTGTCTTTCCTTGTGTATTTGAAAAGAATAGTTGTAGAGAATGGAATAATCGAGCTGGAAAGCCTGGGGATGGTCATCTATATAGAATGAAAGAAAGTCTCCGTCTGCAGACGGAGCTTTTTACAGTCTTTCATTGGTTCACTGACTAGATCTTGGCGTCGTCATTTCTCCACTCGGAGGCTGAGCTTGTGTGGGTCCCAACGGCTTTCTCGGCCAATAATAGTAGGGCTGTTACTTGCTGCTTCACAGGCTTCACCACCTCAGGCTGAGGGCAAGGAATAACGGGCAGAAATGGTAATGGTGTAGTTCCTATGGCATATAAGAATTGAAATCAGATTACTGCTAACCAATTATAATGCAGCCTAGGACAGCGGGTTATGCAATGTCCTTTCCATACTGGATATATATAACTATATAACAACGTTGCTACGGAGTGCAGTAAGATAATTTAGCTGTTTTTGGGGTGGAAACCAAACTGAAAAAGTGCGTGAATTCTGATTAAACAAATCTATGTGAGGCTTCTCTATACCTTTCCATTCCATCACTAGCAGCAAGCGAGATGACCTTGTGACTAGTGAAGACTTTCCACTTGACATTGATATGGTGAAAAACTAGGAATCCCTTCACCGGGATTGTTAATTTCAACATTTATGAGATCAACTAAGATTGCTAATGAATTAACCTAGTTAAATACAATCAAACATCCGTTGCAGTCGTCAATTAGTCTCTAGCCCATCTCCCGTGCTTCTCTGCCGGTAATTCAGCGGAATATCTAGGCTGGAGCGAAGAGTTACCCGGCAGCTCCATGACATTCCCACCACCAGATCCCGGACGATACGGCTTATAGACAGTCTCAGCTGGCAACTCCGCAGCAAAGCTCCGCCCAGGCTCCGACCCATACTGCGAGTTCACATGGGACGAAACCGATCCCACCTGTGAATGCGCCCTCGGCGAGCCCGGCATCTGATATGACGACGACCGTCGCGACGTGTCCCCAAAACCGGACTGCAGAGGCGAAGACGGCTGCATCGCCGCCGCACTGCTTCTATCCGCCGGGTTAAACGTCCTCAACTTGCCGTCCTCCATGGTACCCGCCTGCAAGACACCCGCGTCCACCAGCTCAGCTTTCTTCACGAACCGCTCAATCAGCGCCTTGGACGCGGCCTTTTGCTGCCCCTTCACCACCGACATGAGCGTGATATTACACTCAAGCTCGGTGTCAACGCACAGAACAAGCCCTTTCTCCTTCGCGCCTGGAGAATCTTCAATACGGTATCGATTCCGCAAATCAATACCCAGCGGCGCATAGACATGCGTTGTAAGTCCCCAGGATTCATCGTGGAAACAGCCCTTGAAACTGATCTTGCTTGACCCCATCTTGCCCATCCCCGGGACGTACTGCACGCGCTCGGTGATCTCGTACCAGGTGGAGTAGAACTCGTCTGCTGGTGCGCTGCGCGGTGCGGCGACGGGGTGGTGTTCGAGTACGAGAGGGCTGAGCGTGATGATTTCGCTGTGGCTGTGGAGGATGTCGATCGCGAGTTGGCGCGGGACGGACAGTGGGATGGGTGTGGTCGTTGTGTAGATTTCTTTCTTGCGGAGCATTTTGACTTAAGATATGTTGGTATTGCTGTCTATGTAGGATATGCAGAATATGCAGCTTGGATGCAGAGTGGAGTGTGGGTGCTGGGGGCCCCTCGTGTTCAGCCCCAACGCCAATGCTTAGTTGGCGAGTTAAGACTTCCTAGCTGCATTGGGTCTAGGACGGCTATTATTAGTTCTGCAGCACTGTCTTTGCCTCGACATTCTGGGCTTTATGTTGTAAGGTATGTGTATGGAGAGTATATAATATCACCATGGGGTCTTATCAGCCGCTGCAAATCACTTCAATTCCACGCCTGATTGCAAGCCACCACCATTCTGTATCTCACTGAATGGGCTTTACAGAGGCTGTACATGAATGCGATCCAGGTTCTGATATGTAACATTGACATACCCAACCTCATGCGGCGCATCACCAACAAACCACTGTTTTGCACTTGCATCGCCACGCAGAATCCACTGCAGGATCTTCCTCCCAGTAACCCCTGGAATACCGGCATAACGAACATCAAACGCCACACTATGTCCAAGCGTATGGCTCCCCTTCCACGCCGCCGTCGTATTGGGCAAGAACCCATAGTCTCGTTCTCCCTGTAGATATTCTTGTCAGCCTTGCCATGAGAGTTTGAAAATGAGAGACATACATTCGGATACGCAACATCCCCAGGCCCCCCAAGAACATAGAAAACCGGCTTCGTGATACCCCCCGCAACACTCTTACTCTCATTCGCAGCCAACTGCCCACTATTAAAGATACCCAGGTGGCTCACCCGGTCATCATGCGCGCCCGCAGAGTAAGCCTCCAACCCGCCACAACTCTGCCCCCAGACACCAATGCGGGTGTGGTCGATATGCTGCCAGGCTCCCTTCCCTGCGTTGGCGAATACCCAGTCGATTGCGTCGGTCAGGGAGCCGGGGTCTTGGTCTGTAGCGACGGAGCTGGGATCAGAACCTTCGGTGTAGGCCTCTGGGTCGGTGAATGCGGCGCCTGTGGCGATTGCGAGCGCGCCCCAGGACGTTACTTCGCCGAGGAAGTTGCGGAATTTGAGGCCGTCTATATGATTAGTATTATTAGTTTATATTATGGACTTGGTAGGGGCGTACTGAATAGTTATGTTAGCAATGCGCGCCGGCGCAGTGGTTAGGGTAGACGTACCATGGTTCGCAGCCCCCGTTTCCCCAGATGATAACCGGGAGTTTCAGGTCGGAGCCAAAGTCTTCGAGACTCGACTGCAGTGGCTGGTAGAAGGTGTGGTTTGGGAGGGATTCAACTTCGAAATAGTACTATCTTTGTAAGTCGGGTTCAGGTGGATGACGGTGGACATACTGATTTGTAAGGGCCGGAGCCTCCATACTGTTCTTGTTAGCAGGAATAAATAGTTACAAGGACAGGGGCATACGGTTGAGCCATGGTCGGTTGCGATTGCATACGCAGCGAGTGCCAGAGTGAGTACAGCTTTCATGGCGCAGGTAGACGCGGAAAGTTATAAAAATGAAGGCAATGTTCAAACAAACTACTGTGATTTCCCCGAGAAAAGCTCCCATTAAATATCTACGCCCTCTCCTTTAATATAACCCCCGCATATTGGAGCAATCACGCCAGTGTCCACGGCCCATGTGGACAGGAATGATGGAGATGGACAACCCCTGCAGCGGATAAACGATCTGCAACTCCATAAGCCAGCGGATATTCGCATCTCCGGCCCTGTTGCCCATACAAAGTGTAGGAGAGTGAAGGCGTCCCCAGTGATGTCCCCATGCGGCCCCACGTGTCCCCATGTACTGACTCGCGGCTCTCCACTGCGGAAAACCCGAGAGGTTTATATAGAATAGCCGGAGGGTGTAACTGAATCATGTTCTATGGATACTACTCATCTGATCTCACTGGGGTAGGGTTTGGCTCCACAGGGTGGGTATACCAGGTGTATACTGCCCTTATATGACCGTAGCTGACTGAAAGTAAATGAAATTGTTTGAAAGATAAGTATACCGAGGTAGGTAATACTACGAAGACTGGCAAATGCCGACATTCGCCCGTGCAGGCGATATGTCAATATGATACACTGCTGGACTCACACAACCCCTGGCAGGGAGCAGTATCAAAGTCCTGCGCTAGGAAACATACTGAGTCTAGCTCAACCACCCATTGTTGGCCCATTTGACCTGCAAGAGTTAGCAAGAACAAAGATAACGAAGTAGAGTCTTACATATGAAGGGTTAATCTTCTTCAGATCAGGGAGACCCAGGTTACCCGCATCAATGGCAATCTCATGCTTCAGCAGCTGGATAGCATGCTTCACACCGTCAACACCGTAGGTATTCGCAAACATAAACGGCCGGCCCAGTCCAACAGCCTTGACACCGAGCGCAAGGAGCTTCAGCACATCCGCACCATAGCGAATCCCGCCATCAGCATAGATCTCAATCTGGTTAAACAGATCAGGATCCTCCTCATGAATCTCCAACGCAACCTCCAGCGACGACGGCGAACTATCAAGCTGACGACCACCGTGGTTCGACAGAATCACAGCCGGCACGTTATGCTTCACCGCAGCCCTGACGTCCTCTACAGTCTGCAACCCCTTCAACACAATAGGCAGATCCGTCATACTGCGCAGCTTCTCATAGTACCCCCACGTCTGGAACGTATAATCCGAGTCAGTCGATCCAACCCCAAACCGATCCGCACGATGCCTATTCCCATCCGCAGCCGAATCCGCCGTATACACAATCGCCTTGGACCCCAGCTCCTTCGCCCTATCAAAGATCTCCTGCGTCGCCGTCTCATTGCTATCAAGGTAAACCTGCTGAAACAGCACCTGCGAGTCGGAAACATTCGCCGGCTTCGCGGCCGCAATCTCATCCATGCTCAGCGTCGCATACAGCGCAGGGATATAGAGTATATTCTCCGCCGCGGCTGCTTTCACGAAATTCGCCTCTGCTTGTTCGTGGCCTAGCCCCGCGCTCGCGCAGGGGCTGATGTAGAAGGGGGCCGAGAAGTTGTGGCCCAGGATACTGGTGGAGAGGGAGGATTCGATGTTTGTGATGTCGACCATCACGCGCGGCCGGAAGCGGAACCGGCCGAAGACTTCCAGGTTGTTCCTGTAGGACCATTCGCCGGCGGCGCCGTTGCGGTAGTATGTGTAGGAGGAGGCGTTGAGGTAGCGACGGGCGGCCCAGTCGAAGTCCGGCAGCCCGAGCATGTTGTCCAGGCCGGGGAGGGTGCCTGCTGGGGTGTCGCCGAGGACTTGTTCGATGCTGTATCTGTTAGCTGGGTGATAGGTGTATCTGGGGATGGGTGAGTACGCAGTATCAGGCTCATTGAGGAACGGCCTGGTCGCGAGTGCGACTGGCAGGAGAGAGAGGACTGCAAAGCGCATTGTGAATGTATGGTACTCGAATGTCAGCCATTTCCGCGAGATATCCCACATATATGTACTGTAGTAAGCTGATAACAGCCTGCTTGCTAATGATGACCAAGATCACGAACTCTGGTCCAGTACTTGGCTGCCCTATGAGTGACACACGATCTGCGACGACAAGACCCTCGACGCCACTTTGAAACGGCCGGCCGGGCACCGTCCGGGGCCTGGCATTCTAGCTTGATCCTAGTTTGATTGAGGCGCAGGGATCCTGACTCGATTAGGGCAATGGCCAAGACCCGATGTCGCAGTTACAGCCTTGGCAGGACGAGGCCATTCTCCGATGAAGTTGCAGGATAATACACAGCACTGGCAGATTGTCTCTAGTGCGATATCACACGTTCGGAGCTTGTCGAAGGTCTCGATCCGATCTCAGGAATGTTTCTGAAAGGGCAGAGTGACTTCCAGCGAGCGGAAGAAGCAGATTACGGCCGTAGGTGGCTATCAACCTGCAGCTGATTGTAAGGGTTAACTGTTGATATCCTTGGCCTTGAAGGATCAGATCGGAAATTGGCCGTTCTCTACCTGGTGTTTATTGGCTGCGCAATCAACTTGTGGAAGATGGCGTGGAAGATGACCGTGGGGGGCCCTGAGCCTGAATTAGGGTTACTTGCTTTTGGATGTTGGATAATCATTCATTCAACGATAGTCTGCAGGATATACGAAAGATTCACTTACTCTTGGCAGCCGCATTCCGTGTTCATATAGAAATATAATTGAAAACATCCTCGACTAGAGTAGAGACTGGCTCAGACCGAGATTTACAGACGAGAGGTGCCTGAACCTACATCGTCATGCTGGAGAGCCAACCACGCAGTTGCTTTGGAACTAACATTGACATACGTGTTCATTATTAGACCAGGCAATACTGATAGAGATGTCCACTGATCACAACGCATCTCGCCCGTCAGCACTAGAGTGCTTGAGGTAGCACGAAGATCCCTTATCCTCACGTAAGAGGAATCTTATCAACGGACAACATCCGACATTCTGCAGGGCAGCACAAGCGTCCTCCTAGTCCCAGCTAGGAAAGGAGGTGCGAGGTTCCCTGGCATCGACTATCCGGCCCCCAACGTCGACGATCCAACCAAGCCACTCGAGCCAAATACTCCTGTTGATCTACCGTGGGATACGATCATACGAGGCTTGGTCGTAGCATATCTGCAGTGCCTGTGGTGTGGGTGTTTGGCTTGCTTACTCTTACTGTGGATAGGACATCTGGCTTACTGACTGGGGTAATAGATCGACTTTGAATAATTATTATATATATATATGACCGACAGATAGGCAGTGCACGTATACCTACATGCCTAGTTTAGAAAATAATAGAATACAGTCGCAATCACTCCGTCCCAGCAATATGTTGATTCAGCGTACCCAGCTGTTTACTCACATTCCCACGCAGATTCCTCGCCTCTCCGAGCGCCGCACGAACAAGCGTCGTAACACTAGATAATACTGCGCCTGCCGGGCCTGGAGCCACTGGATTCGGTTCACTGGCTATACCCACTGCAGCGGCGGCTTTGGAGAGGGTTGATGGGGTGGATGAGAGGGCGCGGAGGGTGGACTCGAGACTGGTGAGGAGTTGGGAGCTGAGACAGGCGAGTAGGGTGGAGGAGGCGATTGGGGCCGAGAAGCAGCCGAGTTGGAAGTGGAGTGGGGGAGTGGAATGGGCGGACTGGGTCTGTTGTGGGTTTATTGAGGGTGCAGCTGCAGGTGGAGACTGTGTATCTGACGCTGGTGTTGTATTTGTGGAAGATGTTGAGGGTACAGAGGTGGACAGGGCTGTGTTGTATAAGTGCAGGAGACGGAGGTAGCAGGACAGGATGAGCAGGATGGTAGCGGCGTCAGGAGTCGATGGCCTTGCTGGAGATGGCAGTGGTGACAGCGTGTTCGACGCGAATGGGGCGAGGTTATCAATGAGTGACTGTGTCACAGCGAGGATCTGGTCTATCGTTGGCGGTCGATTCATGGATGCCCGTCCAGGGCCCAGGGCCTGGCAGTACTCGTGCAGCGTCATGCTGAGCTCCGACAAGTGGTAGAAGTTGATATGCGTTGTACGCGTTGGTGGTGATGACGGGGTAGATGTTGCAGACGGCGAGTGGTGTCGAACAGGAGCAAATGAGTGACTCTCAACCTCGCCAGGAAAAGAGGTCAGCCAGTCGGGGGTCTCGTATAGAGCCGGATCCATGTTCACGTCAAGCGCCATCAGTGCATCGTCCGGGCCAGACGACGTGCACTGCGCAGCTAGGTCGATGTCGAACAGGCCGTCCAGGTCTGATAGTGCACGAGAAGGAGGAGTTGAAGTGGAAGTCGAGGTAGAAGCAGACGCCGAGGTGGAAGTGGACGTCGACGATGACAGTGGAAGGCCGCCAGGAGGAGTGGCAGCTTTGGGACGAGCCCTGCGACCAGAGCTTGGCCGTCCAGGGCGCAATGGAGGCGCAAAGATACATTGGGCATGCGCATTCTCACAGCGCGCACACGGCTGGCCTGGCACTGGACTGCGGTGGCATCGCAGCTTCTGCTGGTGGCATCGGTTGCAGGCCAGACGGGTTGTCTGCGGACGACAGGCCGACAGATCCATGGTGACAAACTGTTGATAGCATGATGTATGGCAGTCCGACGAGTTCTATATAACTGGCATGACTCGCTGCGGTGTAGTTGGTCGGTGCCGTATACTTTTGGCCCGAAGGAAAGGGATTCAGCCGGACCCACGGTGCTGCAGAAACATCATGCCATGGGAGTTTGGAACTGCATATAAGCACGGTATGAACGCGATCTGCGCACTGCCCCCTGGCTGAACCTGTACTCTGGCCCTGCTGACCTCTTCCAGCTGCTGTCGGTGCCTGCCGTATCTCACATCGGGCCCGTGAGACCGAGCTGCACAGATATCTGGACAAGTCGATCAGGCTAAATAGACGAGCCGGCGATCACAACTTTCATGGATACATTCCGCCCCCACTGTGCTGGCGTGGGTAGTGGGCTGCTGGCAGGTCGTAGCCGAGTAGGATCCATCTCAACACGCTATATCCACAATTGCTGTTGGGAGCCCCATCGTGCCGTGCTACCAGCTGTCCCCTACAGGCCACATGGCCCCAGATTGGATCTGGCAAGATTGACGAATGTGCATCTCCCGTTCGAAACCACCGGCAAGTTCTCAGCGTGGGACCAACGCAGCCTCGGTGGGTTATTATGCAGCACAGCCCTAATGTGCTGTACACTGTAGTCTCTGTAGTCTGCTAACTGGCCAGTCTGTTAAATTTCCACCTGCAGCTGGTTCTGGCGGCTGGTGGTGTGATGTCCTCACAATAAGGCAGCTGGACCCGCAGAGGCGTAGGATCTGCAGCTCTGCAGGTTGGATCTTGCACTCTTTTGGCAGTTTGGATGCCATAGCCACAGCTCGGAATTAGCGCCAGGTGGCATTTAATTGCGTTCCCCTGCCCCGTTGCAACAGAGCTCGGGGAGAACAGTCTAGCATGACTCGCAGCGGGATCTGGACGTGTATACTGCCAGAGCTGTCCTGGGCTAGCACGTACGAGGGCGTTGACTGTGTTGCGGTGGGAGGTCGGAATTAGGCCTGACTTGCCTATACAGGAATTCTAGACGGTGGGGGCCGTCGAATAATCAATCCAGATACTTAATTAGCGAGAATAAAGGATTAATATTGTTCAATAGAAACTGGAGAGTACATCGAATCATTATTACACATAAACTAGACATTCAATCAACTCCACCGTACAATCCATCAACGCCAATTAGCCCAGTTAGCGAAGCCCTAACTGCTCAATTCTTGACCAAAGCAGGCATCGAATGCTTCTCGCCATCACAGTTTCTAGGGCGTAAAGCTTCTGCAACAAGATCGTGCAACACACCAGCCAGTCCAGCCCCAGCCGCCCTCTGCAGCCACATATCGACATCTACCGTCTGCAGCTCAACCCCGAACTTGCTCTGCAGATACCCCCGGATTACATCAACAGGGATCTTGTCTGCCTCTTCACTGCAGTGATGGATAAACCTGACATCGGCATCCCCATTTAATTTACCTCCCGTCATAGCATCCAAAATACCATTTGCAACGTCTTCAACATCCACAAAATCAAATACACCGCTCCAGCCATCTAAAGTCGGTAGAGTAGAGGTCTTCACCGACAGATCCAGAATGGTATGCACCAGGTCCGTTGCAGGAACATTCTGGCCGACTATACTCGCGGGCCGGTGGATCGTGACGGGGAGGTTGAATGTCGATGCGCACGACTCGAGATATACCTCACTGGCCCATTTTGAAGAGATGTAGCCTAGCCCTGTAGCTGTAGCTGTATCCTGTGTAGCAGGTGGTGCAGTGTTTCTGAGAGATTGAGGGGGGAGTGCGCCGGTGTTGTTGTTGAAGTGTGCCACGCCCCCGGTGGAGATAAAATGGACGGGAATGCGGCGACGGAGTGCCAGACAGGCCAGAGAACGCGTCGACAGCGTGTTTGCCCTTTTAAGAGCGTGGTAGGGCTTCAGGAAGGAGACGTCGGCGCCGTTGTGGATGATGGCGGAGGCGCGGGAACCTAGTGAGTCCCAGGTCGTTTCGTCAAGGCCAAGACGGGGGAGGTTCAGATCTCCAGAGTATGAGACTATTTTGTCTGAAGTGACATTCACTGGACGATTGCGAATGGCGACGCAGTGGATATGTGAGATTCGGGGGTCGTCGACTAGGGCTTTGAGCAGCGCTGAGCCTAGGAAGCCGGTTGCTCCTGTTAGGAGGACTTCTGTCCCTTGTTCAAAATCTGCAAGGGAGGTAGATAAGGTATTTTGGGCTTCACGATGCTCAACCTCGCCGAGTGCTGTTTCATTCTCCCAGTCTATTGTTGTAGCTGGTGCAGACTGCCCTTCTGGCATGAATCGCAGCGCCATCCCACGAACACTGGTGGCATGGAACAGCTCACGTAGCGGAATATGAGAAGCGAATGCTTCACAAAGCAGCGCCTGCACACGGATCATCATCAGCGAGTTCCCACCAAGCTCGAAGAAGTCCGTGTCCGGGCTCCACGAGGTAGGCAGACTCGCCGGGTTCAGGCACTGCGCCCAAGCACGCACCACGGTCTCCTGAGCGGGTGTAAGTGTTTGCGAAGTAGAGTTTGTATCAGAACCAACTGGCAGTGGGAGATTATCAAGTGCACGTCGATCCAACTTCCCATTTGGGTTGCGCGGGAAATCGTCGACAGCCACGATGCGCCGAGGGATCATATACGGTGGCAGAGGGAGGCGACGCGAAAGGGTATCCAGGAAGGGCTGAATATCTCCATCTCCCTCAGTCTGAGCTGGAATCACAAAACCAACAAGGAAGCGACTGTCGCCGTTCTCGTCGTTCGTGCCACGCACAGAGACAACCACGTCCGCAAGTCGCCCTTGTGCCTCGCGGAGAATCGTCTGGGCGATATCAGTCAGCTCGACGCGGAATGCACGCAGCTTTATCTGTGTATCGCCATCCATCCGGCCGAGATACATGACCTCTCCGCTGGGGAGGAGTCGACCTTTATCTCCTGTGCGATACATCCGGGTGAATAGCACGGGTTGAGTAGATAGAGAATCAGTGATGAACCGTTCACGGTTCAGTGTCTCCCTCTGTAGATAGCCACGAGCCACACCAGGACCAGCCACGACGATTTCACCCACATACCCGATCGGCAGGGGCTTGCCATCTGGACCCAGGATGTAAGATGCGTAGTTTGGCAGCGGCTGGCCCACACTCACGCGGTGGATGTCGAGGACTGCAGGATCACATACATCGAGCGCAAGACAGTTACTCGAGACAGTGATTTCCGTTGGCCCGTACCGATTGATTAAGCGGAGAGGAGGACGGTCTCCGGCTGGAGTTTGTCGGGCGCTGGCTAGGGCATGGAAAGACCGGATTAGATGAGGGGGCAGGGCTTCACCTCCGACAACGGCGACTTGCCAGGCTGGTGCTTCTTGGAGGATAGAGCCCGCGTACCGGAGAAGAGCGGCGTATTCGGAGGGTGTGGCATAGGTGTAGGTGACATGTTCACGGGCCATGAGACGCGCGAGCTCGACGGCATCGCCGCGGAGGTGTCGTGGTGCGACGACGAGCGTCCCTCCGCTTACAAGTGGCTGCAGCATCTGGTCGAGGGAGACATCAAATCCGAGGGAGCTTTGCTGGAGGACTGTCTCCTGGCCTAGATTGTAATGATCCCGTACTCCGTTTATCTGGTTATGCAGGCCTATGTGGGTGAGGATGATTCCTTTGGGGACACCGGTCGATCCGGAGGTGTAGAGAGCACAGGCCGGTGAGGAGGGGTCTGACTTGTCTGGTATGGATGGCATGGCATCGGACGTGGCGCCGTTGAACGTAATGGGCTTGGTGGAATGCAGGCTAAGCTCAGTGATGGCAGGTTCTGTTGCTGAATCGTAGACGAGGACGATGGGCTTGCAGTCGTCTAGAATGAGCTGCAGGCGAGCAGGCGGATTCTGCGGATCTAATGGGACGTAGATGGCATTTAGCCGCCAGATGGCCAGCAGGTAGCACACGGAATCGATAGACGGTTCACAGTAAACAGCCACAAAGTCCCCTGAGCATACTCCCCTGGAAGCTAGCATAGATGCTATAATCTGAACACGCTGGTGCATCTGGCTGTAAGTGAGGCTCTGGCCGGCGTGGTCCTTGACAGCTATACCGTCTCGCATAGAAGCCACCGTCTGGTCAATGTGGTTGCAGATCGTCATGCTGTGGTCGAGGTCGAGTTGTGGCCCTCTTGCCAGCCTTAAGGCCTCGTTGATATCCGCCTCCTGGTACAGCTGATGGCTATCCAGAGTCAAAGTGGGCTGCTTCGCACAAGAATCAAGGAGACAGACATAGGCATCCAGCAGCAGCCGCAGGCCGTCTTGACTGTAGAGGTAAGACTGCGACTGCAGGGAAACGAATGTAGTCCCATCCGGCTGTTCCTCGATATCAAATACCAGATCGTACGGATTACGAGCGTCCTGGAACTGTAGTAGCTCGGCCTCTAGTTCGGGGAATTTAACCCGCGTCGAGGAGCCCACCTTGTAGTTCATGAGAATCTGGAACAGCGGGCTTTCGGTTGTTGACCGTGGCACGGCCAGAGTATCTAGGAGGACGTCGAATGGGACCCGAGAATGCTGAAGGGCATTGTGGCTGACATCTCGAGTATCCTGTAGAAGGCTCCGTAGGGAGGTGTGCTTGCCGCTGTCAAAGCGTAGAGGGAGAAGATTGACAAAGAACCCAATCGTGTCGAGGAAGTCAGTATCTGTGCGATTTGCATCTGTTATTCCTATACAGACGTCGTCCAGATCCAAGAAACGAGCGAGCACAAGTCGCAGGACTGAGAGGTGGCCGTGGAAGGGCGTGGCACCGGATTGGCGTACGGCTGCTTTAAATGCGCCAGCTGTCGAGGCACTGATGGACTTATGAGCTCCATGCATGGTATAGCTTGTCAATGGCCGTCGACTGTTGACATTGCAAAAGTCGAATAGAGGCACTGAAGCAGGCAACGTAGCGAACCTGCCCTTCCAGTACGCAATATCGCCAGCCATGGAGCCGCCTTCCACTGCGTTGCGTTGGCGAGTTGCAAAGTCACTGTATTGATGCTGCAATGTGGGAAGGCATTGGCCTGATAGTGCAGTGACCAGGTCCTTGACGAAGACCTGAGAGCTGAATCCGTCAAAGACGATATGATGGAAGCCCAGGATCAGGGTATGTGAGTCCGAAGATTCCGAGCACAGGACAGCTGCCATGGACTCACCGTGCTCGAGGTCATAGGAATGGTTCTGAAGTCTGTCAAACTCAGACCGGACATCTCTATGTGTCCTGTCCAGACGGAAGGGTGATTGCTTCAGGGCTCCCTGGTAAGGTAGTCCAGTGTCGCTGTCCTGCTTGTATGAAGAGCGCAGAACGAGATGGCGACTGACAACCGCATTGAAGGCATCTGTGAGCATACGTCCTGTAGGGCCATTGACACGGTACATCATCGTCACATTGTACGTCGAGTGGTCTTCCAGGAACATTCTAAGGAACCATAACCGTTCCTGCGCGAAGGACAGACGCATGGGCTCACCTACCTCGTATTTCTCTTCGCTCTGGTCCTGTTTTTGTTCGCTCTGTTCCTGCTTTTCTTCGACCTGCTCTTCGTACTTGTCTTCGAGGTGTTCGCTTGTGGCCACGTCTGAAGCTGAGTCCTTGTCATTGTCGATCGTCAAAGGACCGGTATGCGAAGTCGCAGAACTGACAGGCTGACTGACTTCAAGCATGCGACTGGGACCAGACGACGAAGCACGCGAAGAGCTACCAGTCGTTGAAGGCGCAACGACAGCAAGTCGCGGTGCCATATATTTGTCTCCAGCGTCTCTGCAAAGGTCCAGCGGAGAAGCACCGCCTAGGATCTTGAGAACAGGCACATCGACATCCACCTCCTTGAGGAACCAGGACCGTACTTCGACAGCCATTAGGGAATCGACTCCAAGGTTAATCAAAGGCTGTGCAGGGTTGATCTGCTCGACAGCCACTTGCAGAATCCTGCCCAGTTTAGCTAGGAACCCATCTGATATGACCTGAGCTGCCGCATCGAAGTCTTCTATATCAGCGAGCTGCTTCTTGACAGGCACGACAGCACTCGCAGTACCCGACGAGGAATCACCCCCTGTCCCCTCGCGAATTGTATAATGCGAGAAACGCGGATTACCCGCCCAGAATGCCTGGACGTGGCTCTCATCCACAGACTCAGCGATACGATGCAACCCGGTAATGATCTCAGCTGGAGTATCAACCTCCTCCGGCCGGCCAGCGACAACCGCTTCAGTGAACATAACATGGAACTTCTCCTCCGATATGGGCATGTAGTTGAACTTGCGCAGCGTGGACTCGTAGATGCCCGTCTGCGAGACGTACCCTATTCCAAGCACCATGCCGATGTCGAGGACTGAACCCACCAGGCCGCGACTCTTGCGCGATGCTGCCATACTGGTCATGAAGAGGTTTGCAGCGCCGTAATTCGCCTGACCGCGATTTCCGACTACACTCGCCAGGGAAGAGAATAGGATGAAGAAATCGAGTGTTGCCGTGGAGAAGAGCTCGTCTAGGTACGCGGTTCCGGCGACCTTGGGGTTTAGGACCTTATTGAGGTCTTCGACTGTCAGGTCGTTGAAGAGTCGGTCGGATAGGACCATGGCTGCGTTGGCTACACCGGCCACTGGAGGGAGATGCTGCTTGACGTGGTCGTGCATGGATAGTAGGGCTGGCTTGTTGGCGATATCGAGCTGGAATAAGTGGACTGCTGCGCCCATGCTTCTCAGCTCGTCTAGCCATGTCTGGCTCACACTCTTGGTGTTTCGACTTGTGAGGATGAGATGGCGGGCGCCGTTCTGTACCATCCATCGAGTGAGTGACTGGCCGAGTCCACCAGTGCAGCCAACGAGTAGGTACGCTTTGTCTGAGCGGAAGAGAGTGTGTGGGGCCACAGGCTGCACACGGACTGGTACACTGGAAGAGGAGGTAAAGTCGACAATGGATGTGTAGTCCGAAACCGCCGCGTTGCTGATAGAGGACAGGGAAACGCGGACAGTATCCTGTGGAGGCGAGGCAAGGCACGTTGTCGCTGCACTGCTCAGCGCAGTGGCCAAATCCTCCTGTGAGGGTGGTATCGCATCAACGCCACCCGTGGGTAAAGTGGAGGGAGCACGGAATAAGTCACAAAGGCGTACTGCTCGGTGCTGGGGTAGGGCTTCCGTCAAGGGGTGACTTTCAGTGGAGCAGTCGAGTACCAGGTCCACACTCTGTGGGAGGCGAGCTCGGATGAGACGGTGTGGAAGAAGCGGAGGAATGTAAACACAATCCCCGTTACCAGGAGAGAAAGATATAGCAGTGACGGAGACACCGCGGGTGTGAGCGCGAGTTTCAACCAGATGCCTGGTCTCTGCACTTGGCTCAACCAGGAGGACATGGCCCCAAGGTTGAATAGCTTTGAGGGCCGAGTTGGTAGCGAGAGCCAGCGCGACGAGGCGGAAATGGGCTGGTGTAGTATTTTCAACTGCCACAATTTGGGACGAGGACGCAGGGATAAGTGAGCCCAGTTGGGCAGTTAGGGCTAGCACACGGGCACCAGCAGGGAGGCCACTGCAGCCATGGACCACAGCACCAAATGAAAGATGCACAGGGGCAGATCCAGGAAGGGCCATGGCATGCATCAGCGCATACGTGGGACGGATTAGAACTTGACCTGGTGTTGCAGAAAACGTTGCCCTCTCCAGCCACAGGGCATTGCCATTGCCAACCACCTGAACCGGACTCTCTATGGCATCAACATCCTCCGTGATGGCTCGTTTCCTAGCATTAAGCCGTCGGTTCAGCTTATTGTTTGGAAGGATCCGGGGGATCATGCAACGGCCGTCTTCAATGGCAATCTCAGGCTCAACGCTCCACAGCAACTGCTGGGATGGCAAGTCCATCTTGTCCGCCATGATCAGACGAGCCATTGCGCTTGCAACCTGCGAGGCCTGGTAGTTCCATTGACTCGGCAAGTCCAGGAACTGCATCCGGACATGCGGATATTCATACATCAAGGACCGGCCCAGCCCGATGCTCATGTTCGCATATGGGTTGCTGGACCGAGCACCGGCCGTTATCCAGAGCAGTTGACGACATTGATTAAGTAGTTGTTGAAGCCCTTTCAGCTGTTTATTGGTGGTGCCCCAGATGACTGGTCCGTCCAGGTCAGCCAGAAAGAGCACTGTCGATAGAGGGATACCCATGCTGGCGACCTCGTCCAAGGAACTGATGATGACTGGTGGCTGGGTACTCCAGCGTTTGAGAAGAGGAGTGATATCCTCCGCTAGAGTTCGTACAGCATTTGTTTGACCTCCCACAATCACCACTCGCTCCACTGCGGTATCAGACGCCACAGCCAAAGGCTCCCGAAGCAACGCCACGTCTTCCGTCACGGCCTGAGACAGCATCACAGATGTCATATGCTTGGACGCAACCTGGAAGTCCGAGACCTGCTGGTCGACCCCAGAGAAGCCTGTCCGGATCAAGAGATCATTCCACTGTGGAGCTGTGATAGTCGGCGCATACCGTCGGCCATCATCAGCACCCAGCCACCAGCCTGACAGACCCGCCATCATAAGCTTCACTCGCAGGATATCGCTGGTCACCTCGAGGAGCAATAGGTATCCACCGGGTTTAGTCAATCGCCGCACATTGCGCATCGTGTCATCCAAACACTTGGTAGCATGAAGAACATTAGACGCAATAACGAGATCAAACTCCCCGTCCTGCATTCCCTGCGCCGCGATGTCCTCTTCGACATTCAGTGCGCGGAACGTCATCCTATCCGCCCACGGCGCAAACTGCTCTCTGGCCTTCTCAAAGAAACCAGCGGATATATCAGTAAACACGTACTCGTCAAAAGCATCACCCAGCTGCTCCAGCACACCCTTCGTCGCACCACCAGTGCCCGCCCCGATCTCCAGGATTCGCATCCGAGGGTACCGGTGCGCAATACCCTTCGCTGCTCGACTAAGTGCCCCGTTCGCGCGCTGGAAGCCCAGACCGTACTTGTAGAATCGGTTGAGTGTGTCATTTACGACCATATGCTCGAGCATGGTAGTTTCGCCGCGCACGACGTCCGCCAGATGCTCTCCCACAGCCGATATCAGCTGCAGGTCGACATTGTCTGGGTATCGCTGGGCTTGAGCCAGTAGCCAGTCGTGGGAATCGTGCTGCCATTCCGCGCGGATAGTAGGGTGCTGCCCGCTTTCTATCAGGGGGAAGAGGTAGTCGATGAACTCGAAGATGCGCTGGTGGTGCCAGATGAAGGAGGACACTTCGCTTCTGTCAATGGTAGTGTTCAGGGTCCTCAGATACGAGTATGACAATCTCTCGCAGATATCGACCAGCTCGAGGTCATTCGGTTCGTCGGCAGGCAGGCTGAGTGCAGCTGCACTGAGGCCTGTCCCGGCATCGGGTTGCCACACGGTCTGGGCGAATAGCTCGCAGTCGTTGGCAGGCGATGGGGGGTCCAGTAGCGTACAGGTCAGTCCTTCTAACTGGATCCGCGGGGCGGTGGTTGTTTTTATGTCCACGTCAGCGGTGACTGACTGTGCAATGGACTCGGTGATGCTGCAGTCGATAGTAAGCTCTTCCCCTTGGCCTGCTTTGGGCACAATACGCAGTGATCGAAGGTGCGTCGGCACATATGGGCCGTGCAAGCTACCGTCACCGGGCCAGCAGAAAGCAGCAAAGATCGTCTGGAAAGAAGCATCCAAGATGGCGGGATGGATCATAAAGGGACCTTGTTCTGGCTGATCGATATCGTGCGCGTACCCAATTGCCCGGTGTGCGCGGCGGTCCACACGCGTCAGGCCCTGGAAGAGATCTGTATACTGCAGTCCAATGTCGCTGAGGGACTCGTAGAAAGATTCCATCTTCACCGATGCGAGTGAAACTGCAGCATCGTCTCGCGGTGGGAGAGTCTGGTCACTGCCAGATAGATGGACCTCGACTACACCAGATACATTGCGCTGCCATCGCGAGTCGACATCCTGCGTCGGAGCCGAGTAGCAGGAGAACGCCGCCTGTATCATATTTGAATCAGAAGCAGAAGGCTCAGGCTGTAAATGGAAGACGACCTCAACGCCCTCGTCCTCAGACAGGGCAATGGCTCGGTCAATATAGACATCGCGCAGATGCAGCATCGCAATACGGCCACCATCCCCAGCCATCTCACGCGCAGCCTCCATAACCATAACCAGGTATCCCGCAGCGGGAAAGATAATCTGGCCTTGAACCTTATGTCCAGCTAGCCAGGGGGTTTCGGAAACACGGATCGTATTGCGCCAGCGCATCTCGCGGTCGTGGTCGTCTGCACACCGCACGCCGAGCAGGTCGCTCCTGATGCTGGGTCGTTGCCGGTATCTCCTTGAGAGTCGAGATTCCTTCCAGAATTTCTGGCTGTGGTCCCAGTGGTAGAGAGGCAGGCCTTTGCTGGGGCTGTTTTTCAAAGATATATTAAATGCTTTCGTCGCATAGGCACGAAAGTCAACGGCTTCTGAACCGAGTTCTTTCCAGACGATGCCCAATGAGCTGGAAAGAGCCTCGATGTCGTTACCAAATCGAGCTAGAGATCCGGTATATGGAATATTCTGGCCAGACTCCTTAATAGTTTGTGTAACCGGTCCTTTCAGCGCAGGATGCGGTCCAATCTCCAGGCCCAGGTCAAAAGGACCGCGCTGCATTGCCCCCTGCACAGCCTGGGAGAAAAGGACTGTGTTGGCCATATTATCACGCCAGTAGGTGACCTTCAGCGACTCGTCCTCCAGCCCCGTTGTCATCTCTCGCCCGTGGACGCTGGAAATCCAAGTACATCCGCCGCTGGGGCGTAACGGGGTGATCCCAGCCCTCTGCAGCGCATCACAGTACGGCTCTAAACACGGCTTCATATGATGTGAATGGTAAGCCGTATCGACCTTCAGCAGCCGGCAAAACGTCTCCTCCTTCTCAAAGATCGCCTTGGCTTTGGTAATAGCGTCTTCATCCCCGGCAAGCGTCACAGACTTGGGTGCATTGCTTGCTGCAACGCCAATTCGGCCAGTGAAACTATTCTCTTCAATAAATGTTCGGGCATCGCTAAGCCCAAGTCCGACGGCCATCATGGCACCTTTTCCATCCCCTGTTGTACCATGAGCTAGATGCGCGTATACACCCCGGTAGTAGGCGATGCGGATTGCGTCCCGCGCAGAGAGCATACCGGCTGCATACGCAGCACCAATCTCACCAGAGGAATGGCCGACGACGGTGTGGAAGGTGATGTTTGCAGAGCGGAGGAGGTCGACGAGCATGACCTGGATGGCTGTGCAGAGGGGTTGCGAGAGCGCTGCTTCTTGGATGCGGGATGGGTCGGAGGGGTTTGTTAGTTCGCTCTGGATTGTCCATGCTGGACTGTCGGTGAGCGAATCTAGGGATTCTTGAAGGTGGTTTATTGTTTCTCTGGCGAGTGGTGATGTGAGGATGAGCTCTCGTCCCATCTGGGCCCATTGTGCGCCTTGGCCGGTGAAGACGCCGAGGATGCGACGGTTGGATGATTGTGTCCGCTCGCCTATGGTGGAAGACGCTGATAATGCACTTTCTAGCTTTTGGCATAACTCTCCTCTAGATATACCGGAGAATGTAGCCCGGACGGGGTGTTGAGAGCGTCGAGATGACAGTGTGGTTGCGACATCCACAAGATCAAGCGGTTCCTCTGACCGTAAGAGTTTGAGATAGCCCTCAACCAGACCGGCTAGAGATATTTCACTCCCAGCAGAGAACACCAGAGGAAGCGGTAGAACAGATGGCATAGAGCCAGGCTGCTCCGGCGAGGCATAACTCTCCAGAATGACATGGGCGTTTGTCCCTCCAAACCCAAAGGAATTGACGCTCGCACGGCGAATAGATCCCTGCGCGCCAGGCCATTGGATTGTCTTGGTCGGCACTTCCAGGTGCTGTGAATACGGCACGATGTCTGGGTTCATTTCCGTATAGTGCATATTCGGGGGGATGGCAGCGCGTCGCACAGCTTCAGCCGCCTTGAGCAACCCTGCCAGTCCAGCACACCCCTCCAGGTGTCCAATCACGGACTTGACAGATCCAACATACATCGCTTCATCCTTGGACTGCGTGTTCTCGAAGAATGCATCGCGAATAGCACGAGCCTCGAGGGGATCACCACGGGGCGTCCCAGTTCCATGGGCCTCGAAGAACTGCGGCCTGTCCTGGGGACTGGTGTAATCTAGACCAGCCCTTTCATAGACCCGTTGTATAAGGGCAGTTTGGGACTCTGCACTGGGCATGGTAATCCCCTGCGTGCGCCCGTCCTGATTCACGCCTGTCTCACGGATTATGTATTCCACGGGATCCCCATCCGCCAGGGCCTGGGAAAGCGTCTTGAGTATAACAGCTGCAAATCCCTCTCCTCGGGCATACCCATCCGCAGAAGAATCCCACATCCTGGATCTCGCAGTCGGCGAGAGCATATGCAGGTTCGCTTCTGCAATCATCATTTCGGGGCCTAGGATGAGGTTCGCACCGGCGGCGACGGCGATGCTGGATTCACCGGTGCGCAGGGACTGCACGGCGTGGTGCAGGGCGACGAGACTGGAGGAGCAGGCTGTGTCGATGGTCATGGATGGGCCCTTCCAGTCGTAGAAGTACGAGATTCGGTTGGAGACGATACTCCGTGCTGTCCCTGTGGCCATGTACATGGGCATGTTCTCGGGATCCCGGATCTGGAGCTCGTGGTAGTCGCCTGTCATGAGGCCGACGTATACAGACGTGTCGGAGCCTTTCATGCCAGTTACTGTCAGGCCTGCGTCGTCCACGGCTTCGTATACGGTCTCCAGCAGGAGCCGCTGCTGGGGATCTAATGCTTCGGCTTCGCGGGGGTTGATGCCGAAGAAGGTCGCGTCGAAGGCGCTGATGTCTTCGCTGAGGAGGTAGGCATGATCAACGTTTGTACTTCCGTGTCGCTCGCCGTTGGAATGGTAGAAGCCCTTCGGGTTGAATCGCGAGTTTGGTATTCGTGTCAGAATGTCTTTGCGCGAGCAGATCGTCTCCCAGAGCTGTGACGGCGTGCGAATGTCTCCTGGGAAGCGGCAGCCTGTGCCGACGACGACGATGGGCTCTGGATGTGTGGGAGCCATTGTAATAGAGTGTTGAACCTGTATGTTAATGTTGATAGACTGCAATACTATATGTCCTCTCGCATATGTATATCAATCTACAACTTACGGCCCCCAGCCGGTGCGTATAAATCCGCCGAATCCTGCTTCATATACGGTGGAATAACCTGCTTCTGGGAGCCAGTAGATGCAACCTCGTTATTCACCGTCATGGGCTGGTTCTTCAAGTCTCCCTTCTTCGACTTTGAATTCCTGCGTGTCATCGGCACTGCCCCCGTCCAGGGCGCCGAGATAGGGGAATGCCTGGAAGCCCTATCCCGGATTCAAGACGGCGACATCGAAAGCTGGCACGCCACTTGGACAGGCCTCGGCCGGCGGGCAGAAGAGCTAGGAAAGGAAGCCCTGCAAGCAAAGGATACCACCGCCGCACGATGGGCGTTCCTGCGCTCCTGCAATTACTGGCGTGCAAGCGAGTTCTTCCTACACTGTACACCGTTTGATCCACGCCTCGCGCATGTCTTCACCCGCAGCGTATCCAATTTCAAACAAGCCCTCACTCTCCTTGACGGTCCAACAATCCTCCTCGACATCCCATACGAGGACATCACTCTCCCAGGCTACCTGCTGCTACCACCGCCGCACAAGCGCCTCCCCGATGCCGAAAGCACCGGCACGCCATTGATAATCCACACCGGCGGGTTCGACTCCATCGGCGAGGAGCTCTACTTCTACGTCGCCTCAGGCGCGACAGACCGGGGCTATGCAGTTCTCATCTTCGACGGCCCCGGCCAGGGCTCCATCTTACGCTGTAAGGAAAGGGCCCAAAAGCGTCCATTCCGACCAGACTGGGAAGTCGTCGTCGGCGCAGTGCTCGACTACGTGGTGGATACTCTGATCCCGGGCCCAGCGAAAGAGTACAATCTAAACCCCGATGCGATATCCATCTTCGGCGCATCAATGGGTGGATATCTTGCTCTACGCGGGGCCGCCGACCCACGCATCAAAGCGTGTATCTCCTGCGATGGGTTCTACGATATGTTTGACATCACGCGCTCGCGCATGCCCGGCTGGTTCATCAACGGGTGGCTGGGCGGGTGGATCAGCGACGGGGTATTCAATTTCGTCGTGGCGTGTCTGTCCAAGGCGAGTTTCCAGCTCCGATGGGAGTTTGGGCATAGTATGTGGGTGTATGGCGTGTCTTCGCCCGCCGATGTGATGCGCCGAATGCAGACGTTTACCCTCCGACTGGCTGACGGTGGGGAATTCCTCCGACGCGTGAATGGGGCGGTTCTTGTTACTGGGGCGAGGGATACGATGTACTTTACCCCTGAGCTGAATGCGCAGCGGATCTTTGGGGCGTTGGGGCATTTGGGTGAGGAGAGGAGGACGCTGTGGGTGGCGCAGGGGGTTGGCCTGGGGGGGCTGCAGGCGAAGATCGGGGGGATTGCCATTAAGCAGCAGAAGATGTTTGCCTGGCTGGATGGGCAGTTAGGAATTCGCCGGTAGTCGCCGGTAATCCGCAGATAATCCGTTTCTATAGCTGAGCTTGTCTGTGTTCATCTATCTGCCATGTCTTTGAATCATACTACAGCTCATTCAATCAACATGTCTTTCGGTACACTGTACACCTACACCCCCAATGCACGGATCTTAAAGGTACTTCGAGTTCTACATCTCGTCTTATCGTACTAAGTAAACAGATCCAAGCAGCAGCGGCCCTAAACGGACTTCATCTAGATATATCCCCCGACTTCCAACTCGGCACCTCAAACCGCACGCCCGAATTCCAGTCCAAATTCCCCCTGGGCAAAGTCCCAGCATTCGAATCAATCGACGGCAGCATCCTCCTCTCCGAGTCCGACGCAATCGTCCAGTTCGTCGCAGAGAGCGGTCCTCGCGCTGACCAACTGCTCGGCGCGAATGCAGTCGACCGGGCCGTAATCCGGCAGTGGATCTCCTTCGCGGATCATGAGATTATGGACCCTATTGTGCAGCTGATCCTCTGGCGAGTTGGGCTGGGGTCGTTCGATGCGGCTGTTGAGGAGAAGGCACTTGCATCGTTACGTCGGGGGTTGCAGTATCTTGAGACCCATCTCGCTGCTCGACAGGGGGAGTGGGTTGCTAGTGCGGAGCTGAGTCTGGCGGATCTGACGCTGGCGAGCTCGCTGGATTGGGGGTTTATGCTTGTGATTGATGCGTCGATGCGCGAGGAGTTTTCCGCTGTAGATGCGTGGTTTCGTCGGGTTATCGCCCAGGATGGAGTTTCTGATGTTTTTGGCGGTGCTACGTTTATTGAGAAGAGACAAGAGCATCCATAATAGCCTTCATTTGTCATACTCTATCGTGTTTAGTTTTATTTGCGCTCGTGGAATTTGACGTTATACTTCCCAGCACTCAACTGCAGCGCTACACGGAAGACCGTCGATTCGTCCTGTCCTGGGATATACTCCAGGGTAAACCCTCTTAGCAGACATACAATGCTGAGGTAGACTTCCTGCATGGCAAAGTGCTTCCCAATACAAACTCGACTACCGGCAGAGAATGGATAGAAGGGCAGGTCTCTCTTCGTCGAGAGGTCCGTCTCCAGCCACCGTTCTGGCAGGAAGTCGTCTGGCTTCGCCCATAGAGCTGGGTCGCGGTGTAGAGTGGCTGTCGTCGGGAAGACGGTCGTTCCCTTGGGGATATGGTATCCCAGCAGGGTCACGTCGGTGGTTGTCTCGCGGGGACTGCCACTTGCCATGGCTGCGTAGAGGCGCATTGTCTCGTCAATGCAGGCTTGGAAATACGGCATAGTACCTGCTTTGTCTGCTGTAGTTTCTTCTCCTGCATCGGGGTAGACGCGGTCGATTTCCTCGTGTAGTGCTTTCAGTTTATCAGGGTTTTTGGCGAGCAGTAGCAGGAGGAAGATCTCGGCGGTGGCGGTGGTTTCGCTGCCTGCTGTGAGTAGCACGACGGTCTCGTCTTGGAGGTCTGATGTGCGGAAGGAGGACTGCGGTGCGTCGTCTACTGCTTCGACGAGCTTCTGTAGAAGGTCGTGCCGCTGCGGTTTACCTGATTGTATAGCTTGACGACGTCCGTCCACAATAGACCGGGTGAACTGGTCAATATACGGATCGCGAGTTGGGAAACCAGGTAAGCCCTTCAGCCAAGGCAAGAACTGGAATATCCCAGACAACAAGAGACTGTATTCGATCTTCTTCGGCAAGGGATGGCTGCCCTGCTCGACGACATGAAAGGATTCTCCAAAGGTAGTGGCGCCGATGATGTCGACAGCCAGCGCACGCATTAACCGGTGGATATCAACGACGGTCGAGCCACCGTCTCTGCGACAGGAAGTATGCAGATGGTCCAATGCAACGGCAACACAATCACGCATGATCGGTTCCATGCCGCGGATATACCGCAGCCCGAACATCGACGAGACGAGGCGCTTGCGCACGCCATATGCCTTCTTGTCTGTATACGCCAGCAGGGTCGGTCTGTCTGGGTTTTGGCGAAAGTTGGCGTATATGGCGTGCGACTTGGGCCAGTCTTCTGTCACCAGGATCTGGCGGATGGATTGCTGGTCGGAGACGGCGATCATGCCTGGTGCGAGAGCCACGATGGGGCCGTATTGCTTGTGTAAGGTTGTCATTTTCTCGTGGCTGCGGCCTTTGGTGATTGCTAGTACGATGGGCCATTCTGAGAGTTTATTGACGAGGGGGCCGGGAATGCGTCGGAGGGGGGAGACAGCGGCACAGATTATCTAGTCTGGTCAATATAATTCAATAATGAGGTTATACGACTCACCTTCCACAGACGAGGAACCACAAACCACAGAACCGCTGCCACCACGGCAGTGCGCAGTAACTGATCAGTAAGGAGTGTCATCGTGTTTGGCGTTCTTACCACTGGTGGATTGACTGCAGGTATTTGTCTGGCTATTAAGTCTGCTATTATGGCTATGCCAGCACAAACCCCCCGAATACACCGAACCGCCGGCCTCTTTTTCTCGCTGCCATCCACTGTGAACCTCAGTTCACTATCACTACCATTGCAATGGCCGGATCTCAGTCTGATGTCCAAGGTAAGCCGCCCAAGAAGGGCTGGCGGTTCACTGTCATCTTCTGCGCGCTGTGCATGACTGCCTTCCTGTCTGCCCTGGACACGTCCATCATCTCGACTGCGCTGCCCACGATCGCTGCAGAGTTGAACTCTGAGACTCTCTATGTCTGGACCATCAACTCCTACTTGCTCGCGTCCACCGCGGTGCAGCCGCTCTTCGGCCAGGCTGCCAACATCTTCGGCCGACGCAGCCTGACTCTACTCTCTGTGGTGCTCTTCCTGCTGGGCAGTGGCATTGCAGGGGGTGCCTCCAGTACGGCCATGATGATCGGGGGTCGCACCGTGCAAGGAATAGGGGGTGGAGGTATCAACACCATGGTCGAGATTGTGGTCTGCGACCTGGTGTCTCTGCGTGAACGAGGCAAATACGTCGGTCTCATCGGGTCCATGTGGGCTATAGGATCTGTTGTCGGGCCTCTGCTCGGTGGCGCCTTTGCGCAGCATGCCTCGTGGCGCTGGATCTTCTACATCAATCTTCCGCTGTCCGGTGTCGCTCTGGCGTTGCTAGTGCCGTTCCTACGTCTTCGGTATAAGCGCGAGGGCAGTCTCCTGGACCGGCTGCGCCGGGTTGACTACGTGGGTAATACGGTCCTGATCCTGGCAGTCGTGGCCATTCTGCTGGCTTTGACCTGGGGAGGGACTGTGCATGCTTGGTCTTCATGGCGAACGATTGCGCCCCTGGTTCTCGGCTTCGTTGGTTTAATAGGCTTCTTAGTTTACGAGGCCACTCCGGCAGTCAAGGAGCCCACGATGCCCATGAGGCTATTCGCAAACCGCACATCCAGCACCTCGTTTCTCCTAACCTTCCTCCACGGTATCCTGCTCTACTGGGCCTGCTACTTCCTGCCAGTCTACTTCCAAGCCGTGCTCGACGCCTCGCCCACCCGGTCCGGCATCATGCTCTTCCCCATCGCAACCACAACAGCCCCCTTTGGCGTCGTCGCTGGCATCCTCATCACAGCAACAGGCCACTACCGGGCCTTCCACTTCGCCGGGTTCGCGCTCATGGCCATCGCCTGCGGACTCTTCACTGTGCTCGACGCCTCCTCCCCAATGGGCTACTGGATCGGATTCCAGATCCTCTTTGGCACCGGCGCGGGCTTCATCTTCACCTCCACCCTCCCTGCTATTCTCGCCGCACTGCCAGAGTCTGAAGTCGCGACCGCTACAGCAACATGGGCATTCCTGCGCAGCTTCGGCTCGATCTGGGGGACGGCGATCCCGTCTGCGGTGTTTAACTCGCGCGTCAACCAGCTCCTGTATACAATTCCCGATGAGGGGGCTAGGGGCTGGTTGAAGGACGGCGGGGCGTATCAGCATGCGGCGAAGGAGTTTCTGCGCACTGTTCGGGGCACGCCGGTTTGGCCGGATGTTTTGAATGTCTATGTGGATGCGCTACGGCTGGTGTGGTATGTCTCTATTGCGTTTGCGGGGATTGGGGTGCCACTGGCGTTCTTTATCAAGGGACTGCATCTGCGTGAGGAGGTTAATACGGAGTTTGGGATGGAACTGAATGAAACAGAGGCTCGGAATGAGAGTTAGGAATGCAGATGATATGAAGATAGACCCACTGATAGCCGTGTATTACTTAATAGACTACAGACTAGTTTAGTTTGTTGTTAGTGCTGACCGGCGCGTTTCGGCGCATTCTGGCACAAATAAGTGGCCAACCCTAACTCTCCCTCTCTTCTCATCTCACTCTCTCATCTCATACTCTATTCTACTTTCATACTATTCTCATTCATCATGGCATCCGGGCTATTTTTCGACCCCATCAAGCTGCTGCGCATCGCCCCCCTCGTCACCACGACGTCTTCCCTGATGTACGCCTGGGACGAGCACTGGTTCCTGTCTGGCTTCCTGCAGTCTCACGCCGAACCCGCCACCGACGCCGACTACAAAGCCCACAGCAACGCCCTGCTGCCTCGCTATTTCCGCCGATTCTTCGAGCAGGGCGTCTGGATCATCGCCTCGCTGAATACCGCCACCCTGGCCTCCTCCATCACCAACCTGCTCATCGACCGCCCGCTCAGCAGGAGCTCGACCCGCTGGTACAGCGCCGGTCTGGCTTTTACGGTGGCCCATTTCCTGTTCGTCCCGCTGATTGCGTATCCCATTCGGGATATCGTTGAGGACCGTGCGCAGGGCGAGAGTTCGCGCGATCTGAAACGTTGGATCGATATCCACCGCGTTCGCGTCTTTGTTGCGGACCTGCCCGGCTGGCTGAGTTTCTTGGGGGCTGTATTAGCAACACTACAGCTGTAACATATCTACACGGTGTACTTTCCTATGGAGTTGAATAATCCACCGAATTCACCGTATCTAAATTGTACAATAAGTATACTACTATGTAACCCCTCGTAGTCTGTACTCTTGATGTGCATGGCTATCTCCACTGTCGAAAATGACGTCCCCATGCAGGGCTCGGGCTTCTACAACGCCCACTCGGCCCTGCAGGCTGCTGCCATGCACGAAGCGCTTCCTCTGCTTGACTCTATCCACGTCCCTCCCGTCGGTCCATTCACCGTAGTCGAGTATGGCTGTGCACAGGGCGCAAACTCGTATGCCCTCACCTTGATCGTTGTCAAACCGACCTAACAATCGCAGCATCCTGCCGTTCCAGCGTATCCTGAAATCCTGGCACAGTCGGAAAAAGAAAGCCCAATCCTCGTTTGTCTCTCTCCCTTCTTTATCTTCTTGACTGACTGAATAGAATACTCCCATTGAACAACCTCTTCACAGCCTGCTTCGGCCGTCCACAGACCCACAGCCAGAAACACCAAGAAGCCCTCCTCACCTTCTCAGACCGCGACTCCAACGACTTCAACACCCTCATCCAGACCGTGTCGAAAGCATCCCGGGTCCCACATACAAACCTCCCCCCTCCAATATTCACATCCATAGCCCCAGGAACCTTTTACAGCCGGCTCGTCCCTGCGAATACCGTCTCAGTGGGCTTCTCCCTGGCAACACTGCACCACCTGCAGCGTCTCGCCCCAGAACCAACTCCCGATACCAACCCTGAAAAGGATGTCAACATTGAAAGTCAGGCTAAAGGCCAAGCACACGCCGATCTAACAACCTTCCTCACCCACCGCGCAGCAGAGTTCCAGTCCGGGGGCACACTCGTCGTCTCCCTCGTCAGTCGCGCTTCAACGGGTGTTCCAAACTATCCAACCCTCGTGGATGCGTGCCGTAAGGCTCTTACTGATATGGTAGTGGAAGGAATCGTCCCTGGTGCGGCCGCGCAGGCGTTCTATGTTCCCACGCATGATCGCACTATGGACGAGGTGAGGAACACGTTACAGGGCGTTGATGGGGCTTGGGATGTTGAGGGCGTTTTTGAGAGGGAGGTTGTGCATCCTGCTTACCAGAAGCTACACTATAATCAAGACCAAAGCCAGGCTGGGGAGCGGGAGTATGATGAAAAAGAGAGTCAGTGGTACGCAGAGACGGTGGTGGATTGGATGATGGCTGTTGTTGGGGGGTACTTTGTCAAGGCGTTGGGGGCTGATAGAGACAGAAGTGAGAAGGAGAAGGAGGCATTGGTGCATGAGTGGAGGAGACGCATAGTTGATGTGTTTTTGAGGGAGTACAAGGATAGTAAAGTGGCTTGTTGGTTTATTTATGTCAAGTTGCGTCGTTTGTAGTATATAGATATAGTTATCAATATGTCCGCAATACACATTTCCAACAAAATTTTGCCAACGTGAATATATAAATTAGAGTGGGATACAGTGCAAGAAAAAGACGCGTAACACCTCTACAGCCTTTATGGTAGAATGTTCGATAATATAGCATATGTCACTTTCATGCATTATATATCGTTATAGTATACTACTGCAACGGCGCCAGTCCAACTCGCAGCTCCGCAAAATCCAAAACAACATACAGAGGCTCCAGGAATGCCCGTCCAAACAGTCCCATGGGCCCATTTCTTTCAAAGTCCCATACTCGCACATCCAGAGCACAACCGCCCTCGCTCTGGGATACATACATTTCCGGAGAGATAGTGTAGTTCTGCTTTCCATCCAGTTCATACCGCAGCTCCGGAAGACCATCGCATGGAACAGTGTACGTTTCCTCTGCTTCCTCAGCAGCTGTCAAGCGCAGCAGCGTATTCATAGCTGAAGCCGGAACAGGCGCCTTGTATCCCTCGGAGCCCTCATCAAACACAGCCAGATGTATTCCCTGTTGTGTAACATCAACATCCCCAATCCACATCCCAGTCCACTGCACAGCCCAGAAGTTGTTCCGGCCAGGACGCACACTCAGCGGCGCACTATCCGCCAGCCATTCCTCCGCCTGCACATCGAACCACACCATCTCTGCAGCGTCGTATACCCCATCTGCCATACCGCCAAACACAGCCTGCATATCTCCCCCGCCACAGCTCTCGGTTGACTGCAGACTCGCGCACGAGTGAAACCCCACCTGGTGTCCTATCTCACCCCCCAAGTATCCCTGGTACGCGAGAGGAAAGGAACTCGCATCAGAACCAGGCAGAACAGGCGCAAGACCCGCAATCCCACCAAACGGGAGAACAGACGGGATGGCGATATCGAAAGCCGACAGTTGCATGGTTGTGTTGGGGATACAGACATCCCCTAGACAGGCTGTATCCTGGCCATACGTCACGGCAAATTCACCATCCGGGAGGAAGGAGGTATTTGTCCACGACGCTGGGCTGTATTCTGTGTCGCCGTTGAAACTGGAGGAGCTTTTCTCGTTGAACCATTGTTGGCCGTCTGGGATGCAGATCGGGATATCGTAGTTTCCCAGGCAGTTTGCGGTGCGTGTGAAGAGGGACATCCAGGTCCAGTCGCTTAGGACTGTGAGAGGTTGGGGCGGTGTTCCGACTGTGATGTTGAAGAGGGGGCCTAGGGCTGATGACTGCATGGGAACAGCAATGGATGTTGGTGATGCCGTTGCCTGAGACTCAGCATAGGCTACTCTGGCTATGGCCAGTGCAACGAAGAAACCTTTCTTGAAGTCCATTTCGTGGTATACACAATGAAGATCCTTTCTTTTCTTTGCTTTCTTTCCTTTTATGCCATTCCAGCCGCAGTAGCATCCATTCTATATAGAAGCAGTATTACCCCGAAACCCGCCGACTGGTATCAATATTTAATCTATTATTTAATTACTTGCTGCGCCCCCAATCCTCACTTGCGAGGCTGACCGGACAAGCTGGGCGTGGCCCCCAAGCAATTTAGCAGGCCCACTTCTAGAATGGCAAGCTGGGCTGAAAGACGGCCTACACTGCCAGGTTTCTCTGGATTGGAATGGACTCGGCAGGTCCAACGCATTATCCTGATAATGTAGACGTTGCAATCCAGGTCGAGGTGGGGTCAGGCTAGACCATCAAGATAGTACATATATTACCAACCAAAGATGCCAAGGAGAGGAAGGACAATATCGCTGATACCACGTGCTCTGCCAACAGCTTTCGATCAGGTCTTGGCCTTCTGGGGTCCTTTGGCGTTGATCAAGCCTGTCATTAGTCGAGATTGGCTGAAGGTATGGGGGATTGCAGGTGGCACACTGTAGATAAACGCAATAGTAAAGAAAGCCAAATCAAAGTTGATGATCAGTAGCTGCATCAAGTGGTGAAGGCTAGGGCTCTGCTTGTATGTTTTACAAGTCTTGATATATTCACTCTGTTGCGAGGGTAGTAAACTAAATATATATATCTTGTTTCCTGAGCGGCAACCCACTATGCTCAGTTACAGTCCTGTATAATCCTGAGCAAGACTGGCACTCTACAATGTTAGTATAGGGAGTGAAATAGGCTATCATATATAGTCTATACCAGTACAATGAGTATAGGTAGTGAAATATTCGTGTTGATGCCTGCAACTGCGCGTAATGACAATACGGTAACGAAGCCCCCCGGCTCAACCCGAGGGCCAAATGCTCCACCAAGAAACGACAACCCACAACGACACAGTTCCCACAAGCATCCACTCGGCGATTCAACCTCATCTGCAAGGGCCAAATGTCCGCCGCGACTGCCAAACGGAAAAGCGCCTTTTCCTGCGACCAGTGCAGGAAGAGAAAGGTCAAGTGTGGTGCCGAGCAGCCCCGCTGCGCCCGCTGCACTGCACGCGACGAGACCTGCGAGTACAAGCTCAGTCCGAGCTTGTCCTACACCGAAACCCTCGAAAGGCGGGTCAAGGAACTGCAGGACCGTCTGGAAAATGTGCAGGCCAAGGGGGATGTCTTGTCTCCTGCAGCAGCGCCCTCTCTCTCCAGTGCGACTGTGGACGCGCTGCCACGCACGGCCGCAAAGAGAACCTATTCAGGGGTCACCAAGGGCCTGAAGGTGGATGCCAAGGGCGCAGTGACATATCACGGAGCGACGAGCTTCTTTCAGTTGCCGACGTCGGATTCGAACGGGGCCTCTGGTGCTCAAGAGCGAGGCGCCTTGATGCTGGACGAGGGGAATCAGAGGAAAGAGAAGCTGGTCAATAATGCATGGCACCAGCGTGCCCTCGAGGCCTTCCAAGACACGCCGGTATGTCTTACGCTCTTCCTACTCTGCTTGTGCTTATGTCCTGTTGCGTAGGAGCCTTTTCAGTTCCTACTGAATATCCACTGGTGTTGGATCCAGCCCCTGTTCAACTTTGTCTACCGTCCGGCTTTCACACGTAAGTACATAACCTGACTCTCCTGCTTTTTCTTAAATAACATTGGCAGGGGACATGGAGGTCCTTGGACCTTACTACTCACATACGCTTCTCAACGCCATATTGGCGCACTCCGTCCGCTGGTGCAAGCAGAACAAGGAGGTCCAAAAGCTCCTGGAGCCTTACGAACATGGAGCTCTCTTCTCAAGGCAAGCACGCACCTTGCTCTTCTCCGAGCTGTCAAGTGGCCACTCAAAGGTGCCCACTGTGCAAACTCTCCTGTTGCTTAGCGCTCAGGAGTGCAGCGCCGGCAACCGGACCCAGGCCTGGCTATACAGTGGAATGGCGTTCAGGCTTATTGAGGACATGGGGGTGACATTCACTGCCGATGGAAGCCATTCAGAACTAAACCTCGAAGACGAGGACGTGGAGATCCGGCAGCGGCTCTTTTGGAGCTGTTACTTCTGGGACAAGATGATTAGCTTGTACCTGGGCAGAACGCCCATGCTGCAGCACTCTGGCGCGAATCCTGATAAAATTATATGTCAGTTCCTTTCACCCGGAGAGCAGGCCTTACCGGATTCCTGATACTGATCTACGTTAGTGGATGACTATGCTGAGCATGAACTGTGGTCGCCTCATGGGATTGTCTATCCTCCAGGCTTAGAGTACCCTCCAATGACGGCGCACTCGATCTCTTGTTTTAGGTGGATGTGTCGGCTTTCTATCATTTTCAATCAGATTCTCATGCACATATACGACCCGTCCAAGGTACACACCGACGTGGAGCTGAGGGCTTGTTTGCAGAGCGAAGGCCGGTCACTGAAACAGTAAGTACATGAATCTGACATGCTTCTGATAGATATCTGACTACCTTAGATGGTGGGACGATCTTCCGACCTTCCTCAGAATCGATACAGAAAACCTTCCGGAATACTCTCCGCCGAGCCACATTGTCACATTGAAGTATTTCTCTCTACCACCAGAACGTACTGAGCTAACGTATGCAGTTGCCTATATCATGTTTTCAAGATCCTCCTGTACCGGCCAATGCTGTCCCCAGGGAACATAGTGAACGAAAGCCGAGCACGACCGGATCCCCATCATCTTGTCGAGTGCATCTCGTCTGCGACATCGATAATTATAATCTACGACCTATTCTGTCGATCATTCGGATACGAGCATACTGTCTTATCACTGTCCTATGCTCTTTATACCGCTCTGTCAATCTTTCTCCTGCAGATCCAGGCTGCCTCGCGACCCAACGTGCAGGCTTTGACTCGGCTGAGATTTTGTCTTCAAGCCCTGGAACGCCTCAGCACTCTGAGTCCAGGTTTGACAACTACCGTCCCCTTTACAGAGCTTTACTGATGCCTATGTAGTGGTCGGCAGCGCATTATGCCTTGTCAACGAAACCTTATCGAAACTGGGCCTGCAGCCACTCATCATTCCGGCGAACGCAGAAGACAAACCCGATGACAAGGCACCAGAGCACCAGTATCCCGACTTTTTGGAGGCGTCCGATTCTACAGGTCAAAGGCAAGGCTATTTGGAGTCTCCTGAGAAGTTTCTGTATGATTTCGATCCCAACGAATTCACTATATCCGATGAGACCCTCCAAGCGTTTCAGCTTCTCACTCCCATCGAAGCTACTTTTGGAATCAGTTATGACCAGGATGGCTGACCTCATATCGCCATCTTTGGCGACTTCAACTAACAAACTGGACAAATTGTTCGTATACTGTGAATGTTATGCCGCTTGACAGCTGAGGCAACCAAGTCAGCCAGAGAACAGTCTGCCGGGCAATCACTCACCATCAAGCGCATCAGACGTGGCGTTGTGCCTCGCCAAAAGGTCCTGATTCCCTCTCTCCGCGCCATATCTGCCGCACAATCAAACATACCAATATGTGCTTGGCCAGCACTCTGAATGCGGGTTTTGATGTTATCGAACGGCATCGAGCAGTATCTATTCTGTCAGCGAGGGAGTTCATTGTGCTGGAAGCATTAGGTACCCACGCCGTCACAATCCCACTTAGGGTTCCCATCGCCAACGTCGTGCTCATCTTCCCAGCAGCTTCAGGCCATCGCTTCGCAACCTCCCCCTGTAGCACCCCGAACGTCGTGAACCTGACGGTGGAATTCACAGCCTGTTTACCTACTACTGGCGCCGTGCCTCTCCAGAACGCCCCGATGCCGTCCTTTTCTATAATCTCCTTCACCATCCTAGCCGTGCCAGGTTTCGTGAACTCGGGCCCGCGTTTATTCGCCTCGATCATCCTCGTCTTCAGCGCCTCTGCTGGTGTAACAACAAGAATCGACTCTGCAGTCCCGGCCGTGACACCTGCTAACACCGTTGCTGCATTCTCATTGACGAAACCAACGGACTGCAACCAGCATTTACTACTGGAGAAGGCGAAGAACCTGATCGACGCTTTCAGCGCGTTGCTGGTTGCGAGAGCCGTGCAGCCCGCGTATAGCCCCAATATGCCCTGGCTGCTGAGCGTGGAACGAAGGAGGGAAACGGACGACGGCGGGGGAATATTTCTTCTTCTAGGCAGCTGCCGAAGAGTCTTGACCAGCTCAAACGGATACTAGGAGATAGTGATTAGTTGATGAATACCTGGGAGGTTTGTCTTACAGTTATCATTGTCTCCGTTGCTCCTGCAATGCCACCGGCCAGTAGTCGGATTGTAACTCCTGGCGAGCTGCTCTGCTGGACATTGTGTGTCTTTTCCATCGTTGCGCGTGTCGTTGAGATGGTCTGCCTGGGGACTGTATGACAAGGGATACTGTTTAGCTAGCTTATTTCCTAGGTAGAAGACGTGATATGCTATGGGTCTCCTGTCCGGAACTTGACCGAGAATAACCAGGCCTTAATATTACGCAGTCAGTAATTTTGCACTTTACTCCAATTAATCAATCATGGTAATCCTTGACATGCTTGGTCTGGCTTCTATATATGGGGAGGATAGAATAGAACATGCGCTGAGCCAAAACAATAACTACCAATGTACTGAAAGCGTCTATTGCAGTGAATTCGTTTCTATTTCCATAACTCCTCAGCATTGCCTTTAAACACCCTCTCAACCAGAGCTCCATCGTCCCCACACCAGTCCAACAACACCTCCATGAAAGGCTTGATGTCCAGCCCCTCGAACCGCGTATGCGGCCAGTCACTGGCAAAAACCGCCCTACTCATCCCAGCAACCTTTAACAACTCCCTCGCAACAGGCTCCAAGTCCCTCCACGCATTATCCCGACTTATCCTATACGGCGCCGAAAGCTTAACGTACGTACTGCCCTGCCGCAGCAGTTTAACCAGCGAACGGAATCCAACCAGATTGTACGGGTCCGGGTCGTCCGTATACGAGACATCCAATAGATCAGGAGATCCAAAGTGATCTAAGCAAACTCGCACACCCAGCTGCGGGACAATATCCTCCAAGATCCCAGCTGTAGCAAGCGGGACGTAGAGCTGCAGCACCCAGTTGTAGGGGCGTATGATATCCGCGTATCTGCGTAATGTCGCCGCCAGCTCTTCCCCGTCAATATGTTTACCGATGGACTGTGTGTTGACCCGGACTGCTCTCACGCCCCACCGATGCCATTTCTGCAAGGTTATGGTGTCGATTGTGTCGCAGTCAAAGGCAACGACTGCCCGTCCGTGCTGGGGCCCTAGTACTCGAAGAGCGTCTAGCAAGCAGGAGTTGTCCGTTCCGTATATGGAGGGCTGGACGAGGACGATATTGCGGATGCCGGTTGATGCTTCAAAGCGCAGGGCCTGGGAGAGGAGATGGGGTTTGGGCGTGTATAGTGCGTCTGCGGCGAGGGGATACGTGGATGGATCGACCTGTTGTATGAGGTATTAGAGGACTCGCTCTCGTGGGCTGCTTGTTCAGTGGATATCTTACCACATGCATATGGCTGTCCCAAGAGCCTCGCGGAATCCTGTGGAGAGGTCTCGAGACGATACGTCCTGGATTACGTTGTCGACCCTTTGGTAAATAGAAAAGTCCCCATATCAGCTGGGAAAGGCCGGAAAGACCTTTCTGGAGTAAGGAGAGGAATCGGTGCATTGAAGACGTCGTTGAGACCACAATAGAGAAGACTTGCAATGAAAGTGGAGAGTAATATGAACCATATAAATAAAATCGCAAGATGGAATAGCCATGCTCCCCGGACGCCTCGCTCGGATATCTTGTACCGTTGCAAAAGGCCTTGGGCACTGCGATCCCCCCCCCTCCCTGACTTCCAGTCGTCTCCGTGCAGGGCCCACCGCGGAAGACGCATGGCACTGGATGTTGAACGTATACCGGTGAATATTGGAGAAGATGCATCGTCAACATAGTTCGGAAGTTGACCGAGAGGCAGAAATCACTGCAATGCTCGGAACTTGACCGAGCTGGAGGTCTCTCTGTCTGTTCGGTCAAGTTCCGAGCAGGCTCTGTTAGTCTTCGTTTCGCTGTCCGTTGGTCCTGGGGAATTCCGGGGTATGGGGTAACAGAAGTATAACTGTCTGCCCTGCCCTTGATGGCACCTCGTGTCGTTCGTCCGTAACCATTGCATAACGCATCATGTTCAGACCGAAGAGCTTCACGCCGTATTATGTCTTTACAATCCTCGTCATTGCCAGTGGGGGAATCCCAAAAGGTAGGTAAAGTCAGTCAAGAAACATTACAAGGCTGACCATTCCAGGCTACGATGAAGGAGGATTCAGTGCCTCTGTCGGCTTGGACTCCTTCAAGCAGGACTTCAAGCTGCTCCCCGAGCTCTGGAAAGACAACCCCAGTGGTATGGCCGATCGCAAAGCCAACATATCCTCATTCGGTGTGCTAGGAGCAGCCTTTGGCTCCCTCCTCGCCCTGGTCCTTACAGACAGAATTGGGAGGTTACGGTCATGGCAGGTCTTCGTTCTGCTCTGGGCAACAGGGACATTCATGCAGGTGTTTTCCTCTGGGATTCTTGGTTTAATGCTTTTTGCCCGAATCTGGGGGGGACTCGGTTCAGGAGGCCTGACTGTCGTTGCGCCGCTGTATCTGTCTGAGATCGCACCGGCCGCGTCTAGGGGAACCATTGTGAGCATCTACATGGTCGTCCTGCTGTCCTTTCTCACAATCGGTCCGTGACTCGGCTCCCTATCTCGGATCACCCTAACGGTGCTATAGGGTTCTTCATTAACTTCGGCGTCAAGTCGGAAATAGAAGTCGGTAGAGCGCAGTACCGGCTCGTCCAGGCAATTCCTCTCATTCCTGCCGGGTTCGCCTTTCTCTGCTCCTTGTTCCTCTCCGATACTCCTCGCTGGCTCGCATCCAAAGACCGCGACGACGAAGCACTCACGGCCCTCACTCGCCTTCGTGGATCAGACCTGGATGACCCGTCTGTGGCGCTCGAATACCGCACTATCCAAGAGCAAGTCCGAATGAGGGAGCAGAATCTCGAAGACGCGTCTACTTGGGCCATTATCAAAGAGATCGCAACCTGCACCAGCTACCGCAAGCGATTTCTCCTCGGCGTGCTCATGCAAACAGTCGCCCAGTGGAGTGGAGGCAACGGTATCACATACTACATCCCACAGGTACATTATTCCCCGCAAAAAGTCACTGTATCGAGTCTACTGACGCATATGCAGATCTTCACATACGCAGGCATCGTCGGGAGCGACACCTCCCTCATAACATCTGGCGTCTACGGCGTCATCAAACTCGTCTTCACCATGGTCTTCACCTGGGGCCTGGTCGACGTGATCGGCCGACGCCGGTGCATGTTGACAGGAGTCGGGCTGCAGTGCATAACGCACATCTACCTGTCCATATACATGGCCGTCTTCCGTACCGGAGATAGCCATAACAACCACGCATCAAATGCAGCCATCGCCTCGGTTTTTATCTACGCCATCGGCTGGTCCATCGGCCTGTGTACCGTGCAGTATTTATACAGTACCGAGATATTCCCAACGCGCATCCGCAGTGTCTGTTACGCGACCAATATGGCCCTTCATTGGTTCTTCCAGTTTGCTGTTGTGCGGGTCACGCCGAATATGTTTGTGACGCTGGATGTGTACGGGGCGTTTGTGTTCTGGGCGTTGGTTTGTGCGGTTGGCTGGTTCTTGCTAGCGGTGATGGCGCCTGAGACGAAGGGGATTCCGATGGAGAAGATGGATGAGCTGTTCGGTGGGAGATGGTGGATGGGATGGAGGGCCAGGGTTGATATGTCCGAATCTCAGAGTGTACATGTCCAGAAGACAAGCATTGCGCAGATTGAGAAAGTCTAAGCAGCTTGCTATTAGTTAGACTACATCTTACCACTGACATTCTGGACCAACCAACAGCAACCACATATTCGTATCTGCCTGAAGCAGCCAAGTCGAGACTGTTATGCAGTGCCCCGCCTTCCCATCACAGTCATATGCCCCGCTGGTATTATCGAGCCAGGATATAAGCCTGCCCCTCCCCTTGAGAGGGATTCCTTACCATCCTCATTAGTGCCAACATGGATACCCTCACACTCAAAGAACGCGCTGCCGGTATATTCCAAACCGCCAATAGCCTGGCCGATGAACTGGCTGTGACAGGCCACCCCGAACCAACATTCGCTCACGGCCTCCCTCCCCATCTCCACGGCAATGCGCCAGAGTCAGCAGCTAGGAAGCTAAAGGACCAGCTTGTGCGCATGGTTGATGAACTCGGTGCACTCCTTTCAGAGCCCCAAGAACTGCTCGTACCTGAGATAGTAACTGCCTATAACCAATCCCGACACAGACTGTTATTGATTATCTCGTGTACAGCGCCTCCCAACGTTAAGCGTCCACCCTATCGTCCGTCTCGGCGTCGCAGAAAACTTCCCAGAGCAGGGGAGCACAGTCACTGACCTCGCACAAATACTGCATCTGAATGAGAGTGTCGTGGGTCGGTTACTCGCACACGCTGCAACCCATCACGTCTTCTACGAGGCCGAGCCGGGATTCTACGTCCACACTGCGGCGTCGAGGCTGTTATGCCAGAATAAAGGAATGAGGGACTGGGTTCGTCTTGGTGCGGAGGAGGGTCTTCCTGGCATATTGAAGGTACATATACCAAGGCTTACCGATTCTCCAGCTAATGTTATATGCTTCTTATATTTAGATCCCCGACGCCGTATCACGCTATCCAGATTCACAGGAGCCTGAGCATTGCGTATGTCACTAAACCGTGTTTTCAAACACACAGCTCTAATAACTACAGGGCTGGAATATAGCACACAACATAGATCAGCCAGTCTTCCGCGCCCTGGCAAGCATGCCCGACCGCGCAGCAACAATGGCCAGTGCTATGGACTGGCAAACGAGAAATTCTGGTTGCTCCCCGAAATATCTCGCAGAGGGTTTCCCGTGGGACATCCACGCATCAGCTGGCAGGGGAGGGCTGACCGTAGTCGACGTCGGTGGAGGTCTAGGGCATATATCGCGCGCACTGGCAGAACACACACACCCAGCAGCTAGGTCTGCCACATTCATTGTCCAGGACTTACCCGACACTATAGCCGCAGGAAAATCTACCCTCCCCGAACAACTTCAAGGGCGGGTGAGCTTCCAAGTCCATGACTTTTTCACCGAGCAGCCGGTGCAGGGCGCGGACGTGTATCTCCTGTCGTCTGTCCTGCATGACTGGCCGGATAAATATGCAGCCAGGATCTTAAAGGCGTTGGTGCCAGCCTTGAAGGCAGGGGCGATGATTGTGATTAATGAGCGGCTGGTGCCGGGGTTCCATGAGGCGCATTATCTGGTGGAGAGGCATTATCGGTATGATACCTGGACAGGTGATAGGGAGATAGTGCTGATATGATGTAGTTCGTTCGATATTACCATGCTTGCCTTTCAGAATTCCCTGGAGCGGACTAGGAAGAACTGGGAGGACTTGATTAAGGAGGCTGATGAACGGTTTGAATTGACAAGTATTAAACAACCCAAGGGGGCGATTTTGGCCGTTATTGAAGTGGCTTGGAGGGGATAGTTAGCTCTAAGAGATGAGAGGAACGTGGAATTTATATATGTTTGAATCAACCTAAAACGAGAGAAATGTCATCCAAATCCAGTTCTTCCCAGCTTTCCCTTCTCACATATCCACCAGCCAGCCGGTACGCAACACCCTCCTTCCACTCCACCCACAGCACTTGATAGCTCTCCCACGGGTCACCAAGACTGGCAAAACATTTCTTCTCGTGATCAAAAATCCTCACTCGTCTCCAGGAGCGGTAAATCGCAACGAGCTCAACATCCTTTCCTATATCGCCAGTTCCCTCTCTGGGAAAACCCTCTAGCTGATCTTCGTAGTGAAGACGTAGCTTTCCAACATTAAAACCTGATTTGTTCAACAGGTTTACTTCGTTGGATTCCCTTTCTCGGGGTAGGCGAGCCCAAAGGGTACCCCTCTTCGTTCTGCAATGGAGATAAGGCGTCTGCTCTGGCATGATCGCCGGTGTGGATTGTTGAATATCAGGTACCGGGAAGGGGTAATACCAAAAGTCACAGTCTTTATCAGCGGCACTAAGTTTCGGGTGCTTGAAATGATAGTCACTGCATCCATGTGGATAGAGATATGGTTCTTTACGCGCTGTATTGGCCCGTTTATCATCCCGTAGCGGAAGGTCATGCCGTGTCCAGCCCGGCGGTAGAGGCCTAGTAAAGTCTTTGTAGGAATCACGGTTCTCGAACCAGGTGGATTCTATCCTGCGCAGCGGGGAGCCAGCTGGTGTTTTGCTCGCGCACCACTCCGTTATAGGGATTGTTTCCTGGATATCTGACACGAGCGGGTTTATGCGCATTGCTTCATGTCGTCCGACATCCACCATACCCTGCCAGCCCATCCAAGACCAGGATGGAAGATAGACATTTCCTGAAGTCCGCCGTCTGAGATTGGTAAATCTCCAGTATGGACTCCATCCTAATGCTCTCTCGAATAGAATTTCGGGGAGGCCATAGAGAAATCCCCCTGTGAATGACCGGCTCACTGTAGACAGCAGCGAAGATATAGCAGGTATAACGTCCTCGTCGGTGCTAAGTTCCCGGCTATTATAACTGCAGATGGCGTGGCCGAGGGATTCTATATCCGGAAATCCAGCAAGTATCACTTTCAGCCGCGGGTCGATGTACTGGTCGATCTCAGTCCCGAGCGTGAGTTCCTCGTGCCAGACGCTGCATTGGCATTCCCAGTGTAGCTCCTTATTAATGATCATGAGCTTCCGAGGTGCCATCTTGTAGTCCTGGTACGTCCAGCCGCGTTTGTGGTATGCACCCCAGGAGCCCATGGAAAAGAGCCCGGTGTTGCGGACGGCGATTTTCTCCTCTCCGAATGGGATAATTCGTTGTTTTAGCTTTCGAGGATCTGATATACCTTGCAGTCCGGGAATACCGCCTCGACTGTCTTTGTCTGTAGATATTATGGTAACGAGGGCGTTTGCGTATATTGCACCCCTGAGACCCATCTGAGTTGCTGCATCTGTATTGACAGCGTTACCATGCAGAGAGCACAGTGCATCAGCCCAGAGATAGCGCTCGCCAAGCGTGGATGTCAGATACATCGCGTGTTGGATTATCGGTGACAGTCGCTCTGATATTTCAGGGCTGTCGATGATATTCGGCGTCTTCAGCCTCTTGAGTATTTCTGCCTCATCGATCTTGAATCCTCCAGGATTCCCTTCCTCGCCTTCTATGGTATAGCTCAATGCGATGTATCTATCGCAGCCGGGACCAGATCCAGGCACCAAACATCTCTTCTTGACGTCAATAACCCAAGCAGGCCGCACCGGCTGGACTTTCATAGGATTATCACATTCCGACCCGTGCAGGTGCATGCACATATCCTTCCACTGCTTGATAATTCCTACATCTACCCAGCCTGGATTGAGAATACGTCCAGTCCCAACATGGCCTTCGTTATCTTGCTTGACGAGGACCAGATCCCAGTAGGGTCCTCCTCCTGCACGCCGCAAGGACGCGCTTCTTCCCTCCCTAGCAGTTATTAACTCAACTTCGTCGCTGTCAGGGAAGTCTCTTAGATCCTGGAACGCCTGGAGAAGAGGTGTATGAGCTGGACATCCTGAAGCTTTCGCTTGTTCGAAAGACCCGAGGTTGATGCTACCTTGGTGATCTTTTTTTGCAAATGCCTTGAAGATGTCGTTGCATATCTGGCAAGAGGTGATCCTGATTTCTCCCATTGTGCAAGTAAGAAACTGTCTGACCTTGGTTTTGAGTTATTCAGGTGTCGGGGGCTTATAGAGACGCGTCATGCGGGGTTCGTGCTCTTTTATATAAGCACCAAGGGTCCAAGAACTGTTGCCTGCTACATACCCTTTAGCTTACAGACTGTGAATATAGAAAAGTGGGTGCCTGCTAGGAGTAGTACTAGAGGACAGAGACTATAATTATGTCCCTGCGGCTAGTTATTATCAACGAGAAGAAGCTTCCAAATAACAGTTTCCTGGTTGCCGCGGTACAGATTACGCCGGTAAGTCGGTCACTTTTGCGGCTCCTCCAAACGAGCTATCCGAAGACTTCAAACCGTCATGTGTGTATATACAATGGCTGACCCCCATTATCCATGCTATAATGTCTAAAGGCATGACCGGTAATTCAACAACGACTAATACTAACCTTTGCGTGGTGATGCTGATGGAGATAAGAGTAAAGGTCAGGTCAGGTCAGCGACAACCCGGGCTTACAGGACTTGTTCGCACTATCCTGACTTACCCAAGCCATTGAAGTTATACGTACCCCGAGGCAGGATGTATATCTGCGTGATAGTATGCTCTCGCGTTTCATAGTCTGTGCTGACCGCCACATAGCTACGCAGGGTAGCTTGCCTATCAATGGCAGCTGCGCTCACGCCAGGCTCGCTAGCTGGGATTGGAGGCGTGCCTGGAGCATCAAGCAGGAGATCAGTGGACCTATCATAAAGTCCTTGTTTGACGGTGGAGGCAGCTCAGGGGCTGGGATGGGAGCACAGCTCTCGACAGTGCGACTCAGAGCTGAGCCCACTAGCAGGGGTCTGATACGCTAACATACGGCCTCAGCAGCCTCGTCCAAGTCCCACAACCAGCGACAGCAGGATAGGAGCAGCAAGCTTCGAGCTAGCTCTTGGACAATGAAGCACAAGCCGTTTATGCCATTTATAGTTTCTACTACAGGTTCCACTACAAGTGAATACCTCCTATCACCGGAACAGGGACGCTTGATGTAGGGAGAAGGGCCGTGATGATCCCGGCGCGTGGCACGCATTGGGGGCCAAAACATTGCAGGTTCGAGCACAGCTAACAGCTCCGATCACAGCCTGATCCTTGCGATGTTGCCTCGTGAGCATCCTTCCGCCAGGCCGATTGGGGCTGGTTCGTCGCGTCCATGCAGCTGGGACGGACCGTCAGGCACCGCGCCTCTCCCGCTGTTCCCCTGTCCAATTAAATAAGGGTTAATTGACCCGCCAGGGAGCCTGGGAGGGATATCAATCCTGGATGTTTCATCGACTGTGCCGCAGGGGCCCGGGCGTGCCTGCACATCCCATGACCGCTGAGCTGGGAACTGGACTTGAACCGAGCCTCCCTCGGGTTGTTTGAGACTGGACAAGACGGTTATTGACAGAGCCATCCGAAGGTAAGTTAGGCAAGTCAGGTAAGTCAGGTAAGTAAAATGTCGGAGGTACGGTTCCTCGAGTTGCAGTCTATAACGGCCAAATGCTTCTTCAGCGGCATCCAGACATGCGTCCACTTCTCCACAGAGCAATGCCAGGAGTGTATTCATCAAGACGATGGAGAGCGAGAGCGCCTACAGAGTCTCTGCGAGGGGCTGCATACCAACGATGCCCTCGATAAGGATGAGCGAGCAGTCGTTCTAGAGGAGATCGCCAGGCTCACCCTCTGCTATGCGCACGGCGAGGGAGAAGATATCAACGCCGCCGTAATTTACTGGGAGACCGAGATTCAGTCTCGAGTCTCGACTACGCGGCCACAGACCCCTACTGCAGACAACACTCGAGACTGCGAACCATTGAGCTTCGACCACCACCATACCCCCCGATCGAACAAGAAGGCCGATACCCAAACCGCCGTCGATGACCTGGTACGCGAACAGCTTTTGCGAAGCATAAAACCCAAGGAGGACATACCCAGCTACTTGTATGTCTTTAGTGACAAGCACACACGCGGTGCCTACAAACTTGGTTCGGGAGGGGCCCTCAGTCGACCTACAAAGGGTTGGGAAAAGTGCCACCCAGATAGCGTGCTACACTGTTTCATTGAATGTCCAAACGCGAAGGTCTTTGAGAAAGTGGTGCATGCAGAGCTTGCCCCATACCGGCGCAAGCATAAGTGTAAGATGTGTCCCCGCGAGCACCGGGAATGGTTTGAGGCGCCGCTGCCAGATATCCTTGACAGTGTCAAGGCCTGGTCCTTGTACTCAAGCATGCTCTACCGACATGGGCTTGGCCTTGATGGTAAAAGACACATATTTCCTGGGTCTGACTTTTCGGATGGCCATGATAGATGGCGAAAATGGGCACTGGAGGAGGCTTTGCGGTGGATGAACGGCATGCCACAGCATATAACCTCACCACAGGGGGCAGGACCACCGGATAGCACTATCAACACGACCTCAGGCTACAAAGCCGATTCTGAGACTGCATCTACTGCGTCTACTGCGTCTACTGCGTCAAGTCCCGCGAGTCCTTCAGATACCCCAGGAACCACTCCCGCGACGACCCCCGGGTCTTTTGGCAATGAAAGCGAATATGGTCTCTCGCCGACACCGGGAGCGAGGTATAATACGTTCAAACAGGATGTCATTGACGAAGACAATGACGGTGTTGAAGATACATCCCAGAAGCCCGTTGAAAGAGCCTTGTTCAAGCCCAATCCGAGTCCACCGCGTTCACCTAGCATCGTGCCAGAGGACGCCCTTTCCAGCAAGACGGAGGCCTTGGACTTGAGCAATGCCAGTGCAGAATCCGCTACCAAGCCCCCTCCTGCAAGCACACCCTCGAGTACCTGGGTGGATCACTCGGTACGCAAAGTTCTGGAACGCAACACCTCACGCCCATGCAAGCCGGGCACCGTCTACCTCACACCTCGTCAGCCAGAGAAAGAGTCCTACAAAATATACCACCGCAAGGGCAAATCTTCGAGAACGGGGCAATGCTACAGCAATCTGACTCCGTATCTCGAGATTAAATGTACAGACCCAGCAGTCATTGAGGATCTGGTCCTGGCGGAATTCGGCCACTGGATCGATAGGAATAAGTGCGCGGGCGAAGGATGCGAAACGGCACATACAAACTGGATCAATATGCCGGGAGACGCCATCAGCGAGAGTGTTAAGGCATGGGCGGCTCTGCTTGACAAGGGGTACGACAGAGCCAAGATTCCTGAGAAGGGCTTTTCACAGGATGCAGATAGATGGACGAAGTGGGCACAGAAAACAGCAAAGGGCAAGCATGGTCGAGTCAGGACCTTCATACGCCGCGCATCTACTTTCCTGACGGGGTGACAAGCCTAAGGGCCCGGCTGGAGAGCCATTAACCATCTCTATGTTATAGTGTGTATTCTGGGGTTTCTTGTTGATAGTGCTGGCTGTATATATGATAATGATATCCAAGCTGGTTGGCTAAATTTAAGAGCTGAGGCTGCCAGCCTGAAGTATCTGTCTGCCGCAGGATTATGCCAAGTTATTCCCTGTTATTAGGTATACGATGACACGGTTAGCGGGGCGCTGGAAACGGGTGTACACAGGCCACTTAAGACCCCGGGTCATCTGCAACCACGCAGCGTCAACAAAGTCGGGCTCCAGCTCTTTATTTCTATCGCGAATGTGACATGCTAGATCATCAAACCAACCTCTAATCTTTTCATTACCGTCATCGCTCTCTCTGTACATTCATTCGACCATGATCAACTCTTCAGACAGATTCTTTTCCGAGGGCCAGGGTTACTTCGGTGACCTCGAGGATCCCACCACCGAAGCTGAATGTAATGTCTGGGACTGGGATCAGCTGCGAATGATTAAGATCAAAGGCACTGCCAAACTGTTTCCTCCAGACCAAGACCTAGAGATTCAGGTTTTGGCAAACCTGGCAGACCATCTCTCGCCGAAAGTTACAGCAATCACAGTCGACGCCGAGGGGCTCTTGACTGGAGTCTCGACTGATCCGGAAGAAGATGATACTCTATTTGTTGCATACCCCCCTTTCTCGATGTGTACATCGCTGGCCGATTGCCGTATAGTCAATTACTCTCAACTTCAAGAACTCGATCGACTCGCGCCCTTTGTTGATCCTTCATCGTACGAGGATGGAACGGGGTCTACTCAAAAGGTTGCTTTCAAGTTCAATATCTTGTACAAGGTCCGAAGGCTTCGGATGGCCTGGGATGAGCTACACCTTCTCAAGAGCCTACCTCCACATCCCAATATCCTACCCTTTGACCGCGTTGTCCTAGACGACGGAGACGTGGAGCCTCGGCTACTTGGATATACAACGAAGTACATCCCTGGCGAAACCCTCGAGAATCCCAAAATGCCCTTTCGATTCGAATGGCTGCTGCAGCTCATCCAAGTGGTCGACTTTCTCAATCTGGAACTGGGCATCATGCATCATGATATTGCACCGCGGAATTTGCTGGTCAATTCTGATACGAACGACATCCTTCTCTTCGACTTCGATAGAGCCGCCGTCGGGCAGAAAGGGTTATTAGATGGTCGCGACGACGTCAGCGGCGTCGTGTTCACCTTATACGAGCTCATAACGAACAACGAGCACTTCTCACATATCCCTCATTGGGAGAAAAGCATGGGCATGGTGCAGAGTAAATCAGAGTGGCCTTGCCATCGGGAGCTAGACGCGGACGTTTCGAAATTCTGAGACTTTTTGGATCAGTGGGTAGTCGCGCGAACCTCAGACGGAAACGGGGGCATGGAACGGTATCTCAGTGCATCCAACTCGAAGCAGATTACGTGGCCGGACCGACCGATTGCACCCGAGTACGATGTGCCGTTTGAAGTGGACAGGACCCCAGATGGAAAGCCGGTCATGGAAACGGGTGCCCGGTATAAACGCGATGCGATTAAGAACGGACAGTATTGCTGCCGGTGGGAAGAGACCTACGCAGAGCAGCCTGTTGAAGAAGGCCAAGAACGAAACCAACTAGCTGCGGGCTTCACGGAAAAGTTCGTTTTTGAGGTTGATAAAAGCCGCTAGAGATAGGAATTATCCCAATGAAACAATATAATAGGAGACACTCTTACCATCACGCGGCTGGACCATCGATTACGCCCCCGACGCGGGAAAGGCTTCCTTCCCTTAACCATGCTACGCTATCTAATAGTATAGCCCAGTAATTATTATTGAAACGCCCCCGTTGCTGCAGCCAAAGCCGCACTAGTTGATACAAACCCCAGAGCAGCATTACAATTAAACTCCGCACTGCACCGGGTGAAGTCTGGGTTCCCCGTCGCGCAGACATCCTTGAGCATAATTGCATCGAAGCCACGAGCTTGGGCGTCTTGAATCGTCGACAGGACACACTGGTCCGTGTTCATGCCCGCAAAAAGAAGCGTGCGAATGCCCGACTCTGCGAGAAACCGATTACACTCAGTAGACGAGTCCCAAAGAGCCGAGTTTCTATTCTTGTGGAGGAGGACATCAGGCCGGTGGGTCAGCTGCCGTCCCTCTTCAAATGCTGCTCGTAGAGGTCCGTGGAGTTGAGCGTTCCATGTTCCTCTCATCAGAGCGCGGCCGGCATCTATACTGTCCCCGCCGTTAAGCACGACTTGACCATGGTCGCTCCCTAGCCCCCCGGGATGGGCAAATTCGCCGCATTGAGTCCGTTCTTCAGCAGGAGCGTCACACAGGCTAGCAAGCTCATCCTCACTGCATTTCGCGTTCCACCCGAAGACGCGCAAGAAGCTAGGAGGGAGCTCATTGAGCTCATCATCCGTGAGACCCCAATTCACCCAAATGATCTGGATACCGGATTTTCGGGCAGCAGGGATGGCGAAGTTGAGGAGGTTGTCTTGGGCCTCGAATACGGCGGGTACTCTGCCGACGCCTAATTCGCTGCTCATCGAATAATTCTGCATGTCGATGATGAGAAGAGCTGTCTTGTTTGGGTCAATCGTAACGTTTGTGACCTGGCAAGGCAGGACGAGGCTCGATTGTGTCGACGGTGCTGAAGGGATGAAAGGGTGGGTGAGATCCCACCCCGAACCATCCCAAAGCCAAAAGTTTTTTGAAGAACCGACGACTGTCTTTTGGTCATCGGTATCGATATTGACTGCCATTGAGATGACGCGGTTCGAGAAGAAGGATACAAACAAACCGAAAGAACGTGTCTATGTGACTGTCAAGCCCAGACGACTGGAAACTCGGTTGGCGTGAGCGACCACCTAGAGAGGCACTGTGGACAATTCGAGCCTCGTGTCTCACAAAGGCATGGTCAACAAAAAGCACAAACAAACCCGATGCCTGGCTTCCTGTAGGATTCATGTCCTCCCGCCATCGCCACCAACCTTCCGAAGAGCGATAACCTGTCAGCCTTGCAGCGAAACCGCCACTAGTACGACGAGAGCGTGACAGGTATTATACTAGTGTATCTTTCACCGAATCGAACATCATGATCCCTGCTGAAGCCAGAGGACGCGATCGCGAGACCCGACGGGCGGGGTAACTGCAGAGCCTCATCGCAGACGGGGGGGTTGGCCACCCCCCCCCCCCCCCTTGCCTTCGCTTTGGTCCTCGCCTTCAAGCACACTCTCAGGCTTGCATGTACACAGGTAAACAACACTGACCCGTGAGAAACGAAGCCCCTACTTATGGATGCCCCAGCCCACAGAGTCTTCGTGAAGCTGTTCCTTGGCGGCATCGTCTGTATGACACTTGTCTCGACTCTGAAGTCCGTTTTCTTCCCATCAAGTTACAGAAGTATTATATCCAGGATCATGACCAGCACACGTACGTTGATCTCCCTGGTCACCCTGCACTTACTCATCAACCTTGACTACTAGGCGCCGCTGGTCTGCCCCCTCTTCGAGAGCTCACTCTTGAGAAAGCTTCGGAAGGCCTTCAGTCTGGAGCATTCAAATCCGCCGATCTCGTCAGGGCATATATTGCGAGAATCGACGAAGGCTCTGAGCTTAATGCCGTGTTACAAGTAAACCCAGACGCCTTGTCGGCGGCGATCACATTGGATGAAGAGCGCGCCCAGAGGGGGAGCAGAGGGTTTGTGCCTCCATCTTATGTATCATTCCATAGCCCCTTCGCTTTCAAATACTGAGCCTCAGAGTAGTCCTCTCCACGGCATCCCAATCCTCGTCAAGGATAACATCGCCACAAGCGACCCGAACCTGGACGTATCTGCCGGATCATATGCACTGCTGGGAGCGAAGCCGTCCAATGAGTCTTCGGTGGTCAGCAAGCTCCGCGCAGCCGGTGCCATCATTCTCGGCAAAACGAATCTTTCCGAATGGGCTAACTTCAGAGGATTGGATATCACTGATGGTTGGAGTCCTAGAGGTGGCCAGACCTTAGGCGCCTACTATCCAAGGTCTTCACCATCTGGAAGTAGCGCTGGTTCAGCGGTCGCTACGACTTTGGGGCTATCTGTTGCCGCTTTAGGGACTGAAGTAAGATACTCTCTGTGGTTTTATCATCCTTCTCTGTTATTTCATTGTTTTTGTCCGGATCGGTAGATGCTAATTTGAGGAACTTAGACCTTTGGTAGTATCACCAGCCCCGCCGAGTTCAGCAACGTCGTAGGCCTTAAGCCTACCCGGGGCCTTATTGGAAACGACGGCGCTATTCCTATTTCACGCCGACAGGATGTCATCGGAACTCTTACAAGAAATGTCAAGGACGCTGCATATTTTCTGAACATTATGGCCGGCCGCAGCGAAGGCGATGAGAGAACATGGAGCATCCCATCGAACCACGTATCCGAATATACTGCATTCTGCACGGGGATTGACTTGAGCGGTATTACAATTGGCGTTCCTCGGAACACCTTTGACCCTGATGATGAGTCTCCAGTTATGTCTTCGTTCGAGGCTGCATTGAAAACACTAAGTTCTGCCGGGGCAAAGGTGGTGGACAACGCTAACTTCCCCGCGGCCGACGATTTCAAGAAGTTGAACCAACAAGTCAAGGGTATTGTTCGCTCGTCGGAATTCAAAAGGGACATTGTTCGCTATATCCAATCCCTCCAAACAAACCCCAACAATATCCATTCCGCCGAGGACATAATCGAGTTTACCAAAACATTCCCAGCTGAGCAGTACCCGGAGCGGGATATTGGAAAGTTCCTGTGGACTCAGGCAGAAGGCATTGACGTGGATAGTGAGAAGTACGCAGATATGGTCAAGCAAGAGCGCTTCTACGGGGGTGAAGGGGGCATACTCGGAGCAATGGAAGAGCACAATGTTGACCTATTTGCTGTTCCTTCTGACTGGGGCATTGCGAATGACCTCGCAGCAAAGATGGGATTCCCTGTCATCTCTGTCCCCCTGGGCTACTATCCAGAGGACACGCCCATTGAATACGAAAACGACCTGGTCGTCAAGGCGCCTGGAATTCCGTAAGTAACCTCTCCTAGATGGATGCACCTCTGTATTTCAGGAAAGGTCTACTAACCAGCTTAGGTATGCTATCACATTCATCACGAAAGCATTTTCAGATGGGGTGCTTTTACAGGTGGCGCATGCATTCGAGCAGCTGACCGCCGTGCGTGCTAAAGAACCGGAGCTTATCAAGCTCCCAAAGACGGAATTGAGGGATGTTCAGCAGAAAGCCGAGAAGATCTAGGAACTGGTGCGGTTATTGAAGGTTCTATCTACCTGGCAACCCGGCCCAAATTTCAATGCACGTTTAGTATGGCACTTATAGTACCCAAGATGCAAATATTATATCGGAAAATATACCGCTAAGCCAAAAAGGCGTCATGGCTGCCTGATTGGTCTTAAACAGTCATATTTCCAAGCTGACATATTACTCATACCTGTAGTACCCGGTACTAATATATGCCGTAGCACCAGTTATGAGAGCCTCTTCTCCATTGTCACCTCTACCTCTGCCATCAATGCACAGGGCTGACTTGTGTCTCGTCTCCCACAAAGCCCAATAATACACGGTGTGTAATGCTGGTACGCACTAGTCGTACTCCGTACTAGATCCCCCCACCGTGACCCAACGGAACCATGAAGCGGGAACCCCACTTGCCCGCTGCGCCGCTGCCCCGCCCGCTGGCTCGATTTCCTCACTAAATCTACATTTTCCTGCCAACGGAGCTGAAGGACTGGATCGATATATCCTTGGGAAACATTTCTGCTGGGCTGACCTGGTGCATACACTAGGTTATTTTCTGGCAAGAGGGTTTACTTTTCCGGGAAAGAACAAGAAGAAGTGGAAGAGGCGCATGGAAGATGGAGTCACACCAGATGTAAGTGCCCGACGACAACAGCACTCCGGCTTCGAGGAATGAAGACGGTGAAATTAATATTCGGTTGCGGGCGCAGCAAGCAGGCCCTCTCCGATCAATGGAAATCAGCCGTCCGATCGAGCCACACCTGTCTGGAACGCGACGACCTCTATCAGATCGTCGAGCACGACTCCTGGGACGATCTCCAAGCCCGGATCAATGAAAGCTGCGGCGATGAGCCGACTAATAGTGAATTCACGATGCTTGCGCCTAGCTTGTTGAAGTTGAAGACTTTCGCTGAGCTTTGGCTTCCAGAGGTTGGATCGGGAGTCCGCCCGTCGCCTATCTGGGGACATACGAATTTACTGATCAAGGTTTGTGGTCTTTTCTGGGTATCTCTGGGCGAGGCAATGTACGCGAAGGTCTTGAGAGGAGGCTAATTTGTGAATGGGATATGCTAGCTTCTGCAAGAGGAGAAAGCTGCCATTCCTCAGGTGATTCCTCAGATCCGAGAAGTCTGCAACCATCTTGGAATCCTGAGTGGCTATTTCTCCCAGTCAGAAACACTCACGACTGAAATCACCGAATGTTGTGTGGAGTCTGGTATTGCATTACTGAAGTTTCTGTCGGATACCATCAAGTTCCTGCGCAACGATATGCCTATTAGGCAAACGGCCAATAGTAAGTCGGCTGGTGGTTGCTTTCCAGACTAGATATATCTCTGATACCCGCGTCCTGCAGCTCGGTACTCTAGCCTCGAGTGGCAACCACTGGAAGAAAGATTCCAGGCTACCCTTCAACGGATCAAAGAATTGACGTTTCGCTCAGAGAAGCTTTCGAAGTTTGCACGGGTAGACAGATCGCTACCTGAGGGCCAGAAGCAGCGAGGATCATTATCATTGCCTTCCCGACCCCTCGAGAGACAGTTCACGCAGGCGTCACAATCATCCCAAGCGACAGACCGGCCGAAGCCAAAGCACCTATGTGTGATTCTCCCCAGCTTCAGGACATCGCGCTTTTTCGATCGTACCGATGTCATTGCGAAGATGGAGAAATTCTTCAATCAAGATGATTTCGACACAACCTTTCGGTCCCTTGCTATCCATGGCCTTGGAGGTGTGGGGAAGAGCACCGTCGCCTTGAAATACGCCGAGCGCAAACTTCAGCAAAACGAGCTTGATGTGATGTGCTGGGTCTACAGCGAGAAGCTGGTCAGTCTCAGGCAGAGCTTTACGGACATCGCGCTTCGACTAAAGCTGTCTGACGCTCGACCGGGAGACCACGAGGAGAATCATGCCTTGGTGCTGAATTGGTTACAGAATACAGATAAGATGCTCCAGATTATCCATCATGCTGCACCCATTTTGCTAACATCCGCTATACAGTCTCGCTGGCTCATTGTGTATGACAACGCCGAGGATGTCAACATGGTCAGGCACTATTGGCCTGTCGCTAGTCGAGGCCATGCAATCATCACCACCCGCAATCCCGTCTTCGGCTTCGAATTAGCAGACCGTGGAATGGAAATCATCAAATGGGATAGCGATACCGGGCTTCGCTTCCTTCTTCATCTCCTGTCTGCGGAAATCGGCAACGAGCTAGAAGAGGCCGAGATTACATCTGCACAACAGCTCTCGCAAAAGCTAGACGGACACGCTCTGGCTATATCCACGATGGCTGGACTGATACATAACCGAGCAATGACCACTACCGAATTTGTGACTTTTTATGACCAGCATCCCAACGAGGTGCTTGGCCTATCTGGTAACCGCTCTATCAATGCTCTGTGGGAGATGGCCTTCAGGTCTTTGTCAGCGAATAGTTTTGCCATTCTATCCGTTCTATCCTTCGTCGAGCCGGATAATATACCTCAGGCACTCTTTGAGACTCAATCCCCGGATGATTTGCCGGCCTCGCTACGGTTTTGTTCGGACTCGCTAGGGTAGGTGCCTTAACCCGCCATCCCAATAGGTTCCTTGGAGCGTTGGTTTGACGATTGATACAGATTCAACGAAGCCATCGAGAATTTACTCACTATTTCCCTCATAAAACGCGATAAGGCAACCAAGGCATTCTCTCTCCACCGGCTTGTTCAAACGTCTTTCAGGACTTTCATGACCGCAGAGCAAAAGCAAACCGCCTTCAACGACGCTGTCATTCTGGTAGCCAAAGCCTTCCCACGACGGGACACGGAGGTTGCCACCTTGTATATGATGTGGGATCGATGCGCTACGTTTCTGCAGCATGTCATTAGTCTCAAGGACTGCTTCAAAAAGGAACATACCTCGAATACAAACTTCACGGCCACCCCGCTCTATTGCGACCTGAACAATATGTGCCAACGGCAAGTTTTGCCCGGGAGACCTCTATAGCAATTCACCTACTAAATAGATAGCAGGTATCTGCTCGAGCTAAACAGCCATGAGGAGTTGGAGGATTTGATCGAAGTCAACACGCTGGCCATGAACACATTGCCGGAGGAGCAGCAAGCCGTCGGCCTTTGGGGATCCTTAACCTCCCACCGAGGCCAACTCCTCGTCTTCCTCGGCGAGCCCGAAGAGGGCGTAAAATGGCTTAAGAAGTCCTACGATATCCGCAGTAAAGATGTCCCCTTCAATCCACGAGAATCGACCTGGGCAGCCGTAAACGCGGCAATGGGGCTCGCCACGCTTAATGACTTTGCTGAGGCTATAACATGGCACGAAACAGCCCGCAATCACTTCATGAGCTGGGCAAGCGAACAGACTGACCGGGATTGGGACCTGCCTGCTGACACCACCTGCTTCAGAGGGTCCGTCTTCTTCTGGGCTGGTAGGACAAAAGAAGCCCGCGAAATACTCAACAAGGCTATGCAGCTCGCTGAGGCGGAGGAACCCTTCAGTTGGGCGGTTGCTGCATCGTTAGTTTTTTTTTTTTTTTTTTTTTTTTTTTTGCTTCGATTGGATGCTAACTATCCTCCCGTCGAAAAGTGTACACTTTGCTCTCGGCAACTTAGAGCGCCATGATCGCAATTACGATACAGCCGAGGCTCACTACATGGACGCCCAGAACCTCTGGCTTAAGGGAGACCAGATGCGCAGCGACCCATTCAACGGATCGATCATGTATCGGCTAGGCTGTACGGCCCTCGACAGAGGTTCCGTAGAAGCCGCGATGTAAGTCCATGTCTCTCTCTTTTCTCGGTCTGATAGAAGCAACTTAAGGCTTCACCCCCCGACTACCTTACACCAGCTAATTTAAATTCGCAGTAAACACCTGCGGGACGCCGTAGTCGTCACGGATATGCGGAAGAACAAGATGGCGGCTGAGCATGCTAGAGTTCTCTTCAAGCTTTCTGAAGCTCTTGAACAAGACCCCAGAAGCGGTGGCGAAGCTCGCAAAAAGCGCGACGAGGCGGAACGTCTTCTTCGCCAGCGCTCTCCCACTGCTGACCCTGGTCGGGAGAGTACTTATGATAACCTGATCTGTATTGAGTGGCGCTGATAGCACGACACAACTCCTTGAGAGCGCCTTGCGTATTTGATTCTGTCTTTCGAATGTAGTGAACTATCCTTTACCTCACAACTATGCTACTCGAATTTCCCCTACAAGCGCTTGGACTGAGCGAATCGTACCACTGTAGACTAATATACGGATATGTCTTTGGATGTACTAGTTGATAAACTGATAGATACCCCCGCCTTCTTAGTAGATATCGATCAAAAGAGAGTAAATTGAAAACCTTGCATCATGGGCAAGAAAGTTGCCGTTGAAACTCGTATAACCCTGACCATCCAGATCTGTTCTGCTCCCCCAGAGTAAATTACTCAGTCTGAACCGCCATCTTCTCAACGGAAAGGTCGACCTCACGGGCTTTCTGGGGGCGACTACCCTGTTTGCCCGATGGAGCAATGACAATCTGCTGCTGGGCTGTTTTGGCGCGCTGGAATTCACCCGGCTTGTACCACGTCTTCCAGGGTTGGTTGAGGGTAGCCGGCTTGGAGTCCATTGTGCTTTGAGGTGTGTTCTGGGATGTGCTAAACGAGGGGCGGCTAGTCAGCTGTGGCCTCACATGGGGTTTCACCAAGAATGAAGGATGATGAGGGCAGAGGCAGACTCCAAGGCAGACTCCAAGGCAGACTCCAAGCCAGACTCACTTTGGCTTTGATCGAACTTGGCTTGATCTAGTGTTATAAAGAAGTGGATGTTAGCTGTCCTCGAGAATGGGAACAACGTTAACATTCAAGGAGTCACACTCAGCCCCGCTCCTCCAGCTCTTTTTAAAAGGCGAGGCCTGGGGCAGGAGGGGGTTGGGCCCTTCCAGCACCCACCAGAATTTCCACCCACGGTCCCAGGAGCCTCATTCAGACCACCCCCACGCCGCCTCAGACCTTCCAGCTCATTCCGCCTGACATGCAATGCGAGATGTTTGCTTCTGTTGGCAGCGCCGCGGCACCCGGTGGTGGATTGGGTTGTGCTGGTCTTGTGACGACGTACATACGGATCACGTCATTAAGCGCCCTTGAATCCCATCACGACCTCCTGAGCAAATGGTAGTTTGCTGTTTGGATTGTGTAGGACAAACTGGCTTTGACCTTCTCGCGGAGAACTGACACCATTGGTCGTTCAAAGGATGTGGCTGATATTATACCGCTAGTACTAGACCCTTCCTCCAGGATTCAATGTCGCGAAGCACTCTCATACATGCTTACATGCAGGCGACCAGATAGGTGCGATAGGAAGTGCAGTGCCCCATGCGAAAACAGGACATTGGTGCATCGAGAAATTTGAGCGTTCGCGAACAGGGCAACCGAATGCTGGAACCTTGGAACCCTTCTCACAGCCGGACGCGTCGTCAGCAGGTTCGTTGGCTTAGCCTTCTCCTCCATCCCCGAAGCCGTAACAATGGTCTGTTGCATCACGTCCTGCGACATCGAAAGCCAAAGGTACATGAAAATGGCCAAAGGCTGCCTCTATGAAATCGTCTCGCAAGGAGATGTTGTGCACGGGAACCACTTTGAAACAACTAACAGAATATCAAAGCTCGATTCCATGAGCCCTTGGACGAATTCACTTTCTTCCTTCTTCCAATCATATCAGCTGCGAGCTTGTCACTGGTGTTGCCTCGATCTGCCGCGGCACTCAACACATGATATACAAGCGCTGTCATCCCTGCTAGACCGGGACGCGAAAGGCTGCTTCAATACCAAAGTACCATACGACTGTTCTGTCAGGAAAGCGAATTACAGAACATGAACAAAGGAAAACATTTGCTTTTTCCTTGATCGAGGGCATTCGATGGGATTCGTTCGTGCTCGGAGATGCTTCATAAACTCCTTTCCAAGCGCCGATATACGGTCTTACAGCACACGATCCACCGAGGACCACAACGAGAACAATGCGCAGCAAAGGCGCCGGTGTTTGGACAATGAGCCGGGATCGATCACCCGCGGATGTCGAGATGCAGCATGACTCTGTCCAGCACCATGACCGCCATGCATTCCTCAAATTTCTGTTCGGCCTTTCAGATCAGAAGCTACGACCGTATACCGGCGCGATATCCTTCTGCGCATATTTGGAGACATGTTTTGAGCCACTGCTGGCTGATCCGTATGCTTCGATGTGGAACGCCATTGGGAAACCGAGAGCCCAGTCAACCGCAGAATGTTGGGGATTTGTGGAGGCTGCCTGCACTACTCTGGCGGCTAACGGCGATGATATCAGCATCGATGAGGTCTATAACCAACTCGCACCTTCATCCGGTAGCGCGGGCGAGGGCCGGGAGTTATGCTCTGTCGCTATTTTTTCGGTCCTCTGCTGGACTACCATGTGCCTGCAGCCTCAACTGAGTTCACCCGAGAGTATTGAGGGCATATTTAATCGCCCTAGCCTGACGATTCATCACCGCTCAATAAAGCCGGGCACGCTGAGAATCGAAAATGTAAAGAGGCCTATTTCCGCCATTTTCCGTCAATTCCACCGCGCCATGTTGACATCCAGGTGGCAGCACCCAATCGCAGAACCTGGGGGAACCAATGGCGGTCTTACTAGTTTGGAGGTGTCCTGTTTGAACTATGCTTGTCTGAGGGATATTGGGAAGATCAGGCTTGTTTGGGTGAATGATTTGGCGAGCCATTTGGTCTTTGACGCAACCGAACGCACTCTGTCTGTCTTCAGATTCCCAACATTTTGCGCCATGAGCATCCTCGCCAACGAGAATAAGGAGCAAGTGCCTGTTACCGTGGCGCTTCAAAAAGGGTGAGCTTTCGTTATCTTCCGTCGTGCTGACGAGGGCCATGCCTCCTCCAGCGCGCTTTGCAGCGGGCCAAGAACTCTAGAACTGACCCGTGCTTTCACAAAACGTAGGCCTGTCAAAGAGCTGTATGGTGCAAGCGCCGAAGATGCAGATGACTCGTTAAACACCTATGAGCAAGTGCACCGCGAAGTCCTAATGTCGTATCGGCTACTATTCGGCCAGAAACGTGGCTCGCGACGGTTGGCCAGGGCAGCGCTAGACAAGCTAAGATCGAAGGAGGGGCCACAGTACGATCCACTGCTCGATTTGGTGTGTACTCAAAGCCATCGCCGCATTCGCAGCAGCCTTCCCATATGCTTGTGGCCAGTGACGTGCCAGAGTTTCGACGGTTTCCTGCAAGAGCAGAGCTCGTACAGCTCACAGGACGACTTCCTGCTGTTCGGACAGCGCCTCGCTAAGCTGCAGCAATTCAACCTGCACCAGCAACCCAGTGAGCTCATGGATCTGTGGCGGGATCGGAGGAATCCGTTGCAGTGGTACACCTTCTGGGTGGTCCTTGTGGTGGGCGGGGCGACGATCGCGCTGAGTTTTGCACAGCTCGTGGTCGGTATTGTCCAGGTTGTTTATTCTGCGCCGTCGGATTGTAAGTGCTGAAGCCGGCTTCAGAATAATGCGTAAATAGCCCGTAATAATCGTTACACTGGAGGTAATGACTAGTCATATCATGTTTCCAATCCATCTGGACGGTCCTTAGCGCCTGGTGATAACACCATCCCCGCCTCTTCACTGTAGAGCCTTATGCACAAGAAACCTACATATTCCACGGCCTTGCGCTTACTTTCGGTGCTTTCAATGGGTATACACCTCAGTCCTTCGGTACTGCTCGACGGAGAAACATGGCGGTCGAAGCGGAAATCCAATATCTCAAGCGCGACAAACTATACGAAGTGGAGAAGCCCTATAATGTCGAGTTTGAGCCGCAACACAGCACCGAGATTAAACGAAGTAATCTCATCCCAGCCTCAAGCACAGTATTTATACAGGCCGTGCAACCCGCAGGCAGCTTTGATCTAAATAAGAATGGATTCTGCATCATCGACAAGGAAATCCCGCTCGATGCAGAACTGGCCTTACAGAACCCCGATGCCGTCGAGGCCGCCTATCTCGAGGAGCTGGAGAATACACTGTCCCGCAGTTTCCCTGAGTACCGAAGGATAGAACCCCTGGAGTTTCTGGTGAGTCATCGCTAGCTAGCTCATGCACCTATACTCCGCACCGCTTGATGCCCGTGCTCACACTGAGGCTTTCTATCATAGATCCGCAGCCGCGACAAGAGATTTCCATCCGACGACAAAATGTTTGCAGACTATGAGCAGCCTGCTCGCCTCGCACATAGTGACTACACGCCCATCGGTGCGTTCCTACAACTGAAGAGTTCCTTTCCGGGCCAGGAACAGTACTTCCAGGATAAGGAATATGACATGATCAAGTCCGATAGCCACTCTCCTTTCTTCACCCCTTCCACTTTTTCCTGCCCAGTAACGCATGAAAACTGTTCACCGTGGACTGACGCCCTATATAGTGTATGGAGACCGTTGGTCGGACCTAACAATGACTGGCCGCTTGCACTCTGCGACTACACGAGCATCGACGCGGATAACGACATCACAGTCGGAGACACAATCCACCCGGATGGGACCAGCGAGAACCAGCTGCTCCATGCAAATACGAGGCACCGGTGGTATTACGTCGAGGGGCAACGAACAAGTGATCTTCTTGTTTTCCGAAATACGGACTCTACCGGGCAGCGCGCCAGTAAGTAATCGAAATAACCTTACATCCATCATGTGATCCCCCATGGATAGCGACGTGCAGCAGTGGGGCATGGTTAACTGAGGAGAAACAATCAAGGGAAAAATTAGGGGGTTGTGGATTGAGCCATCCTTTACTAATTGATCATACCCAGAGGCATTCCACGCTGCGTTCGATAATCCTCGCAACCGGGGACCACCACGTGTGAGTTGCGAGGCTCGGTTTGTCGCTTTTCGAGAGCCCACTGGGTCGAATGGTGGACAACATGGACCGAAGAAACCCTAAACTCGATATAGGTGACATGTCACAGACTTAAAGGCTCACAGACTTAAAGGCATTATGGCTGCTTTTATTTTCGTTTATGGACTCTGAAAATTGGGTCTTGGCTTAAGGTATACGAACGGTCCGTGTGCATGTATACGATGATATCACTTAGGCATATATAATATTGCGCGAGAAACAAACTCCCTTGGAAGACCTACCGTGGCGTACAGAATCGAATCTTCAGCCAATTTGCCGTTAAAGGATGAAGAGGACACCGTTATAGGAGGACGTATCTGATGCAACGAAGACCATACAAAATTGGGTGAAGCGAGCCCCTTCCAAGTTGTCTTGAAAGGTTGACTGAAACACGACTTCAAGAACTGGAATGTATGACTTGACTAGATATGAAAAGGTCCATATGTTGCAGCTCACAATCCAAGCCTCGCATTAGCGAACCTCCTCACCCCCCTCTGCCCCTCACTAATGCCCTGTTCGTGTTCACACCATCGATTGCTTCCGGACAACCTAACTATGGACGGGGAACTACCTGGACCGCAGTAGGTAAAGCGAGACTGGGAAATTCGTTCAAACTGTCACGTCAACAGGGCTTCAAATGTCGTTGCGTCGATAATTCGACCCCGGCTCTTCCCTGCTTCTGATTTCGACCGGTTCTTTGAGAGCGGGATATCATCGGAAACCTCTATCCCTCACCCCTCCACCTGGGAACCTCCATCGTATCCTCTTTCAACATAGACAAAGACCTAACATCCGTGCCAAAGACCTCCTTAAGAATAAGATGTAACCGGCGCAGCAGCAACTCCACAAACTGATGTTTCCCAACAAGCGTCTTAAGCCAATCCTAAAAAGTTATAAGGAGATCTCAGCGAGAGCAAAAGTCCTTGTCGCTTGTTAAGGCAAGAAGTATTAAAATTAGACAGCCACCAATAAGAGTAATGTTCCCTTTGTTGTAGCTAAGCCAGAGGCCCGTAATAGGCGTGCTCTCTAGGCTCTTTAAGAGCAGAAGCAGCTCTATTTTAACCAGTCTCACAATGTTCTAAACTAGTTCGATCTGTATGTCTGGGTTAATATATACTGGCCTGGATAACCTAAATACTGCATAATAAATTAATATTACAAGCCCTAAAGCTGCAATTCCCACAGTTATTATATACGGTTTATCCGGCAATGATAGCAGCGGGCGATACATCTGCTTCCAGATGTTAAGTTATTAGAGCAACGACTTGGCCCTTTCTATAGCTTAAAGAACCAGGTTCTGATTAAAGTTTAACTGGATACGGGACAATCTCCGGGACTAACCTAAGACATCTACAGACGTCCACCTTGGTCGCCGACTTAGCTGTGGAGATCTCAAGGCAACTGGGCGGGCCTCTTTCTAAATCCTCTGCTAGCTAAATTATAGCAGGGTAACCGAAGCCAAGCTTACGCATCTCTGTTTGGCGGAGCATTGAAGGAATACAAGATTTCTGCTATAACAGAAAAAATTATGCAGATATTCAAGATCAGGAAGCTAGCTGGTAACAATAAGTTTAGTAAGGCGCATATCAAGCGCGAAGTCAAATTCCATGGACCTTCTGGGTATGGTTTTTAAAGTGCATACAAGAACATATCACGACCCAGAAACACGAACGCCCATTGACTACGGCGTCTGGGTGTACGAGAACAACACCGAGGCAACAAATTTCTTCGCGCACTTTAACATCTCCCTGGCCATCCAGGATTTCACGCGGGTCTCTGAGGGGAGTCAGGGATATGATCTGCGTACGGGGGAGGCCGTTGCACCGCCCGCTGGCAATCTTACGGATGCGATGTTGCGTTATACCGAGCAGTTGTTGAAGTATCCTTACCTTGCGGAGGGATGGGACCTTCCTGACCCTGTTCCAGAAGACTTGCTGCTTTCGTTCCGTGACTTTGTCGCAAAATACAATCTCGCCGCTGCCGTGGAGGTAATCACACTTTACATGCAGGGTCTGAAGGGAAACATCCTGGACTATCCCATGGTGTATATCATTGTGTCCGCCGAGGAGATTGCCAATGGCTTCTATCGGGATTTGTATTCGTTGCAGGGCTATCGGCGGACGTGGTATTCGGGAGCTGCATTTCATGCTCATTCTTCGGCGGCGCTGTGGAAGTTCACGGAGAAACTATTGGTTGGGAAGGTCTTGAGTGGTTGAATTGATTAATGAAGTCGAGGTTACTTTCTTATCTGTGTAGTCTGCGTATGTTCGTCCACACGTATTAAGGCAAAATTGTCCAAGGACCTCCACAGACCATGCGACATAACTTTATTAGTGGATAATGGGCAGATACTTGTAAGTTGAAAGGTTTCGCCGCCTTTGAAGGAGTTTCATTTTGAACTGGACTCGGGGGAGTAGGGCTCACCGCATGGTAGCCCGATTTCCCTCCTTTTATTACGAATTCTCCTGCTATAACACGTCAGGTCGAATAGAGGGATCCCCTCCAGCATCAACAAGTAACTGGTAAGTCTCGATGTTACCAGCCCTCCGAGCTTCGTGAATGGCGGTCCAGCCGTCCCTATCACGCATATTTATGACGTTCCTCACTGACGACCCAATCAATTGCGGAAGCCAACCTTGCTGTTTATAGAGACACTGGATCAACAGGTGCACCGTGTCAATGGACTCTGGGTGTTTTGCAGCCGCGTAGTGCAACGTTGTCTTGCCATTATTGTCCTGCTGTGCAATTGGGGCACCAAAACGAAACAACCAATTAAGCATCCCCAAGCTTGGTTTCACAATTCCCTGAACAGCGATGTGTAGAGCGGATTGTCCGTCGTTGTCAGTCGCCTTAGTATGGCTTCCCTCCCTCAGGAGAAGTAAAGCTGTCGCATAATTCTCAGCAGCTACTGCTTCATGTGGCGGTGTCCGACCAGCATCGTTGGTCTGCTGGACCACAGCTTCACGACGCAATAGGAGCCTAACTCCTTCTCGATTTCCTGCCTGTGCGGCAAGATGGAGGGCCGTGTCACCTGTAGCGTTCCTATGACAGATGTTTGAGCCACCGTCAAGAAGATCGGCGAGCGCAGTTGTATTATTTGCCCATGCTGCACAAAGAAGGGCTGCATTTTTGATACTGCCCGGGGAGTTGACGCTCATACCTAGGTCGAGTATGATCTGCATTGTGCTTCTGCTGTCAGGCCGCCTCATGACCTCCAAAAGAAGACGGCGGGGGTTAAAGTCCTCGATCGCCATCAAACCGTTCAAAATTTCGTTACAAATCGTAGGTTGCTGTAGTAGAGCCCAACACAAAGCTGTATGCGCCTCACCGGCTTGCACCAGCATATCTATCATACCGGTTTGGCCCTGTGCGAGAGAATCGAAGTTGGCAGGCCCATCCTCTGATGAAAGCCAGTCATTCAAAGCAGTTGACCCGAACATCGTCGCCCACGACTGTGCAAAGTTCAAACGCTTGAATACGGTGTCGCCTGGGGCGGCTGCTGTCCATTTAGTGTTACCAGTAGAACCTGATACGCGACGCCCCAAATATGGGGCCTTGAGACGTGATATATCTGCCACGGACTTGTCGCCAAGGGCCTGGCTAAATATCCCCCAATACTTCCCGTCGTATTTGGGCTCCCGAATTTGGGCATGGTAGTAATGATAGAAATTACGTAACGTAGTCGCCATATACGCAAGGGCCATTGCTGCGTCCGTGCCATCCCGATGTATTATCTCCTCAAAGTCAGCGCGATGAAGCCAGTCCTCATCTTCTTCATGTTGTATATACTCTTCCCAAGATGGTGGATTCCAGTCACTCGCTTCCGCCGCAGTTGTGGAAGTTTGTCGCACCCGTTTCGGAGCAGACGTCGCGACGACCGCGCGGACAGAATCTTGCTCGCGCCTTCGGAGGTTTTCACGACATTCTCTCAGACGGCCAGCGGCGCTAATGTAAATACTATCAACTGCAGGATTATTGGATTCACCACAAGAGACAATTGTAGAGTATTTGCGGATTGCACCCTCAAGATCTCCTATTCTGGAATCTATGTCGGCGGCCTCCACGAGATCCCCCAAGTGCGGCGTCCGTTCCACGGATAGGGCCCTATCCTGAAGAGCTATGTTCCAGAGCTCCGCAGCCTGTTTCAACTGTTCACGATAGCGAAAGACTCTTGCAAATAGCGGCGCAACGGCGCCGCAGAGCTGGAAAAATCTCCCATCCGGGGGTTGCAACATGGAGTTGGGGATGTGTACTTGGAATTGATCCAAGACCACCGAGAGTCTACCCATGTGTCTGCGGATGATGTCCTCTTCTGGTACCTGTTCCCCATTGTAGAGCTGCCATCCGTTGAGCAGGAAGGAGGAAGCAACCATGTCCAGTCTATCCTGCTGTGGTATCTTGGACTGTAAAAACGACCGGGCCAAATCGTGAAGGGCGACACTCTCAATTAGGGCATCGCCTTCCCTCCGTTTGAACTTGACAAACCCAGATACCTCCAACTGTCGTACCGCTATAGCTAAGCCAATATTCGCAGTGCGCAGCTCCATCAGCCAGGGCGCGACTAACGAGAGCTGCTCATTTGCTAGATGGTCAGATTTGGACTGTTCAGCAACAGGATGAACACCTCCGCGATACCCGGTTATTATAGAAAATGGGATACGACCCCGGCCAAGAAACGCGATAAGCTGGAGCAAACGAGCAGAGTCTGGGCTTTTTTGTTGCAGGGTATGGTAAAGCATATCGAATGTCGTCCAAAGCGTACGGCCCTTCTCATATGATCCCACGTACTTTCGCATGGGCGTCTTGAGGGTCGGCTCCTTGAATCGTGTCTCAAAGTACTTCTTGTAATCGACCATGGAACTCATTCCGTAGGACAAGTAAGAGCCTGCCTGTTCAATCGCAAGCGGCATTCCACCGAGCTTGCGTGAAATGGCCATCGCTACTGTATTGTCTAGGGAAATCAGTAACGCCCAGCATATTAGAAACGGACTTACTTGATGGCTGCTGAGATGTTATTCCCGCACACTTCAATAGGATGTTAGCCCCTGTCTGCTCATCGACGCCCTCGATCTCGATCCCTGGATAGGCCAGGCGTAGGTGTAAATCTGACGATGTAGTCACCAGGAGCAGATGGCCAAGCTTAGAGGCCGGAAAATAATCCCGTATGTCAAGATCTTCAAGCTCATCGTCATCTCTCATGCTCTCAACTCCGTCAAAAATAATGATCCAGGATCGACTCTGTCGTTCTAGCCATTGAATGACGCTGTCAACGCCGGACTTCATGTGTTTTGTTCCCAACTCTAGGGAGAGGGATATCTGTTCGAAGGATTCTTCCACCATTGTCCGCGAGGAGCTGTCGATCCACAGAACCACCTCGTAGTTCATGTCCCTTGACGTGAGATACTCAAGCGCCAACTGAGTCTTGCCATAGCCGCTGGGCCCCCAGATAACGGCAGCCTGTCTTGTATGCGTCTCAACATCAAACGACTCCTGGACTTTACGCAGTTCCTCCTTCCGCCCGAAAAATGCGGATTTCGAGATGGGAATCTTCGACCGGGTTCGAACCGTGTCGCTCGCTGATGGAAGGAGCGTGGTGGGAAGCGAGGATTCAAGCAGCTCTCGTGCGTATGCTGCAGCAGTCGCGGCTGCATAGTCCTGCCACTGCTTATTCTTGTGAGAATCCGAGTAGTCACAAATTCCTCTTATTACCAGACAAGGGAAGTGATTCATCAGCCCTGCAGCCTCCATCTCGAAACACAGGATTCCCAGCTCCTCGCCAAGCTTATCGCGAGTTTGTGTATTCTTCATGACCTGGTTTGCGGACGCGATTAGGCCGTAGTGGATAAGTGGCGTAGTTGATTCTCTTGGGGATCGTCTGATGATGTTACTGCGGTCGCATGAACTACACGATGGCTGATCATCTTCATGAACATACGATGCCTCGAACAGGATATCTTCGTCAACGCCAGGATAAATAAACGATGCGGTCATAGATGCGCGCATGTTTGCGGCATTATTAAGGTGGATTGCGATGTTATTATTCCCCAGGCGATGGTTTGCTTCCAGGTCAGAAATTGCAGTCAAGAGCTGGTCTGGCGGATTGTTCAGAGATCCAGTTCGATGAAATGACCCATCCCCCATGGCCTTCCCATAGTCGTACTGGACAACCCCAGGGAATAAACCAGTGGGTTTACTGACAACGATGTCCCCCAGACGAATATCCGCCAACGTGCTTGGTACCCCTCCGCCGATCCCAACCATCAGCCCAAGCTCAATTGAAGGGAACGTCGAGAGCATCTGCTGGGAAACGACAGCAGCAGATGTAAGGCCATACCTCCCGCTGGGAAGACATGCTATCACGATGTTGTGGTCGCCAATCTCGCCAAGGTGGTATGTGTTGTTGTCACTTTTTGGCTGGGGAAGTGAGGCATGGCTGGCATCGAGCATCGCAATCGCGGCGGTCTTCTCGAGGGGCAAAGCGCTGATCCAGCCGACCTTGTAAGCATCGTGACTTAGGCGAATTCTTGACGAGGACATGGCGGGTGCGCGATCTGGCGCTCATGTTGCAGCGGGGAAGCTGAGGGGGAAATTCAGAGAAAGAGCCGCGTGCTATTCAAATGCGCAGCCTCGTCACGTTATTCTCGTATGTTCGCTTTATCCGCCAATCACTCCCCCCGCGGCAAATATCTGTGCCTTCGGTGTCCTTGTATCCGATATCCAGGATGAATGCGGCTCATGAGCTTATCAATAGTTCCCAGAGCAGCAGGCCCACGTAACGCTCACCACTGATCCCGGGTGCCCCGTCATCGGAGGGTTCGAACAAGGTGTACCAAGGACCGCGTTTATAGGAGTAAGAATGAACGTGTTCAGGCGCCATACGATGGGGATGCCCTGCCAAACACTACTGCCGAACCTTGGCATAGAAGCTCGAGTGTTATTACAAAGACAGTCAACTTGATACTCCTGAAGTAGTAACCGCAGTTGGGGTTGGCCTCTGTATGGCAACAATAGGGCCCATGCCCACATGCAGACCATACGGGGACAAATAATATTTGAATCATATTGTGAAGTATTGGCAGAAATGACAGAATCATTAGTAACTACATCCCATCACGCCTTCCCGTCGAAAGATATCGCGAGTTTGGAGACGATAGCCATGGATATATACCGTAACCGGATAGCATTTTTGTTCGAATGGATAGTCATCAGGTAAATACATGTTGAACCGATCCTACACCATGATAGTATACTACTCAGCCCTGGATATGTAATCAATCGACGACTTTCTCGTTGTAGGACGTACCTAACTGCTGGTCAATACAAATGTATCAAGGCAGTCCAAGACAGTACTCCAACTTTTACAAGGGGCTGGAGCATCCTAGCGCATGCTATAATGACGCGATGATAAGCACGTTGATATCCTGCAGGTGATGCCATCTTCATGGTTTATCCCAGATATTAAACTCCCAATCTTATGATAGCTGGCAGCTCGCTGATTCTGTCCATCCAATATTATCCGTCTCTCAAGCGCAGTACTGAGGCATTCAGGTATCACAAAATGGCAGCTCCAGTTAGAGATGATAAAAACGATTCCATTGACAAGGCGCCCCATACCCTGGTCGACGCGGCATCCGTTGATAACGGCGTCGATGGTGCTTCAGACGGTAAAGTTGATGTCAAAGAGGAAAGGGAGTTTGTATGATACTATTCCCACCCGTCTTTAACAAATCTGACTGAAGTTTAGCTTTGGAGACTCGATTTAGGTCTCCTCACAATCGGATTCCTGGGATACGTGTTCAAATACCTGGATCAAATCAACATTGTATTGCCAGCCAGAGTGAGGCTATATGGACTACAGCTAATGTATCCAGAACAATGCATATGTCTCGGGGATGCAAGACGACTTGAAGCTTTACGGAAATGAACTGAATTATTTCACGACATATTTCAAGTGAGATTGAAGGCCCATTTCTATTGTCAAAGCTAACCTGGAGTTATAGTATTGGGTATATGATCATGCTGTTCCCATCCTGCATTCTGGTCTCCTATATCGGGCCTTCCATATGGCTGCCTGCTTGCGAGGTAATTCGCTGATTCTAGACCTCCTCCCCCGTATACTAACAGGGTAACAGGTTCTCTGGGGCGTATTTACGTGTTGTTTGTCAGTCGTGACAAGTGCAGAGCAGGTAAGGATATCCATTGCATCCAATGATTAGTTACTCAAATAATGAAGGTATACGGTCTTCGCTTTCTCATCGGTTTCTTCGAAGGCGTCGCCTGGCCCGGTTACTATACCATCATTAGGTTAGTTCAAGCAATATTAGAAGAAAGCTGATCTAACTGGAGCAGTCAATGGTACCTGCCTCACGAGCTGGCTCTCCGTATGAGTATCTACAACATTGCTCAACCAGTCGGCGCAATGCTGTCTGGTGCTATGCAAGGAGCCCTAGCTACAAACTTGAACGGCTCACTCGGTCGCGCGGGTTGGCGTTGGGCTTTTATCATTAATGTATGCTCAACACATTATCCCATGAACCAAACTGACTTCCGCCTAGGGCATCTGCACAATATTCGTTGCCCTTCTGGCATTTATCATTCTTCCTGGTTACGTATGTAGCCTCTTTCCACAAGGTAATCCATATTAGTGGCTAATATATCTGCAGCCAGAACGTCCCAATCCGCTAACAAAGTTCTATCTCAAACCCCGGCATATAGGTAAAGCAGCTTATACCAGATTTGGCATAATTGTAGCTAACTATGTGTAGATATTGCTCTGGCGCGCGGGAGACGCGTTGGACGAAAGCCCCAACGCGGAATCACCCCTAAGTCCTTCTTGCGGACGTTTAAGATATGGTTTTACTGGGCTATCGTTCGTAAGTATTCGTCTTGACTTTTCCAGTGGGAGCGATCATGTATACACTAACCGTTATATAGTTTCCTGGCCGATCGGAAGCAATACCGTACCAAGTACCTACTTCAACTTGTGGTTAAAGTCGCTAACAAATCCCGACGGGTCTCCTAAATAGTATGTTCCTCTACGATGTGCAGGATAACACTGCTAACATTCCAGCTCTGTGGCAATTCTCAATTATTTACCCATCGCCGGCCAGGCCATCCAGCTCGTAGCCGAAGTTATATTCAGCGGACTCAGCGATAAGTTTGGACGATTTCCATTCTTGCTTCTTCATTCTGTACGTTACTCTTACAGGGAACTCATGATCTGAAACTAACACCAACAGACGATTAACATCACGTCCCTTGCCATCCTGATAGTCCGGCCCGAAAACGAGCAAGCACATATGGCTGGATATTATCTGAACTATGCAGGAGCGTCAGTAGCCCAATTCCACACTCTCACCGAAAGTCCTTAGATTCTAATTACTTGACAGTGTCTCCCTAATGCTCCTCTGCTCATGGGCTTCAACACACCTCCAGGACGAGCCAGAGGCACGTACGATAATGTTCGCCAGCGGGACAATCATCTCATACGCACTCAACGCCTTTGTCCCGATCGCAGCCTTTCCAGCCTCCGAGGCGCCGCATTGGCGGATTGGCGCCAAACTGTATATGGGGTTTGCGGTTGTGGCGCTGTTCATGTTTGTCGGTACGTACTTTGGGTTTAGACGAGATGAGAACAGAAAGGGGGCTCGGCGAGGAGAACCAATGCAATGATGAGTACGGAGTCGTACTTAATATGAAACAATTTAAAAGGATAAATGTGTTGTATGGGCCAATGATGATCTTTTCCGGCATTCGATATCATTTAGTGTGGAGATATATGCATATATATGGGGTTCTTATCTGTCACCTCCAATATCGGGCTCTAAACTGGAAATAAATCCCCATGCATGATAAGCGAGGGGAAACGGATCTACGCCCTGTTTTCGGTAACTTGCTGGTCCAGAAGGTCCGGCTGAAGAACTGTGCAGCCCCCTTCATGTACTGTTCAGGTCCTGTGCGCATAATGGGCATCCTCAAGACGGCCCTCGTAGCCACATGGCTCTCCTTGGCAGGGTTTGTACTGTCAGCCAATGTAGAGTCATCTGGTCTTTCAGTCAAGCTGGATAATGTGCACTATTTTATATCGCCGTTCCCAGCTGGCGTTGCGTATAATGACTCCCTGGAAGCAATGCGCCAACAGGCCCATCTAGGATTCATTCCTGTAACGGTTGTCTCTGAGCCGGAGGAAGACATGGAAGCGCTGTTCAGCAACTGGACGGTGAAGGATGATGTTTGGCAACCAGGATTCCTGGACACCGTGCTTCTACCTGGGATTGATAGTGGCAGCAGGAAGGCTTCTTACTACCCTGACCGCGAGTCCACAGTGATGGAGCTCGATGATGGTAGCGATATTCCCTCAGGGCCTTATTTCCTCGACATATCGACTGGAGCTGTTCACCAAGTATACCGGTTGTACGATGACTTCTCCGGGGCCTTCACCCAGTCACTGCTACAAAGACCGGATGAACACTCTCAAACCCTCTCAGCACAGGTACCCTCAGCAGCGTCCTTGACCATTGGCGTTCCCTCACGGCTATACTTCACACCAACTGAAGAGAAGCCCTTAGCTGGCGCCCGCATCGCGGTGAAGGATATTTTCGCTCTTGCTGGAGTAAAACGGTCCAACGGCAATCGAGCTTGGTACAGCCTTTACCCACCAGAGAATCAAACTGCCCCGGTGATTCAGAGTTTAATTGACGCTGGCGCTGTCATCGTCGGATTGCAGAAGCTTTCCCAGTTCGCCAACGGGGAAAAGGCCACTGCGGACTGGGTCGACTACCACTCGCCCTTCAACCCTCGCGGGGACGGGTACCAGGACACCTCGTCGTCGTCTGCTGGAGCTGGTTCCTCAATAGCGTCTTACGACTGGCTTGATCTGGCTGTGGGTAGCGATACTGGAGGATCTATCCGAGACCCGGCAAGCAATCAAGGCGTGTTTGGGCACCGGCCGTCACACGGTCTTGTAGGCCTAAATCATGTTATGCCTATGTCGCCGTCTCTGGATACTGCTGGGTTCTTGGCCCGTGATCCTGACCTTATGGATATTGCAAATGCGGCAATGTATGGGGTGAACTATACCCGGTATCAACATCGTCCTACCTATCCCGGAACCCTATACACGCTGGACTTGCCCACAGATGACACGCCAACATCGCGCATCCTGGCGAACTTCACTCAAAAGCTTGCTCGCTTTCTCAAGACAAATGCGACCACTCTGGACATAAACGCCGAATGGAACCGTTCTAGGCCTAGCAGCGTCGAGGGACAGACAATCTCTCAACTCCTCAACCTAACCTATACAACCTTCATTACAAAGGACCAAGTCCGGCTCGTGCGCGACCCTTTCTATGAAGACTACGCCGGTATGTACTGCAATCCCACTCTACTTACTTAGTCCTAACAGCTCAGCCGTCCACAACAACCGCCTCCCCTTCATCGACCCAGCTCCCCTCACCCGCTGGACCTGGGGTGCATCCCAACCAGAGTCCCTCCTCGCAGAGGCGCACACCAACAAAACCCTCTTCGCGGACTGGATCAATACCCAGATCCTGCCACCGTCCGCAGAAACCTGCACATCAGGACTGTTGCTGTACACCGGCTCCATAGATGCCTTCGCATTCCCCCGGAACCACTACCTCTCTCCTCCCAGTCCCCCCTTTGGTTTCTCGAACAGTCAGATCTCTATCTTTGCGGGTGTGCCTGATACGGTTTTCCCGCTTGGTGAGGTTCCGGTGTTTAGTAACATTACTAACCATGTTGAGTATTTGCCTGTTGCTGTTCATGTTGTTGCGGCGAGAGGGTGTGATGGGGTTGTTTCCCGGTTGGCGGTGGATTTAGTGAGGGAGGGATTGCTTGTACAGCCGAAGACTGGGGCGAGGATAGGTGGTGGGGAGATATTGCTTTAGTTTATATTATATGTACTGCCAGAAGTTAAGTGTAAATATACTGCTAAGTGTTGATATATAGTCAAGCAATTGAGCGTATAGCTACCATAGTGCTATGCTTGGAAGGATTTTTGATATTATAACTGACATTAAATACTAGATTCAACTAGACATAGAAGGTTATATCTTCCAACTATAATCCCACCTTGATCAAATACCCAGCCCTTTCTGAAGATTCTCCATTCCAATGCATCCTTCCTTTCTGATGGTTACGATGCTGAGTCTGCCAGGAGTATACCTCATCTAGATAGTTCCATCCTCCTTCGACACAATGTTCCCGTCACGTTTCAGGCCTGTATCTGAGACTATTTTCAACAATCCATCTACAACATCGCCCTGGACTGGGAGCCCACGTTTCTGGACGTTGGCGGCGTCCTCGCCGGTGGGCTCGACGTCCTGGACCAGCAGGCATATCAGTATACCGTCTTAACGAAGGGAAAGGTTCCTGTCTTACCGCGGCCACTGTTGACTCAATGCTCTCGTCACGACGGACCTTCGCACCGCCGCCTCCAATTCCCCCTACTAACCCGACTGCGGCTGGTACTGCGGCCGATATAAGCCCCCCGCCGAGGGGCAAGGCTTCTCGCCGGTCAATCTGCTTCTTGTCCTAGATAGTCCATTTCTATCAGCTATTGTCCGGCACGCAATGGAGGTTATTGGTATGTACCGTTGACTCAGGGCTCTCCTCTCGACGGGCCTTTCCACCACCGCCTAGCAACCCAGATGCCAGGGGAAGCTCCTTTACAATGTCACCACCGAGTAAGCCACCTACAGCTCCGCCTACCGGATCAGTACGTCGATCGAGACCGTTAATTACCGGGCTATCAGACTGGATAGTGGATCAGTGTCAGTAAACGTGCTTCAAGGGGCAAACATCCGATATATCTTACCGACTGAATCGGAGCAGCGACAGCAGCAGCGGCGATACCGAGAACGATGGTTGCGAGCTTCATGGTTGCGCAAGTATACGGCAAACGTAAGCGATGAAGGACGAACAGTGAGTATCGACAGGGACGGCAAATGAGTTATGGATGAAGAATGTCAGGGTGGAGGACCGGGTGGGTTTAAATGCTGCTTCGGCGCTCCTTGCTGTCCACGGGGTTGACCATGTCCGCTCAAACGTCCCACTCCTGCTTTCACATACTTTGGTTAGCCACGACGAAATACACCCCTTGGTGCGTCTACTGCAGACCAACCAGCATGACGAACGAGCCCCCTTCGCCGCCGCCAGGGGCCGAGATATGGAGATCATCGTTTCGCATAGCAGGAGGCATGCAAGGGGCACCATCACCTTCAGGATCGTTGTACCTGACACTTGCAAAAAGTTGAAACAGAATAAGAAGGCCAAGAGGGTAGATCGTGGTGTTAACCCGCTCTCCGCAATATGATAGACCACATGTCAATCGGATATTGATGTTAATACAGCGTACAGCAGCGCATCCACCAAGTACTGCAATCGCCATCAACCAAACCCAATTAAAACTAGCGACGCGTCCCACATGTTTTCTCCCGTCATGACTGCAGATGGGATCCCTGCTGGAGAGCTCTGCACACACGCTCTTTCCACAAATGCAAGGGCAGAAACTTAACAACATGCCGAGAGATCACGACACGGCTGCCCGTGTTGTTGACAGTTCGTTGCAGGATTCTCCACCAGTCCTTTGATCCTATAAGGATTTAGCTTCTGGTATATCCATGGTACCTGCGAGTTGCCCTGCATGACGAAGTGGCTCGCTTCAAGAAGGGGCATACTCCGCGCGACCAGAACAACTTTCACTGGCAAGGGCTTCTGGCAAGGGCCTAGAACTCTATAGGAAATGCCCTTAACACCAACTTTATTTCTATTCATCTAATGCTATTGGTGCAAAATGCAGGGCTTTTGGTGATTACGTGCCCAAAGCCGATCGATCTACGTGTCAACCACCTTGTAGCTCGAATAGGCCCTAGGTCGAGCAGCTACTCGCTGCTTTGCTATCGTGTTTTACATTTAAAAATCGAATACTCTGGATATTCTCGTACGTCTCATGTATTCTAATCCTGTTGGAGGTTTTTTTTTTAGGAACAAAGCTCCCATTGCCGCTACAATAGCCCTAACAGACGGATGTCCCATGGAAGCACCAAAAGTTCTCGTCATATTAAAAGTCATTGTGTGGCATTGCTGGACGTCAATTACTATGTATACGAGCACAATTATGTTATTTATCTCTGCCATCTAGGCATAATATACAAGGACAACCCAGGTGGAGAAAGATTCTCTTGTTGGCATCACTAGCTCTCCGGGGTAACTGATGGCTTGATTTTCTAGTTCACCCTAAATTCCATATTAATGACAGTAATTTCGCAGGTGTTGATCAACCCGAGTAATAGTTTTGTGTTGCAGTTGGTTGACTCGCAGCAACCCTGTACACAGGTGATGGCATATTGGACAAGTTCTTTTCATCTGTGAGTCTGCGAATACTGTCTTCCCGCAGTTGAAATTCCATTATATATCTCCCGGTTCCACTAAACTAATGACAGGTGCCAATCCATGGATCGCTGGTTGCTTATATATCCCAAACACCGGTGCACTTGGCATAAGGGCGGACCCAAGGACCACCCAATCTCTACGTCGAGTCAAGACAGCGGGCACGAATAAAAATGATTTACCCTCCTGTCAAAGACGACGGATCTCGGCTCTAGGGCTGATGGGGTGCCTAAACGGCGCACCGTTATACCTCCCCTGGACGGCGTTCTTTTTAGTGCTTGAGTCCAAGCGCGGGATAAGCCATTATAAGCTGCCACGTTCCCAGAAAGCATGCCCACGATTGCAGCATATCAAACCTTTCTTCTACTAGAATCCCGGCGAGGTCAGCTTCATCCCTCAGGGTTACCGCCATGGATCTTCTAGAAAGAACAATCTACCACGTCCCCGATCCCCCACGGCAGACGCGCCAGCGACCCATGAGAGTCCTCGCTCTGGGTTTCTCCCGCTCAGGAACCGAATCCCTATCTCGCGCTCTGCAGACTCTAGGCCACGAAAATGTCCTCCACGGCTGGCACGTCTGGCAGTCCCGCCCCATGCTGTGGCGCGCATGGGCAACGCTCATCCGGCGCAAGTACGGGTCTACCGGGACAGTCCCCGGGGACTCTGGCTTAACTCGCGACGACTTCGATGCATACATCGGCCAGTTCGAGGCCGTGACGGATCTCCCCTGGGCGACGTTCGCGCGGGAGATGATCGCTGCTTATCCCGAGGCGCAGGTTATTCTGAATCGGCGGGCTGATGTGGACGCTTGGTATAAGAGTTACTGCACGGTTCTGAAACCTTTGACCTCGGGACTGTTTTATCATGTTTTCCCCTGGTTCCAGGCCGATTTGTACTGGACTAGGGTTTTTGTGGATGAGTTGCTCAAACCGTATTTTTATGGGTCGTGGGAGAGACATGGGAAGTGGGTTTATGAGGAGCATAGTGCTATGGTTCGTGGCCTGGTGCCTGGGGATAACTTGCTGGAGTGGAGTGTTGAAGAGGGCTGGGAGCCTTTGTGCAAGTACGTATTATATTGTTGGAACTGGTCTGCTGCTGCTGCTGCTGACAACCTCAGATTCCTGGATAAGGAGACGCCTAGGGAGGAATTCCCGTCTGGTAATACGCCAGAGTATCTCAAGGCAGCGTACGAGTCTGATCTACGCCCTCTGCTTGTACGAGCGCAACGCAATATTGCGATTTCGGTGGGCTGTCTATGCGTGATTGGGGCTTTGCTTGTCAAGCGGCCCAGCATCCGCTGGGATATCATCAGGAAGGTGGATTTCAAGGCGTATTTGAGAAATTAAAGTCGTGCCACTGGGAAGGTATGATATGTGAAATTATTCTGTGTTATTGATTAGTTTCATATTATTAAGTGTGACAAGCAACCGCAGTGGTTGAAGAAATGGGGATATCATTGGATGCCGCTGTGAATATGGCAATCAATAAGTAGGTGTAGCAATCAATGAGCCATTAACAGTGAGGGTTATATCGCCAGTTGACTCCAAATTTAGACAGCGTGGTATTTAGACATAAATTCGTTGATTGATGGAACAAGTGGCCCCTTACACGTTGGAGACTGGTTAGACAGCCCTATAAGCCCCAACTTGACAGTGAATACAGAGCTGCGAGCATAAATGCCCAAATCTCCCTGAGCTGACTTTGTTCATTTATCGCCGTTAATTTCCCTTCCGGTGATTCCCCTCCTCAGCTTCCAACAGTTACCCATTCTACAGGGAACACAGTATCCGACATGGACCTCAAAGGCGCCCATGTCCTCATCACCGGTGAGTCCCCTGCTCTCACTGCCCTTCAGAACCTCCACTCACAATACCTACAGGCGGTACTCAAGGTGTGGGCGAAGCTCTCGTCAAGTACTTTCTAGCGCAAGAAGCAGAAGTCTCCTACTGCGCACCCACAGTCGCCAACACCGAATTCGACGAGTTCCACAACTCCCTCCCCGAAACCAACACCGCACGCGCCGTCGGCACTGCATTGGACATGCTGGACATAGAGGCTACAGAGGACTGGGTCATGGATTCAGCGCGTCGATTCGGCCGGCTTGATATGGTTATTGCCAAGGGTACACCCCTCCCTCCCAATAAAGTAGTCATTCGGTAACTAACAGAATAACAGCATCGGACATGCAGATGGACGAAGAAACTACCGATACCCAAATCCAGTTGCCGTCCACATTGGCCGCTGAGATTTTGAGCCTTAGAAAGTTCATCCGCGCTGCAACGCCGCACCTGGCGAACGCTCCGCAAGCATCCATCCTAATTCTGGGCTCATTCATAACCCGCAAGCTCTCCCGGCCCCCGCCGGTATCGTTCAGCCTCAGAAGGGCGACGCAGCTACAGCACGCTCATGATCTGATTGAGCACCTAGGAGCCAAGGGGATCCGGGTTACTGCGATCTCGTCAGGGTCGATTCTGGGGGCTTATAGCAGGCGACAGCAGTTTTCGGGAACACTGCCTAAGCGTGAGGTGGAAGAGAGGCTTGAGGAGCTAGGTAATGTGAATCAGCTTGTGAAGTCTGTGGCGCTGCTGTTGTCCGATCCCGCCGCGTGCCCGGATGCTGGTAGCCACTGTTTGGTTGATGGGGATATTCAAATTGTTACGCGGATCTAGGCTGGGTCTAGATAATGATACCGTCTTCTTATATACACATTACCTTCTATTGTCTATCGATTCTTCTATTCTCCTCCCGTAGCCCTAACTCCGAATAGCCTCAGCCGTTCCTCTTCGGGAAGTCCGCCGCTTCCAAACGAGCTAGTCCGGCCCCGGTTTCTTGATATTAATTTATTGATCTTGAACTAATATCCCCGCCAGATCTCAGTGGATAGCCGTCAAAAATTTCCTAAACGTCCATATTGGTTTAATATAGATCTCTTGGCTAGATTAAATCTCGTAAATAGATGGCGGGGAATGTCTATTTAAATAGTGAGCAGACGGAGAATTGACCTGACCAGCCTCAAGCTGATCCCCTATACGATGAAATTCCCCCAGGCTATTCTTCTCTCCCTACTTGGGACACTTCCCAGGCTTCTCGCCGCAAGCCCTACATCCAACCCATCGGGGTTATCCCGTGGCCATGAGCACATCCCCCAGACCGTGGGACGACACTTCGAGATAGACGGCAAAGTCCAATACTTTGCAGGGACAAACTGCTGGTGGCTCGGGAATCTCCTCAACGATTTCGAGGTGGAACTGGCCATTTCCCAAATTGCTGACGTATGTTCATCAACCACATCCTAAGAAGTGTTCTTTACTTACAGCTCTAGACCGGCTACAAAGTCGTCCGAACATGGGGCTTCTTCGGCGTAAACGATCCCACAAACCCCGGTCAGCCGGTTTACTACCAAGTCTTGAATCAGTCTTTGTACGAGGGTGGGCTTGGTATTAACTATGGCCCGAACGGTGGGTATCCCCGACACCTACGATGCAGGATAACATGAACTGATGATATGGATGTTAACAGGAATCTCCCGCCTCGACACCGTCGTCACCCTCGCCGAGAAATACAACCTCAAGCTCGTCCTCGCCCTAATGAACAACTGGGACGATTTCGGCGGGATAAACATCTACAGCGCGGCATTCGGCAGTAACGCCACGACTTGGTATACCAACCCGCACAGCCAGAGCGCGTATCGACGCTATATCGAGTTTATTGTCAACCGGTACAAGCACTCGTCTGCGATTTTTGCGTGGGAGCTGGGTAATGAGCCAAGGTGTAAGGGATGTGATACTGGGGTTATTTATGAATGGGCAAAGGGGGTAAGTTCGTTTATTAAGCGGTTGGATGGACGGCATATGGTTACCCTTGGAGATGAGGGTTGGCTTTGTCCGCCTGAGGGAGATGGGACGTATGCGTATGATTGTTCGGAGGGTGTGGACTTTGTGCGGAATTTGGAAATTGAGACGCTGGATTATGGGTACTTCTCTTTCTACTCTAACTATGTAATATTCTAACAGCTAGCAGTACCTTCCATCTCTATCCGGAGTCCTGGGGATATGAGTACGCCTGGGGCAGCGAGTGGGTGCGCCAGCATAATGCCATCGGCAAGAGATTTGGCAAGCCGGTAGTCTTTGAGGAATATGGGACTCCGGTCAATCATACGCAGCTTGAGCGGCCGTGGCAGTTGACCACGTTGAAAGAGACACAGGTGGCAGCGGACTTTATCTGGCAGTTTGGGACTGTACTTCCTATTGAAGGGACCAAATGGGGGGACGTCAATTCGATATACTATGGGACGGAGGAATATGAGGTCCTTGGGTTCCAGCATGCAGAGGAGATGCTTGCAAAGCGTGTTAAATATCATTAACTCGGAACTGGGCTGCTAAATAAACGCCAACAAGGCCCGTTCTATAATATTCCTCGCCTTCTTCTGCGGCCACTCCATCGCATCTAACTCTGCCTTTCCTCTAAACAGATCCGCTTCTTCAGATGGAATCAGCCGGATAGTTCTAAACATTTTCCACAGAAGAAACAACCCAACGAAGAGCGGAAACTCAATATAAGACGTAATAAACCCCGGCGTATCCCACCTACCAGCAATATAGTCGAACCGGTTAAAGAATACAAACCACGCACAGGTACCCCAGCGTGCAGCACGTCGAGTACGGCTGAAGTGGGACGTACACCAACTGCAGAATAATGTCAACAGATAATATCAAAATCACTTGGGATCTTGAATCCACTCCCTCAATTTCCCCAGCGCATACAGGTCATGTTCCTTCTCGGAAGTATAAAAGGGCTTTTCATACCACCCCTCCGTCCCCAAAGACTGCAGCCGATGCCCAACGGGCTGACAGGAGTCAAAATCAATCAAGGCTGGCGATCTATCCGCCCTCAGCATGATATTGTACGGATTAATATCATTATGCGCAAGACCCAATGAGTGCAAATATTCCACGGCAGAGGTAACCGATTCGCAGAGCCCGCTTTTATCCAGGCTTTGGAATTCGTCTGTTGAGACAAAGTCATGTAGTGTCTGGTCCAACTGCTCGAGAACAATGCAGGTGATATAACCCCTTTGCACGCGACAGCCGTGATACTGGATGATATTCGGATGCGGCGATTGTGAGATTTTCTCCATGACGAGTGTCTCGTCTAGCACCGTCTTGGGGATCCAGTTTGTGCCCTGCATCTCGTCGTACCACTGCAGACCTGGCCGTTTCACGTACACCGATGGTTCATCCAGGTTCTCTGGCGCGAGTGTCAGTTGAATATCTGGAGGAACAGGCGGGTAGATGTCCTGATCGGGGATGCGTTGGAGAGCTGCATTGAATTCAGGGATAGTTGTTTCGCGCTTGTTTTTTGAGGTCTGCCCGAAATAGACCTCCTCGTCTTTGGCGATGTGGTAGAATGTTGTTGATTTTGTTTTCCCCTCGGAGTCCAACGACTCGACTATGGTCAGGTCTTGGAGGGATTTAACCAAGGGTGCGGGTGGGTCTTGGCTGGAGTTGATCTCATTCCCTGAACTATTGTCGTTCTCGTGGTTGCTGCTGTTTAGGTCTACAGAGTTCATGGTGAAGGTTGTGAATGCCGCAAATGAGATAACTTGGAGGGCGTTTTGCGAGCGAGTAAGGAGGGGGGGCGCAAAAGAGGGGCTATAACTAGGGAAAGAAAGGAAGAGGCTGAAGATAGCTTATTACTGTTCTGGCCTGCTGCGTATAGAGGCGGTGAGGATGCACAGTGTACTGACTACCCAAGGACCTGTGTTACGCAGGCGGGCCAAATTGGGTGGCGGGGTGAACACGAAAGCATTCACGCGGGAAATGCCCATTGGTGCAGGGATTTTGGGAACATTGGGGCTGGAACAGGGCCGGGCGCTTAGAGAGCTACTAGATTATTACAAGCCAAGACATTATCTTAAGTAAACGAATAGGGCCTATGCGATTAAAGGCAGATGTTATATAACACTAGAGTCACGCCACTTCCCAAGCTTGATCAAAGGCCGCTAGTTCCTACATAAG